>CM051239.1:386902871-387356826 GCA_027917425.1 Gastrophryne carolinensis
GCCCCCCAGGAGGCCCATGCTCCCATCAACATTCTAGAACTGCGGGCGATCAGGTTGGTTCTCTCCCAGTTGACCCCACACCTTCGGGGTCGGGCTGTTCAGATTCGCTCGGACAACCAGACGGTGGTTGCCTACATCAATCATCAGGGGGGGACTCGGAGCAAGCGAGCCCTCAAGGAAGTGTCCCTGATACTGTCTTGGGTGGAAGAGAATGTCCCTTGCATCTCCGCAGTCTACATTCTGGGGGTGGAGAACCTGGAGGCAGACTCCCTGAGCAGGGGGACGTCTCGGCTGGGGGAATGGTCCCTCAACAACAAGGTATTTCACTCCCTATGTCACCGCTGGGGTCAGCCGGATGTGGACCTGTTTGCGTCCCGCCACAATCACAAGCTTCCCAGGTTTGTCTCTGTCACAGGATCCTCTGTCCTTCGCCACGGATGCGCTAGCGATTCCTTGGATGGAGTTTCGGCTCCTTTATGTGTTCCCTCCCTTTCCTCTGCTGGGCAGGGTGCTGCGCAAGATAGCCCAGGAGGGGGTACCAGTTATTCTGGTGGCCCCCTGTTGGCCAAGGAGGGTGTGGTTTGCAGACGTTGTGCAGTTTGCAGCAGATCGGTACGTCTTGCCCATGGATCCAGATGTTCTCAATCAGGGACAGCTGCGCCATCCCAATTTACCAAGGCTGGCTTTAACGGCTTTGCTGCTGAAACCTCCATCTTGATGGCTAAACGGTTGCTGGCCTCTGTTGTTGATACTATGATTCGGGCTCGGAAGAAGTCCTCGTCTTTTATCTACTACAGGGTCTGGCATGCTTACATTGCTTGGTGTGAGTCCAAGTCTCTTCCTTGTCGGGTGTTTATTATCCCCAGGATTCTGGAATTTTTACAACATGGTTTGGATTCGGGCCTTCAGCTTGGTACCCTCAAGGGACAGGTGTCAGCTCTGGCAATTTTTTTCCAAAGATCCTTTGCCAATCACCGGCTGGTTAAGAATTTTTTCCAGGGAGTTACTCATGTGCGTCCGCCACGTAAACCTATGCTACCGGTTTGGGGCTTAAATCTGGTGTTGCCTGCTTTGCAGGGTCCTTCCTTTGAGCCTATCCGTGGGGCTGCACTGTCCATTCTGACTCTTAAGGTGGCCTTTTTGGTGGCTATTACTTTGGTCAGGCGAGTTTCTGAGCTGGCGGCTCTTTCCATTAAACCTCCTTATTTTGAGCGGCATCAGGATAAGGTGATATTTCGGCTTAAGCCGGATTTCTTGCCTAAGGTTGTGTCTGCTTTTCATCTCAATCAGGACATTGTCTTACCTTCCTTGAGTCCTAACCCTGCTAATTCTAAGGAACGGACTCTTCATTCTCTGGATGTTGTCAGGGCATTGAAGTTTTTTTTGGTTGCTACTGAGTCTTTCAGGAAATCTGATGCTCTTTTTGTTCTTCCTGCTGGACGGGTTTGCCTCCGGCTAAATCTACTATTAGCAAGTGGATACGTCAGGCGGTGGTACACGCCTATTCTGCTAAAGGGAGCGTTCCTCCTTTCCGGATTACTGCTCATTCCACTCGTGATGTTGGTGCCTCTTGGGCTTTTCAGCACCAAGCTTCTGTTGAACAAGTTTGTAAAGCCGCCACTTGGTCTTTATACTTTTTCCAAGTTTTACAAGGTTGATGTTAAGGCCTCAGCTGATGCTGCTTTTGGCCGCAAGGTACTTCAGGTGGTAGTGGTTTGAACTGCCTGCTGTTACTCTTTGGGGATCCCACCCTACCTTACGGACACTGCTTTTGGATGTCCCAGACGTAAGGACTACATGAAAGAGGCCGTGCTGTACACTAGGAAAGATACAATTCTGTGAGTACTCACCTGTAGAATTGTTTTTACTATGCACAGCACAGCCTGTTTCATCCCTCCCTTATTATTGTTATTCTTGGTTGCCTTTTTATGGTGATTGTTCCAAGTTAGTTAAGGGTTTTTTTTTACCTTTTTTGCCTTAATACCTTCCGGCTTCTTGTATAACTGCTTGTCAACACTGAAGGTCTATGGCTGATTTCCGGATTTTATATGGGGCCGGGAGGAGCCACAAATCTTCTGCAGTGCACTGCGCCACCTTGTGGCGGAATACCCAGACGTAAGGACTACATGAAACAGGCTGTGCTGTGCATAGTAAAAACAATTCTACAGGTGAGTACTCACAGAATTGTATTTTTTCGCCCTGTGTGCGCCTAGGCAATTGTCTCCCTAGCCAACAGAAGGAAGGTGAGACACCTTGTGGATAGAGCTAAGGCTAGCAGGTGGGCTGAGGAGTATAAGGACCTCAAGGCCTGCTTGGATTTCATTGGCTTTGTTGTTACTGCCATGGATGATGTGGTCCGGCTCGGTGCCAAGATTTCAGCTTTGCTTGTTGCTCTCCACCGCTCGCTCTGGCTGCGACAATGGTCGGCTGATGCGGCTGCCAAAAAGTCTCTCACGAGTATCCCTTTTGTGGGGAACAGGCTGTTCAGGGAGCGCCTGGATCTTTTGGTCAAGGATGGTAGACTCCCTCAGAGAAGGAAGCCTGCTCGGTCCTTTCAGAACCCCTCTTCCTATCATTCCTTTCGACGAGGAAGAGGTTCTTCATTTCCAGGTGGCCGACCTAACTCCTCCTGGGGAGCTAAGTCCAAGCCCCCTGCCAAGCCCTCTCAGGCATGAGGGAGCGCCCTCACCCATCCGGGTGGAGGGATGGCTTCTGCTGTTTGCTCAGATCTGGAGGCGGCATGTCTCGGATCGGTGGATTCAGGTAGTGTCCTCCGGTTACAAGATGGAGCTGGCAGCCAGGCGCCCATAAAATTCCTCCGTTCAAGGATATCCCGAAACCCGCTAAAGGCTCAAGCCCTGAGAACGGCTGTGCAACACCTCCTGCGGATAGGTGTGATTTGGCTAAGGCCAATCCTGGACCTGAAGAGTCTCAACAGGTTTGTAAGAGTCAGACATTTCTGCATGGAAACATTACAGTCAGCAGTGAGATCTCTTCGGCCCGGCGACTTCATGACCACGGTGGACATCAAGGATGCTTATCTGCACATTCCGATTTTCCAGGGACATCCTGAGGTTTGCTCTGGAGGATCAGCATTACCAGTTTGTAGCACTTCCATTCGGGATATCCTCAGCCCCCGTGTGTTCACCAAGGTGCTGGCGGGCATCATGGCTATCCTGAGGAGCCAGGGCATTCGTGTGTTACCCTATATGGACGACTTGCTGATTGCGTTCCAGTTCCTTCAGCAGGCCGGGAGCGATACTCGGACGGTGTTGTCAACCCTGGAGGCTTTCGGCTTGGTAATCAATTACTCCAAGTCATTTGTCATTTCCGCAACAGTGAGATCCTTCCTGGGAATGACGATAGACACCACTCAGGTCAATGTTTTCCTGCCACAGCAGAAGGTTTTGGGTCTCCAGACACGAGTGCAAGCCTTGATGTCTTGTCAGCAGCCGTTGGTATGTCTGGGGATAAGATTGGTGGGCCTAATGGTGTCCTGCTTGGAGGCAGTGCCCTTTGCCCAATTTTACATGAGACCTCTTCAGTTGAACCTGCTGACCGGCTGGAATCGGACTCAGGAGTCCCTGGAACACGGCTTTTCGCTGTCCCCCCTGGCAGGCAGTCCCTCTTGTGGTGGTTGGACTCTCGGGAACTTGCTGGTAGGCAAGTCCTTCCTGACTCCCCATTGGAAGATAGTTACCACGGATGCCAGTCTGACAGGCTGGGGAGGCGTATGGCAGACTCAGAAGATCCAGGGTCAGTGGGGTCCGTAGGAGAACCGCTTACCCACAAATCTCTTGAAGCTGAGAGCGATCCGATTGGTGCTTCTACGCTTGACTCCCCAATTAAGGGGTCGTGCAATCCAGGTCTGCTCCGACAATCAGATGGCTGTTGCCTACATCAACCACCAGGGCGGGACTCGGAGCAAGAGATCCCTCAAGGAGGTAACTCAGATTCTGACTTGGGCAGAGGAGGATGTTCCCTGCATCTCGGCGGTCTACGTCTCCGGGGTGGAAAACCAGGAGGCAGACTCCCTGAGCAGGAGTTCTTCACGCCTGGGGGAATGGTCTCTCAGCAGCAAGACCTTTCACGCTCTGTGTCTCCGCTGGGGTCAGCCAGACGTGGATCTGTTTGCGTCCAGACACAATCACAAGCCTCCAAGGTTTGTCTCCCTCTCAAGAGATCCATTGCAAAGGACGCTCTGGCAATTCCTTGGACGGAGTTCAAATTCCTATATGCATTCCCTCCTTTTCCGCTCCTGGGCAGAGTGCTGCGCAAGATAGCCCAGGAAGGGGTACCAACCATCCTGGTGGATCCTCGCTGGCCGAGGAGTAGGTTTGCAGACATAGTCCAGATGTCAATAGATCACTACATCATGCCCAACGATCCAGGGTGTCTCACACAGGGGTCGCTGCGGCACCCCAATTTACGGACGCTGGCTTTGACTGCCTGGCTATTGAAACCTCAATCCTGACGGAGAAGGGGTTGTCGGCCACAGCTGTATGGACAATGATTCAGGCACAGAAGAAATCTTCTATGGTATACTACAGAGTTTGGCGCGCCTATATTGCTTGGTGCGAGACCAAGAGTCTTCCCTGCCGCATATTTTCTTTTGCTAGGATCCTGGAATTTTTACAACACGGCTTAGACTTGGGTCTCCAGATGAGTACCCTCAAGGGTTAGGTCTCGGCCTTGGCCATCTTTTTCCAGAGATCCATTGCAAACCATAAGTTGATCAAGACTTTTTCCCAGGGAGTTGCCCATGACCGGCCACCGCGTAAGTCAGTATTACTGGTGTGGGACTTGAACTTGGTACTATCTGCTCTTCAGGGTCCTCCCTTCGAGCCATTATGCAATGCTGCATTGTCTATGTTGACCCTCAAAGTGGTCTTTCTGGTAGCGATCACCTTGGTGCAACGTGTATCAGAGCTGACCGCGCTTTGTATGAAACCACCCTACTTTGAGTTGCACAGGGATAAGGTGTTTTTTTGCTTTAAGCCTGATTTTTTGCCTAAGGTCGTTTCTCCCTTTCACCTTAATGAGGAAGTTGTCTTACCTTCCTTGTGTCCAGCACCGGCTAATTCCAAGGAACGGACCCTCCATGCTTTGGATGTGGTCAGAGCCATAAAGTATTACCTGGCTGCGACTGAATACTCGGATTTGCTCTTTGTCCTAACAGAGGGCTCTAGGAAAGGTTTGCCACCAGCCAAGTCCACTCACAGTAAGTGGATCAGGCAGGCGGTGGTGCAAGCATATTCTGCCAGGGGGAAGGGACCCCCTTTTCGGATCACAGCTCATTCTACCAGAGCTATTGGTGCTTCTTGGGCTTTTCAGCACCAGGCGTCGGTTGAACAAGTTTGTAAGACTTGGTCTTCAGTTCATACTTTCACAAAGTTTTACAAGGTGGATGTCAGGGCCTCAGCTTATGCTGTTTTTGGCCGAAAGGTGCTTCGGGCGGTAGTGAAATGAACTACATGCTGTTTCGCACCGGGGATCTTGCCCAACTGGACACTGCTTTTGGATGTTCCATCTGTATGGATATTGGGACGACCTGGACTGGATGTAGGAAAAAATACTATTCTGTGAAACTCACCTGTAGAATTGTTTTTGGATACATCCAGCCCAGGTCGTCCCACCCCGCCCTTGAGTTCATTATGTCCTGTTGCCTGTTATGGTGATCAACCATTTTTATTTTCATAGGACATTGTTTTGTTCAATTTTTTTGCTTAGAGAGAATACAAACTGAAGCTATGTGAAGTAACATGGTTTCTTAGGCCTCCCGGCCCTGTCCTCTTGTTGAATACTGCTTTTTAACCACTGGGGAATGATAGAGGGACACCTGCCTTTATAGGGGGCCGGGAGGAGCTACATCTTTGATCTTGCAGTCGAGCGCCCTCTAGGGGCGAACACCCCATCTGTAAGGATATTGGGATGACCTGGACTGGATGTATCCAAGAACAATTCTACAGGTGAGTTTCCCAGAATTGTATATTTTTTTTGTTTGTTTTTGTAATCCTGCCCTGACTCTCTCCAATGGCGCTGAGACAGGGTGGGGGTTGTACACAGAGTAAATTCCGTTTAAAGGGATTGTCCATCTAAGGAAAAAATCTAGTCATCTAAGCAATGTTATGTTTTGTATGTCTGGAAATAGAGTGTGCTAACTTAATTTTTTCACTTTATTTACTCTTATTCCTCTTTTTGCTATCCTATCTTCCAATCTCTTTCTTTGTCCTACCATGCTGTTTTCTGCCTTATTCCTGCATCCCATCCTCTTTCTCCCTTTGCCTGCTATCTGAGACCTTTTCCTTTTTATTCCACTCCACCCATGCCTGCCCAAACAGTAGTTTACCGTTAAAAACACTGGAAACCAGCGAATCAATAAGACAAAGACCTCTCCAGCTTTCATCAGCCATGCTGTGCTGCATTCTGTTGCGGCCATCTCTGCGTGTAGCTCTCAGCACTCATATGACTACACAGGATGCTGTCAGGTGCAGGCAGAGGCGGAACTTGTTGTCAGGCGTCCGCCATAGAATGCAGCGCACAGGGAAGCTTCCTGTCAGCCGGCTTCTTGCTTCTCAGCATGTCGGGGGTACAGCTAGTCCTCTGCTGACCACCTCCATTTGGTGACAGCCGATGGTGTGTGTGCCCATAGGTAGGGCTTTGTGTGCCACCTGTTGCATGCTTGATGGGTTCGCCCAGGTTTATTATAATAGCATTATGAAATTAGCATTATGAAAATGCAGCTAATGACTAGGCCACCAGCTCTCTATTGATGTGAGGCCTGCAGTTTATGATAAACTGCAGGGATTTTTTTTATAATGTGACCTTAAAATACATTGGCCTCAATTCAATAAAGGTAGAAAAAAATTATCATGGTAGTAAAAAAGTCAATTCATGAGAAAAACGCCTGAGAATGTCACTGTTACTGAATCACTAGATAAAAAGACAATGAAAGTCAATGGCTGCCATTGACTTTCATTGTCTTTTTATCTAGTGATTCAGCAACAGGCTTCTCAGGCTTTTTTCTCATTAATTGAATCTTTTACTACCATGAGAATTTTTTTCTACCTTTATTGAATCTAGGCCATTGAATGTTTTTATTTTTCAATTCCAACTACCTTTCTGCTTTTCTTAATACCAGAGATTGTGCTAAAAGGCAGTTGTCTGTCCTTGTGCTTGTTAGTATTAGCATGTTAGCCTTACCTGTCTTGTTCACTTTGAAGTAGTCTTTGTGTATAGTGTGGGATTTATTGCAGTTTCTGTGCTCGCCCCAGTCCGTGCTCAGAGATTGATCTGCCTATTTTGGCCTTTGTACAAGTTCATCCACCAGATAATCCATCACAAGATGAGCATCCAATAAGCCAACTAACAAGACAAGAAAAACAACATGAAGATTAACCTGACATCCCCTCTTCTTTTTATTTGTCCTGGAAGACATTTAGAGCAGACAACTTTGTTTAAATCTGTCTGCCGGGGCTTTATCTATAGCCCCAAAGAACGAGCCCCATGCTCAGCACATCTCCAGTGTTTAACCGCGCTAGCCACTGGAGCTTAGTGTGTGTAGGTTCGAGGAGATTCCTTGACCGCCAGCAGTAGGTTATGCTGTGACCTTCAACAGATGCTCCAGTGTTGTTACAGAAGTTGTCTGAAGATGCTTAAAGCAGACCTTCCTTACAACGATGATGGGTTCTGGACCACAGGGAAACTAAATTAACATAACCCACCCCCTCTTGTCATTGGTCATCATACAACATTAATAATATTTTTCTAATGACACCTTATCCAGTTAGGTCTGGAAACAACTGCATGTCAGTCTCAAAAAAAAAAAAAATACCCCACTGTGCATGGCCAATAGTGTTACCTTGCAGATGTGCTTGCATGTCCTCCTAGAAAACACAATCAGTTCCCGGTGGAAAAGGGATTGCAGGAACATGGTTGCCAGGCACATGCATTACTGCCTTATTTTCTTCCTATACACAAATGCTTTGACTTTACATCCACGTAATGGCAGGATGATATGTAAGTTTGGATCTCTCTTGTTTCAAGGTGAAATCCTATTGAAAATTGAAACACTTTAGTCAGCACATTGGCGCCAATGTTTTGCAATGACATCTCTAGACAAGATTCCCAACATTTTTCACTTCCCATGTTATAATTATCAAAATAATTAACTATATAATTACCACCAAATAAATATTTTTTTAAAGACCAATTAGCTTTCATAACCAATACCACACTGTTCTGTGTTTATTCTGTGTTTTATCTTTTTATTTTTTAGAAATGCTGAAATGTAAATCCATTAGAAAACTACTGTAAACTAAGCTTAAGGCCAGGTTGATCATGATCTCTTAGATGCCTGTCGCTCAATTAATGATGTAATACTGCATTCCTTATACACCATTGGTCCTATTGTTAGGACCACCAGCTAATGTACACCATTTTGTAACCACTGTGTGCGGCATATGCAGCAGCAAACAGACTTAGAATGACTCATGAGGACCCATAAGGATCTTGTAGGTTGTCAGAGATATCTGCATCCCAAAGCTGCTGGAGGGTGCGTGGGTGAAGAGCCATAGTTCAAGCTTGACAATTGAGGTGGTCCCACGTGCTCTTTTAACTAATGTACAGGTTGCTGGAAGAGCCCACTCTGCCCATTCCTCCCTGTTTGAGTATGCCTTCCACATGGATAAATAGGCCCAGAAAAGGCCACGAATCATTACCCTTCTCCCAATTAATGCAGTCCAACACCCATTTTAGAGAATGAATGTGGGACATCCAGATTGCTGGAGCCAACCCCACTTAAAGTGAAGCTATCAGCTCAACAGCCAGCCTAAAATAAGAGTCTAAAAGACTCCAGGGCCGGGAAGACTAAACGTGGGAAATGTGACCCACGAGTGGGAATGCGGCTGCTCCCTTTTCCCTGTGCTGGAGCTTTCTCCAAAACTATGCTTTATGCCGTGCATTAGTATGAACTGCATAAAGGGCTGATTGGATGAGAGCCCACTAATGCACCATTAGACCGGTGGAAGGATGAGTTGTGTGGGTGTTATCTGAGGGTCTTACACAGCGGGGCATCCCAAATCGTGTTGCCTCAGGGGCAAGAACCTATCACCAGAATAGTGAAAATCCTGGTGATTGGTCCACTTTAACCAAAATCATAAAATGGTAATCGCAGGGCCACAATTAGCCAGTGGATTGCAGTGGAAGTGTAAAACATAGCAGGATATGGATCGGAACCCCCCCCCCCGGCAACTTTCACTTTGAGATCCAGCACCCATTTTTCAAAATATCGATGTTGCACCAATTTAATAGCATTCAGATATTGTCCACTAACAATGCACTTTCACCACAGAATCATAGGAACAATTCATAAACTAAATAACTGCCATCCTTAGCCCAAAATCCAGTTATCTATTTTTGCAACTCTGATAAATTGGCCTTTACCATGGCAGTCACAATGAATGTGTCCTGACACTGTCACACGCCTTATATTTGCCCCCTGAAGACCACTCACCACTTTAACTCCCTTCATGAGCTATGTGCTACCAAAATGGGCATATTTTGACTTTACCGTAGTATAGAATAATTGATTATGCTGGGTTGGGGTAACCACAAAACAGCAAAAATATTAAAGCTTTTTCTTAGTCCTACTGTGAGGATTTACTAATTCCTGCTATTCTTTATTATATACATCAGTCTGTGAGAGTTTAATTTGGCAATTCTCTGTAGTCCTATAAAGCAAACCCACCCTTTCTTTAATATGGTCTGGCTTTACCCAGCTCAGATTATTTTTACAATTAAGGAAATTCTTCTGTTGGGAACATTCATACATCATAGTGATATATCAATATGTGCAATCAAAGTAAGATTAGAAGAATTCCCAGTCTCACCAAATATAATATTTTATTCCTGGATATGTTCCAGCACTTTAATAGCAATCTTTAACACCGATACATCATATGTAGCCTCAGTGACAACAAATGATGGCACTTGCTGAGGGTTGTCAGATTTAAATGCTTTATTTATCTGAGAGCATCTTTGTGCTATGCCAGGACATCTCGAGGGTTTAGTGCACTTTTGTCTCAGACAAGAAATGTAATGTGTTGGAAGCGTAAAACTGTTTGCACTGGCCTGTACTTACTGTGGTAACATAACATTGTTTGAGGCACTAGATTTGTGAGTGCTTAAGGCTGTTTTACTGAACAAATACAATCGTCCTAAAAATACATCACTGAAAACAAAGTTTTACTTTGTTTCATCTTAGAAAGCCTCAAACATCTGTCTTTCTTAACCACTGTTAAACTATTTCAAACCTGTGTATAGGCACTAATCAAAACTTTGACCTTCTGGGTGCTCTGCTTCATATGCTGCTGGCCCGGTTTTTCAAATAAAAAACAAGGCCATGCCTACCCATCCCTATTCAGATTGTCAATCTCAAGTTGCTGGGTGGGGGGCTGCATGAGGTGCTGGGTGATGCATCCCTGACTTTCATACTGGGTGCATCGGGTTCATGCGTTCAATCATTCCGAGGATCGGCGAATACAGCGTTGCTGGAGCCACCTGTAAAGGTGAGCATACCTGCGACTCTGGGGGTTTCACGCAGCAGGGCATCCCGCTGTAGGATACCCAGAGGTAGGCTAGCAGCCAGCCCTGGAATCTTTTAGATTGGAGAATATAGCGTTGATTCAGCACCATATTTTTTAATCACATTTTTCATCTCATTAGATTTTTCCTCAGTACAATTCAGCACCATATTTAGCCATGCAAAAGTTTTAACAAAAGAAAATACGGTGCTGAATCGACCCTTATATTGTATTGGCAAGTACAATGGGTAGAGGAGAAAAGTAAGGGTTTGGGAATATGGGAAAAGATCTCCAGGTACTAGAGGTCTGACCAAGCAGCTATATGGCTACCACTTGGAGTTGTCTTGGTCAAAATAAGTAGGAATATTTGGGGTTACAAAAGGTTTTGCCAAGGTGCCAGCTGGAGGAGTTCTAATACCAAGAACAAAAGTGTAATGCCAATTGGTAGATGTATACGGGTTTAGCAGAAGGTAGTTCCAGGAGCCACCAGCCTAGCTGCCTTGGAGAAGTTCCAGTTCAAGGGTAAGTAGGGCAAGTTTGGTTACTAAAGAATGTTAATTACCAGTAGTGACTTTTCCAGGTAGTCATACCATGACACCGCTTGGAGAAGGCTGATTTCAAGGAGGTGGAAAGAGTAGGGACAGTTTGGGTAAACAACTGTAGGTTGGGTTGAGAGAGATGGGGGGTACCCAGGATTCAGAGGAAGACCTTCATCTTTCGCAATCCCAACCTTCTGTTTAATTACCCAGAACTTCGGTTCTAAAGAGTTTTTATTTTTTATTTATAGGAGAGTCATGCTTGTTTATTGGGTCACATATTCACCAGCCACATTATAATACATTACATATAGTTTACATACATGTATTTTACTCTGGCAAGGAAGGAAGCAAGAGTCTAACACAAGAGGCTCAGAGACATACACATATATCAGACAAGAGACATCAGCTTTTCTGTATTGCTTTGCTTTGAGCAAACTGTTTTATTTCTGACAGAAATATGTACTTATTTTTAGTGCTAGTGCCCACCAATTCTAAAAGTCATGGGTTCTTTATTGTTTTGATGTGTCAGGTAGCAGTTGGCCTATTTTCTACTCTCTAATGATACTTGAGAACTATTTTGATTTTACTTGTTGCCTGGAGTTACAGTTTAATTTCCCCATCCTGAACTGATTTTTCTCTCCTATTGTCCTCTGCCTTCATTACAATGTTGGAAGGTGTGTGCATTCTAGAGGGAAATAAAATGGTAAATTAAAAATGACTACCTGCAATAATAAGCTACAGAAACCAGTCATTTCAAATACCCCAAAGGGCTTTTTAAGTTTTACAAAGAAATCAAAACTGCGCCACTTGAACAATAGGAAATGAATTCTCTGTCGGTAAAGCCGGGGGACAAGCTTAAAAATTTAAATAGCCAAAAGGGATTAAAGTGGAAGTGTAGCAGGCAGACGACAAAACACATTGCTAGAAAAAGAAATGTGTAGTGGGTGGGGCATCAGGGTTCTGTCAACATTGACACCTTGACCCAAGTTCTGTAGACCAAACGCTTCAAGAAAGTTGAAGACCTCAATAGCTCCGGCACATCTGGGATTGTATTTGTCATCTTGGCATTCTGAGCAAGTGCAAAAAAAAAGTAAAGGGGGATTAGCTTGACAATGAAGTGAGTTACTGAATCTTGTGATAATGAGAAGCAGAAGAACTCTAATTCCTTTCTATGGTCCCTGAGGTGGAGGTGCGTTTATAGTTGAGCAAAAAGCAGAATGTAGGAGGGAGGAACAGATGGCCTAAAACCTATGAAACAAGACACCATCTAATCCCAGGGCTGAGTACCACTATTAATCCTGGTCAGTTCCCTACTGATAGTTTATTGCCTCTCTCCGAGTGGCTACTGATAAACTTACTCTGAGAAATGCAGCCTTCCTGCTGAGTTTACAAATGGTGCGGACATCGATCAGATCTCTTTTCACACGTTCAGACTTTGGCTCTGGATTCCATGTGGTATACAAACATGTATACCTGACTGTAAAGAAAACCATGGAATAAAGACCCAGAAGAATCCCATATACAGGGGAGAGTCTGCGTACTCCTGGCTGCTCAGAAGCATTCACTCCTGTATTTGACTTGCAAAGAATTGCATCATTAGCTGTGGAAAATTGTTGAAAATTTCAAGTTATTTGTTTTGAAAGAAACACACTGATCCAGTACATTCTATGGACCTGTATACTAGTTTAAGCCATAAAACCATATTATCCCCTTCAAACTTTTTTTTTTGTTTTAGCTACACATTTTCATGCAGTTCCTTACATTGGTTTATTCTGATAATCTTAGCTAGTGCTTTCATTAAGGCCAAAATACACTTAACCTTCCTCTAGTGTTAGGGTCGTGACCGACCCGTTTTAGTTTTTAAATGCATACAAATTCTACATACATTTGTTTATTGCATCAAGACTTTTTGACTTTTGCAGGAACTTATTTTTAAACAAAATACAATAAAATAAAACTATTTTATTAAATTGTTAAATGCTCTTATTAAAATTATAACATTTGTGTTGTTGGGGTCAATTTCGACCCAGGTCTAATATTAGAGTAAAAAAACAATAATAAGTCCCAAAACTGAACTCATAAACACAATTTAAACCAACAGCCCACAGCCAGCTCTACCTCCAACAACTTGAGTTAGGGACATGTCCAGGCATGTATGGCCAAATCAGCTTAGAGTTGGTACTTTGCAGAGTATACATCTCCAGTTTACTCCATGCAACAATGAGGAGAAGATTAGATGCAAGCCAAATTCTGGATTATATAGTGGATGATAATGAATCAGAGGACACACAGCAGCAAACTGATACAGATGAACAGGTTTCTGAGGAGGAAGATGATGTGGAGTATCAACCAGACACAGACACAGACAGTTCTGTTCAGTCTGATGAGGAGGTCACTGGTGCTGAAGCTGCACCCGCTGAAAGATTCAAATCCAAAAGTGGCAAGATCAGTTGGAGCTCAGTACCTCCAGATGTACATGGCAGGGCAGATGCTGCAAATGTCATAAAAATGACCCCTGGGTTCACAAGGTTTGCTGTGACAAGAGCAAGTGACATCAAGACATGTTTTGATCTGTTTATGCCATTGTCAATAAAAAAAGTCATTATTGCTATGACAAACCTTGAAGGAAAAAAAGTCCACGGCAACATGTGGAATGACCTTCATAATGATGACCTGGATGCCTACATTGGTGTTCTTCTCCTTGCTGATGTCCACACTTCACAAAGATGCAGCTGTGTCATCAGGAAGTGACAAAAAGCCCAGAATCATCCTGGACTATAACAAAAACAAAGGTGGAGTGGACAACCTGGACAAGCTGACTGCCACCTACACTTGCCAGCGAATGACTAGGAGATGGCCAATGGTGGTATTTTACAACATCCTTGATGTTTCAGCATACAATGGGTTTGTGTTGTGGACCCACATTCACCAAGGATGGAATTCAAAGAAAAAAAACAAGCGGAGGATGTTTCTTGAGGAACTAGGAAGATCCCTTGTCAAGGCGCACATAGACCAAAGGGAACGGGTGCCCCGAGACCCAGCCGCTGCAGCCTTGGTCCAACAACTCCAGAGCTCAACAAGTGCTTCGCCCACACCCACAGCAACACAAAGAGCATCATCACCAGCATCCTCCTCAACATCAACCACAACAGCCACAACCCCAGTGAGACCACCTGATTCTAAAAGAAAGAGGTGTCAGGTCTGCCCTAGCAATAAGGACAGAAAGACAAACACATCGTGCTTCACCTGCAAAAAATACCTCTGCAAAGAACACACAAAAAGTGTCACTTTTTGCCACACATGCATCTAAATACTAATGCATCTAAAAACTAGTATTTGATTTGTTGATTTGATTTGCTTGATTGATTGTTGTTTGTGTGTTTGACCTAGTAAAGCTACTTTTTATTATTATTGCTGTTAATGTTAATATAATTTTCATCTTTTATTTTTATTAAAGTTCTATAAAAAAAAAAATCATTTTTTTTGCCTTTTTCATAAAGTAGTTAGATATGGGTCAAAATTGACCCGTAACACCATAGATGTTACTAGAGTTAAAAATATAAAATATATATATGTATATTTTTTTTACATTTAAAAAATGTGTTCTAAAACCCTTCAGTAATAGTCAGGTAATATAACAAAGTTTTTGAAGTTTATATTATTCTCTTGAGGTTCATTTGACAATATTTTTATATTGAAAATTAAGGGTATGCTCTCAAATGGAAGGCCCAGGGGGCCACAACAAAAATATTAAAATCAATCCTTCCATGGATGAGAAACCCTAACAAGGTAACTAAGAGGTAAGAAACAAATTGGATCATAAATAACTGTTTTTAGGGTATCCTAGGGGTGATTTAAGACATGGGTCAAAACCGACCCGTTAACATAAGAAAGAGTAACAGAAAGCTAACACTAGAGGAAGGTTAAACCGGACCCTCAGCATGGTTTAATGAGAAGCCGAAACCCTTAAAAAACTATTCCCCAGCATCTAAAATGAATATATTTTAAGTTTTTAGTCACTAACTTACTATTCTTTCCCCCCACCGGGCTGCAACTCTGTTCAGGACTCAGAATACAGGTGTCCGCATCACATACTGAGGAGAGGGAAGTGGGATAAGAGCAGGGGGTGGAGTTATAGCTGTGCTTTGCACAGACAGAGCAGAGCTGCTGTCAGGACAAGGTCAGCAATCCCAGAATGGAGAGTTACACAGTCAGAAGACACTGCCTGATGGTCCATGAGCCGCCATATTGGATGTTTGAAGCGGACCAACAGTCAAAAATGAATTAAATCAGACCAACACTAAAAACAAGGCTCATTTGCATTCCTCCCCAGGGCAATTTAAAAAATAAATAAAAATAATTCACCTTTTTCTAATGCCTGCTGGAGTAAATTTTAAAAACAAGATGGCCACTCATAGGTTTGCAGGCCACCTGCAAAGAGGAAGTCGTCCTGGGCTTCCTGTTACTGTGCATTTCAGTTATGTCAGTTGGGTTGAGGAAGCTCTAAAATGGCTGCTACCTTTCTTTTACAACTGTGCCAGGCTGTTGGTCTGGTTTAAAGGCTCATAGCATGCAGTAGATGCAGGTAGGATGATTTTTAATGTAAGCAATCTGTATGTACAGGGTGTGGGAAACATATAAGATATGTTCTTAATCAAGGTGAAGGTCCGCTTTAACTAACTTCCACGTTCCCCCCAGTTGCACTAGCTGCAGAATCTGAGGAGCGGCTGGCATCTCTGCTCCCTCCGTGCTGCCAGCAACCAATCATAGTGGCTGGTTCGCTTAGTGCACACCGAGAGAAGGGAGGTGTTGATGCCGAGCTCGGCGGGTTCTTTTTGCCAAGCCGTCAGGGGAACACGGAAGTAAGGTAAGCAGACGAACAGAAAGCAGGATTTTTTTTTTATTGTTTAATATGCAGGACGTGCCATGCCCCCATGCTTAAAGAGATACAAAACCCTGCCCCATGCATGCAATGTGTGTCTGGAGCTTATCCTGCTAAACACATTTTTGGATTTATTGGAAGTTTTTTCTATTTCATTCGGGCAGTTGAGGTGTTAATACCTGCCAACCAGGATCCTCGACGTGGACTCTCCTTACTTTGATTAGTGTTTTTCGTTATTGTACAGAGAGAAACATGGTACCACACAAGTACATTTAAATGATCATATAATTGCTTCTATTAGAAAATGTCATCTCTAAAGAAGAGTCTGATTTGGAATTAGTAGACAACTGCTAACGTAATCGCTATCTCCCCCACTGGCTTTTGGTCTGATTTTGTTTAAAATAAATATTTAGCTAAAGCATAATTGTTGTCAGGCATGACGCAGCACCTGTGTGTTGTGGGTCAGCCATGTGACAATGATATCACCATAAACAGATAAGCATCTTTGCCTTTATTCCTGGTCCATCAGCGACACGACCTCTGCATGAACTATGTTTAGATAGAAAACAAGTACGATTCCTGGCCCAGGCTTTAAAATGTAATTAAGGTCTTTTGAAATGATGTGTGTATTACAAGCGCTCAGCCCCCACTTGTGACCCCACCACAGCCAATAAAGTTAAGTCCAGTACAGCCTGCGGTGGATTAAAAAGGTTTCCAGGCTGCGCTGAGCGAGTGTTTGAAATGTGTGACGGGGCGGGCTTTCTGCAACAAGTGTAAGAGCTGTCTGCAAGAGCGCTTATTAATTCACCAATGGTTCGCGTCTGTTTAACATCACCGCACTGGAGCTCTTTGTATGGGGCCCTGTCACTAACGTGCAATTTAACATTGAGCCTTTGTATGAATCTGCTGAAAGAGCTTTCATGGAGTGTTTTCTTCGATAACAAAATAGCCTTTGAGATTAGGACATTGCCACTGGCTGGTGCTGGCCACTAATTTCTGTACCTCTTTGAGGGTCACTTGTGACATTCGAGTCCCCTTGAAAAAATGACTGTGCACTCCATCAAGACACAATGTTGAAGCCTTGCTTACTTATCACCAGATGAAGAAAGCCAATTTAAAGGAGCACTATCGCGAAAAAATGTCCCAATGATAAAAATCCATATAAATATGCTGGATGGCAGGAAGAGAGGTCACATATAGACCCGGCATCAAGAAATAGCCAGCCAGCCTTGTTTTTCTTTCTTTTAATGGAAAGAACAGGACATCCGGGGTGACTGGCTCTGTCACCCCTGATATACTAAACTTGTCACCCCTGGGTTTTAGTCCTACCATGAGAGGAGAAACCACAAGCTTGGCGGGAGTTTTATTCTGTTTGGGTGACCCCTCCTCTCATTAGCCAACGTGTTTGTATGGATTTTTGATATCACACAATTTCGCGATAGTGTTTCTTTAACAGAGCACCCTTGGGTGTCTCAAGAGAAAAAGGTAGCGACTCACACAGAACTGGGGTTTCATGTGCTAGTGACACAAGACCCATGATACCTCTTTAAATTTTTCCTCTTCAGTTAAAGAGCATTTGGAAGCAAAAATAAAACATGGAGCATATATGAATGAGTAGCTGCACACTGCAGTGAAGCATTGCCGAAAATGACTTGACTCTCAATTATGCAGCTGTGGAGGGCCCTTGCTATGCATTGTTATCCGGAGGATGGGGCTGTCCGATACTCACAGCTTCCTGGATACTTCCATAGCAGCCTATAAGCCGCACACATCCAGTGTTTGTACTGTAATGTGTATGTCTGCAGGTGAGCCTGAAAGGCTGCTGGGTCATGTGGGAAGTGAAACCTGGAAAAGGTTAGTATCGGGCAGCCCCATTCTCTGGGTTCCCCTGCCAGGCTCAACGCTCCCTGCGTGAGTGAGCACACTTGCCAGGCTCTCTCATGCTGGGAGGGTTGAGGGAAAGGGGCGGCCGTGCAATCGCATTTAGAGCGTGGTCCAGCTACAGTGTAACATGTAACCCTGAGTGGGCAGACTGCAGCTCTTGAAGGGGCATGGTGTACAATATTTTGACTGCCAAAATGCATTTACAGTACTGCTAAATTACTCCATTAGTCAGAAAGCATTGATAACCTATATGGTGCCATAGGATCAGTGACCATGCCACTTAGCTGCCAGTTGTTTTGCTGCGAGGTGACTGTTCTCCAGAGCAAAGTGGGGGAGGTTGTTAAGGGAAAATTGAAATATCAAAGGTGGGGGTTAAAACAATTATGTAGACCTGATTAATGAAACCTGTATTTTATAATAGCTACCACTCTTCTCTATATGACTGGTTTATAAAGATGGAGGGTCTACCAACCAGTCATATAGAGAAGAGCCAACTGTTTAGCCTAACATGGCTGCTGGGACTGACTTTCCAGAAGCTTTATATAAGAGTTTATTTGTGGGGCGGATGGTTGTTCCTTTGCAAGTCAAGGGTTTATGTTGGACTCTTTGCTTTTATGCCTCTGCTTATGGCACAATGGAAACCTGCAACCCCCCCCCCCCCCAACACACACTATTTTCTTATCCTTTATGTATCTCCCTAATTTTTATCAGTTACTTCTATGTTGGCCTGTCATCCCTTAGTATATTCCAATACAAATTATTTTATTCATTACTGTAAAGGCAAAAGTAGATAATAGTATGTGACCATGCTTGTCCAGTGCACGGAGGAACTGCTAAAAGGTCTTTATTTAAGAATTAAATTTTACTCCTCTTCATATACTGTTGGGTCCTCATCCCTGACCTCCTTCTATGGTTCCTGAGTCGGTGCTCTTTGTATGCTGTGATTTGCCCTTACTATAAGCAGCTTGCGCCCTGAAGTTATATTGAATGCACTGGCGTACTGGTTTGTAATCGCCGATGTCTCTGTTAAGTAGCCGTTCCAAAGTAAACAGAAGGAAGGAAAGAACAGCTGAGACAGATTATTTTCCTTCAGGTTACTGGTTTATAAAATGTTATTTTTGTAAATAAATTGTTCCGTCCTCTCTCAGTAGACTTTATCCAAGATTGAATGTAGTGCGCAATGGCGCATTGCCCAAACCTAATGGCCATTACAATAACTATTAGCTGCAGATATCCGCTTTCTTCCAGACAATCTCCGAAGTACTGGGCTGTAATGTGAGTTGCATATTGATAAATTGAATTAAATCATTTCAGTGTGCCATTGAATAGGGGATCTTTAATGTCCCCCATTAGTTGCTCATTATGTTGAGCATTCAGTTAGCATCTAACTGTACATGCTGTGCCTTCTAATTTGTGTGCAAGTGTCCAGTCTTCATCCAGTTATATTTTATGTGGTTTTATTTGGTCACCAAACATAGAAAGTTTAGTAAACAGACATGTTATGGGTGTCATCAGAACCAAATATCACAAAATATGATCCTGCACATGAGTTGATTTGCCACTTACCATTTACCTATGTCTGTTTACTGCAAGCCTGTAAGGCCAAGTCTGTTTCGGAATTACACATAAAATGAATGGAGCAAATCAACATCAAGTACCAGTCACCTTATGCTTCTCTTCAGGTAAAGCCTTCAAGCATATAGAAAGCACTGTATTGCCGTGTCTTCAAAAATTACTTACTTGATCCCAACACCGCCACCTTTGATGCAATCACACACTTACCAGATATATACTTGTTCAGTAGCATTCAGCATATACAGAATCCCATGTGGATCCACTTTGAGGACACAGTACTACTTTTAAACTGATCTTTCCAGTAGACCGATGTGCAGATAGCCAGCTCTCCAAAGTAAAAATAAAAAGCAACATAGTTAAAATAGTTAAATATAGCTTTAATAAAGTAATAATTTAAGACTGGCCGCACAAGAGGGAATCTAATCGGTTTTATTTAGAGCTGCTGATTTAAACTGAGTTGGCGCCTAATTTTGGAATTCTGCTGTATTTTTATGGAAAGTGCTATTTTGTCTATATTCTAAGAGATCTTTTTTATTGTGTTTGAATAATTTTGCCTCTAGGAGAGCATGCAGGGGAGGAAAGGGGGAGCTTATGCCAAGCAATGCTTTCTTGCCTGATCGAACTTGTATCAGAGAATGCAAAGCTCTGCGAAATAGACTTCACTTGAGGCTTGCTTACATGAAAACCATGTACCACTTATATCCAATCCAGCTGGCATGCTAAGGTCTTACTTGAGTTCTTCTCTTGTCTAAGAACAACAGTGCTGAGGATATCAGAAGCTCAGCTAGATGTTTAAGCTCCCTTGACTTTCTAGACGGGGAGGCCGATTCATCAATAGCGCCAGGTAGCGACAGATGAGCGACTGTAGCGTGATTTTTTCAGCGCCAGCCAGTATTCGCTGTGCTTGGCCGGCGTTAGCTTGATGACAGCGACTCAGTCGGTGCGCGGTAATGTTGAATACTGGCTGGGGGGTCGCTGTTTCACAGGTCCAGCGTTGTATGTGAGCGCCTGACAACGAATGGCCAGAGCGAACGGCTAGCTTCATATTCATCAAAAAATCACGCTCCGAATGTGCTGTCGCTGTCCATTCCTTGTTTAAACCCCAGAGCGCTGGCGCCGATCTGTATTAACTAGTTTTTAACCCCTAAACAACCATATTTTTTGAATGTAACATTATACATGTTTTTAGAATCATTTTGTTATATGAATACATTAATCTCAGACCTGTTAGATCAATTCTGCACATATTTATTTTTTTTTTTTTTTTGACTTAAAAATAAATCCTAACATTGCAGAAGTGTTCTCCGATTTTTTGACATTAAAAAAATTTAAAAAAAAATTAATACCAATTAATCATGAATTATTATAGATTGCTCCATTGAAATGCATTGGACATCGCCAGGGAGCGACAGCTCATACCTGGCGCTGTGAGGGAATTTGCAGCGGCGCTGTTCGGTCCAGGCGGCTTCATGATGAATGCCGCGCTAGCCGTCGCTCTCGCCGGCGCTAGCCTCATTTTGCTTGATAAATGCGTCATTGTGACCGCCGCGGGCGTACTTGAGTCGGTAGTCGCCGTTAGCTGCCGCTACCTGGCGCTCGTCAGACACTACCTGGCGCTATCGCTTGATGAATAAGGGCATAAATATTTTTGAACACTAGTCTGATTGCAGAACCTATTAACCTATTTATCAGGTCCATACTGCTCACAGTGGATGCAATTCTAGTGATGAAATTGCTGTAACGGAAGTCTACATAGGCACTGATAGGCCTGACATCACATGGGGAGAAATGTAGGATTCTTTACTCTACAATCCCACTGCTTGATTCCATCCTATTTATCACTGAAGGAGATGCATGTCCATGACAGAGAGGACCAGCATAGCAAGTTAAAGTTTTGGCCTGAGTTTTGGTAGGCTTTACTGGGGCATCCTCATTTGGGATGTACCTATGTGTGGAACTCCTAGGACAGCAGAGCAGTCTTGCTTGGCGCAGGTACGCGCATAAGCCGAGGGTAGCTGGTGATGCTGCTACGAGCTGGACCTGCACTGTGGGATGGCCAGATTATTAAATTAAGTAATACATTTTGAACACATATTTGTTTCTTAAGGGGATAAACATAAAAAATGAAACCGCTATTTATGTCAAAAGAGTCCTTTTTGGAATAAGCTGGTCTATAACCTGCACCAAGGAGCCCCAGCATCTACCCTGGTAATCCCTGTGCTGCCACTTTTCCTGCTTATGCCAATATCCTGCACCAAGAAAAAAGCCAACCAAACCAACAGGTCCAATGCAATCATTGTACATGGGAGAGTTTTGTAACTTAGAGAATATGGTTTATTTTTGGAGGGCTTTTAGGATAAATACAAATGTTTCATCCTAAATTGAGAAAGCCAAGTTGGTTTGCAAAGTGTTTAAAGTGGTCAAAGTAAAAAATCCCTTTCCTGAGCCGTGGTTCAGCCCCATTGTCCGGGGCATGGATGGCTGCGGCACAGAAAGATGCAAAGTGGCACCCCCTGGCTCCGCTGAGTTAAGGTTTTTTTTTCTTAACCCCTATCCTGCCTCAGTGGCAGGAGATGGTTGCAGGGCGGGTGGGAACACACAAGTTCAGTCGCTTTCATTTTATTATACAGATTATTATTTTAATTTATTAACCTATGCATCTTTATAGCTATGAGGACAAATATTGTCATGTATTGTGGGTGTATAGTTTAGAATATCGCACAATAATCAATTTCAAATAGATTTTCTTCCATAGTTGATACATTTCTAATATGTTTTTGTTATCGTTCGGGAAACCTGAACCATCTGTATGGTGCCTGGGTCCCTCAGGCCACTTTCTGCAGATATTTTTCAAGTGATCCGATTTCATGAGGTCAGTGGATTAACTGATATTGTGAAAGTCTGTTGCAGTTTCATGTATGACATTATAGAGTTCATGAACATTCAGTTAAAATAAACCAAGTATGTAGACCTGTGAAGGGAGGAGGAGGTTGCACTGCTGGCAGGATCATATTAGCTGTTCTCTCATCAAGTTTGTCCCTTACTCTTCCACACAAAGTGCGGCAGTTGACTTTATAACTGGGAAACCAACAGTGATATCTTTCTGTGTAGCAAACCAAACTATTTGGAAACTTGCAATTGTTATTCCATACAGGACTTATCTCTTGAACAGTACTAGAATGTATTAGCATTGAAGTTGGTATACAGGTAGTCCTCGACTTACGACGTTGATCCGTTCCTACGTGGCGTCGTAAACCGAATTTTCGCGTATGTTGGATCATACGTTCATACAGTACTGTACCATAATAACAGTACAGTACTGCAAACACTTAGCCTATCCAAACACCTATCCTAACACAGTACCCTACATAATTATCAATAAACACACGTACAGTAAAATATTGTGCAGTATAGTACGTTTAATAATGAAATACTGTACTGTAAGTGCTGTAACAGTATTAAACAGTGTACTGTAATAAACAAAGATACAGTACTGTAACAATTCCAAAGAGAACAGGCTTACTTATTGGGAGGAAGCTGCAGAAGGTGCTGGAGATACTGGGGCAGGTGAGTCAAGAGGGGCAGCTGAGGTAGAGGGTACAGGATCTGTTGCAGGATTTGTTGCAGGCCCCTCTAACTTCTTGAAGTACTGCTGCAGGTTAGTTTGGAAGGAGACCATCTTCTTCTCCTCCAAGATCTCCTTGTAACAGCTAAGGGAATCCATGACTCCTCTGGCAACCCTAGTGTACCTTTCCATGTTGGGATCCTCAGCCTCAAACCTTGACAACCCTTCCTGTATCAGGGCAAAACCTGCTGCCAAGCCCTGCCTTGTAAATCTCTTAGGTTCTGGGGTTGGTGTGTCTTCCTCTTCCTCTATCATCTGCTTCTCCAGTTGAATAAGGTCCTCAGCAGATAACTCCTCTCCATGAGATGCCAGTAGCTCTGTGACATCATCCTCCTCCACCTCCAGATTCATTGTCTTACTCATATCAACAACGTTCTTTATGACGCTAGTCACTGACTCTTGGACCTCTGTGACATCATTCACAAACTGGTGACACAGTTTTTTCCACACACCATTCATAGTGGTCTGCTTAACCTCATCCCAGGAATCAGCAATGTTATTCACAGCATCAAGGATGTTGCATGTTTTCCAAAAGTCCTTGAGAGTCAAGTCCTTATCCTTTTCAGTTGCTGCTAAAGCATTACCAATGACCCTTCGGAGGTAGTAGGCCTTGAATGTAGCAATGACTCCTTGGTCCATAGGCTGTATTAGGGCAGTGGTTTTAGGTGGAAGGTAAACCACCTTGACATTAGGGTTAAAGTCATCCAGATGAGCAGGGTGTCCAGGGGCATTGTCCAGAATTAGCAACACCTTAAAGGGGATATCCTTGGAGGTACAATACCGCTTCACGTCTGGCACAAAATGTTTGGTGAACCAGTCATCAAACACTGCAAGTGTCACCCATGCCTTCCTATTAGACTTCCAGATGACTGGTAGATGATCTTTTGGAATACCCTTGAGTGCCCTTGGATTCTCAGCCTGATATACCAGCATGGGCTTCAGTTTGTAGTCGCCAGCAGCATTGCCCCCAAGAAGCAAAGTCAGTCTTTCCTTGCCGACTTTATGACCTGGTGCTGTCTTCTCCTCCTTGGCGATGTACGTACGGTTAGGCAAACGTTTCCAGAACAAGCCTGTCTCATCCACGTTGAACACTTGTTGAGCACAGTAACCACCCTCCTCAATTATCTTAGCCAATTCTTTAGGAAACTCAGTTGCTGCTTTCTCATCAGCACTAGCAATTTCACCTTGCACTTTAATGTTATGGAAATTGGCACGATCCTTAAACCTCATAAACCAAGCCCTACTCGCCACAAATTCTTCACTTTGACTTCCTTCCCCCTTTTCTCTTTTCAAAGCCTCAAACAGTCGCCTAGCCTTCTCCTGAATAACCATAAAACTCACAGGGATACGGCGTTGATTTTGGTCTTCCAGCCAAAGCACCAATAATCTTTCCATCTCAATAATAAGCCCACTACGCTGCTTTGTTATTACTGTTGCTTTCATAGGAGCAGATCCTTTCACATGTTCAAGGATACGATCTTTATCCTTGATAATCGTAGCAACAGTCGAACGACTAAGTCCTAATGACCTGCCAATTTCTGTTGCTGTTTCCCCCTTCTCAGATTGCCTTATGATATCCACTTTCACCTCCATGGTGATGGCCTTCCTTTTCTTTGGTGCACTGGTATCAGATGAGCCTACCTTTCGTTTGGGAGCCATAATGAAGGGTGTTATGGTGTGCAGGAGACTCGTTTTTCTCATGTACAGTAACCGGGTACAGTGTGCAGTACTCTATGGCTTCCGGCGCACGTACAGTTCGACTTACGACGCAAAACCGCGTAAGTCGGGATGAGCCGCCGTATAAAGCGTCGTAACCACGAAACGACGTAACTCGAGACCGTCGTAACCCGAGGACTACCTGTAGTCTTAGTTTCACACTGTTGTGTTCAAAACTTTTTACTGGTTATGAAGTTGTAAGGTATAATTCTCTTCATTTAAGGCATCAGACATCAGATTCATTATTGTCGCCTAAAATCTGTACAACTCAGGCCCTTATTTAACAAGGGATAGCACCAGGTAGCGAATGGTGAGCGAGCGGTAATGACGGTCACCGCCACGAGAACGCCGGCTCCCCTCCCCAATCACACATTTATCAAGCCGATCCTGCTTAGCGACTGACAGAGCGCCAGATAGCGAATCATTCATCATTATTCCAGCCTCACCCCACAGCGCCAGCGAGCGACCTTGAACAGCGACAGGTATGACCTCTCGCTACCTGGCGCTCTCCAATGCATTTCAATGGAGCAATCTTTAAATATTCTTAATTAATTGCTATTAATGTTTTTTTTTTTTTTTTTTTTAAATGTCAAAAATTCTGTGACCACTTCTGCAATGTTAGATATTTTTTTTAAGGTAAAAAAAAAAAAAAATGTGCAGAATTGATATTACAAAATGTTTTGAAAAACTTTTTTTTTTTTCCAAAAATATGGTTGTTTGGGGGTTAAAAAACTACTTTTAACCCATCGTCGCCAGTGCTCTGGGGTTTAAACAAGCATTTCACAGCGCAAGAATTTTTTGAGCGTGATTTGTTAATGAATATGCTGGGAGCCGTTCGCTATGGCCATTCGCTGTCATGCGCTCCCATACAGCGCGGAACCTGTCAAACAGCGACTCCTAACCCCGTATTCAACATTACAGCAAACCGACTGAGACGCTGTCAACAACCGAACAACGGCCAAGCACAGCGAATACTAGCGGGCGCTGTGAAAATACCGCTACTGTCGCTCATCTGTCGCTACCTGGCGCTATTAATGAATCGGCCTCCCCATGAAAAAACAAACAATAAGCATACCCTTTAAACTAATATGTTGTTGTATTTAAAGGAGCACTATCGCAAAAAATGGCCCAATGATAAAAATCCCTATAAATATGCTGGATGGCGGAGGGAGCGGTAACTTATACACCCAACATCAAGAAATATCCAGGCAAGCTTATTTTTCTTTCTTTTAATTTAAGGAAAAGGACATCTGGGGTGACAGACTCTGTCACCCCTGATAGACTAAACCTGTCACTCTGGATTTGATTCTTGCCATGAGACAATAAACTACAAGCAAGGCAGTAATTTTATTCAGTGCATGTGTATAAGTGGCGCCTCCTCTCATTAGCCAATGTATTTGTATGCATTTTTAATATTACACAATTTCGTGATAGTGCACCTTTAAGAACCCATTCACTATTTTTGGTTTGGAAACCGCATGGCACATCTAGACTCGGAAATCTGTGCTCGCCTTGAATAGGTTCCTCAAATCTTTTGTAATATTAGGGTATCTTCTGTGTACAGCCCACAGATTTTCAGTTGGGTTTGGGTCTGGGCTGTGGCTGAACCGTTGCAAAACTTTGATCTTCTTGCAAAGCCAATTTTTGGGTGATGTGGAGGTTTGTTTTTGGGCCCTTGCTGTGTTGAAAGATGAAATTCATCTTCAGCTTTGCAACAGAGGCCTGAAAGTTTTGTGCCAAAACCGTTATTTTCCCTACATCCAGTCCAGGCCGTCCCAATATCTTCACGATTGGGTGTTCGCCTCTAGGCGAATACCCAATCGTGAGGATATTGGGACGGCCTGGACTGGATGTATACAAAAACAATTCTAAAGGTGAGTTTCACAGAATTGTATTTTGGAACTGTTCATAATTCTCTCCACCTTGACTAAACCAATGCTGGCTGAAGAAAAACCGTCCAAAACCATATTTCTGCCTTCACAATGCTTCACT
Source organism: Gastrophryne carolinensis (assembly GCA_027917425.1). Lineage (NCBI taxonomy): Eukaryota > Metazoa > Chordata > Amphibia > Anura > Microhylidae > Gastrophryne > Gastrophryne carolinensis. The sequence goes on from CM051239.1 coordinate 386,929,668, forward strand.
ATAAGTATGGTGGGTTTTTTGTGACCTACGGTTTTAGCTTTGGACCAAACATACCTTTTTTTAAATTATGGCCAAAATCTTGGTCTCATCAGATTGTAACACGTTTTCCCATCTGCTTTTGGCAGACTTGATGTAGGCTGTGGCAAAGCAAAGCCAGGCTTGGATGATTTGTTTTGTATGAAAAGTCTTCTGTCTTGCCATTCTACCCCATAAGCCAGTATGAAGAATACAGGAAATTGTGGTCACACCCCATAGACAACCAGGACTTTCCAGACATTTCTGCTGTGCCTTTAATGTTGGTGTATACCTCTTGCCAGCCTACTGCACCATTTGTTTCTCTTTTCATCTATTTTATTTGGGATGTTCAATTGTTGCTAATGTCACTGTTGTGCCAAATTGCATCAACTTCTTGATGACAATCTTCACTGTGTATAATGCCTTAGATATTTTGTACCCACTGACTAATGCCTTTCAACAATGGGAGTTATGTGTAGATGCATGCAATGCTATGGGGAGATATATGGATAGTGCTACAGTTTCCAACCAGCTTGCTTAGAGGACAAGGAAAATGTTGTAAACAGTCATCTTTCGGTTTTATTTTTCTAGTAATAGAAAAAAAAGGCATGAAATTCTTTACACAAGGTAGAATGTAAACACTCCTCTTGTTATTGAACATGCTTTATGGATTCTAATATTAGACCAGTTAGACTTTATTGGGTTAATTAAAGCTTCTGCACCATCTTTAGAGGAAAAGTCAACTTTTGTGTACTTTCTGCACAGACATCAGGACAACACTCCCATAGCCCTGGAATCTGAAGCCATGTCCCAGGGCCTAAAGTGTACAACGCTCAGACAGGGTGCCTATAGAGAAAAATGGCCATCTCTGTATTGTCTTGTACACTGCTCCTGCTCCCCTATAGGCTGAGGACTGGATGTGCAGCACCACGGTTCAGATACCAGCCTGTGTTAGCATACTCCTTAGGATTGAGTGAAAGGTAATCAGAGTGCCTCTTGTCCCTATGGCACTCCTGATATATGTTCTGTAGCAGACGTTTACACAAGTGGACTTAGCTTTATTTAAAGTTGGCCTACACTGTAGGAACATTGTAGGTATACTTTAAAATTAATATTTTCTTGGGCAACGTAAGCTGTTCTTAATATTTCATTTAATAGCAAAAAGCTGGCACCTCCCCCTTCTATGAGTCATTGGAATTGCTTGCTGTCCTTTTTAATTTTGGAAATTAAGAGAATACAGAATTATTGCCTTGTCTTTCTAAATGGTTTTAATATAGTTTACATTTGAAATACGGTAATTGTCTGTGTGTTTATTTGTAGATGCGATATCTGGAGCATCATTGAAGCTGAACTTAAATGATTTTGTTCTTAAAACAAGCCTGAAAGAGAGTTACAGGAATCTCATCGGCCCAGCTTCTGGTTCTGTAAATTTTGAAGCTAACTGGTGCAAGCATAGTGGGAACCCAGGGCTTCAGGTTTCCTCACCCAAAGTTCTCCTCGACGCTAGATGTGAAGTGCTACAGGTGAGTGTGTTTTTAGGAAAACTGCCGAAGTTCAGGTTCTGTTGGGTCTCTAGCCGAATGTTTTCATATTTTACGTATTTTTACATATTTATGCATTGTTTCTAGTGTTTCCCAATAATCCTTTTCTCTGAGTGTGCTCCATGCATTGAATAGATATATTACCCCAGTTGCTGTGGTTTTGCGGTAAGCTTGCTGTCTGTAAAAGTCTCTCTACTGTACCTCATTGGCAATGCATATGCTACATGTGTTGTATGATCAAGGCACAAGGTGAGTATTAGGCAATACTGGTGGGGCTCACACTGTGAGGAGTCACAAAACGTAGTGAAGGTGAGGATTATGGACGTTCTGGTGGGTTATGTGCGGGGGGACTCCAGCATTCCGTATGCCCCCCGAGCTTGTTTCGACAGCGTGACCAATACTTGGTAAAGAAAATCTGTTGTTGGCCCTGTTTAATAACCACATTAATAGACCATGTATATAAAAAGAATAGGTCAATACCAAGATACCAATTTTTGGTCAGTCAATGTTGTGTGTACAGCCCAACACTGTGCATAGCGATTGGCATATGCCAGAGAACGCCACACTGGCATTTTTGACATTGTCTTCGTCCTGAATTTTTTGACAGAGCACAAGGTTACAATCTTTCAGGCTCCTTCTTCACCACTCACCTGACAAAGGACCTTGTGCCCGAAAGCTTGTAACTTGTTTTGTGCACTTTGTCAATAAATTCAGGACGATGTCAAAAATGCCAGTGTGGCACTGACTTGTGGATGTCGGACCCTAATACAGACACACGGATTAGTGGCCTGCTGGAGGTCATTTTGCATGGATGAGCTGCACGACCTGAGCAACTTCTGTGGGGAGTAGACACCGCCTAATGCTAACTTCGACAAATTGCAAAAGTGACCAAAACAACAACAGCTTCTTTATAGGGGTTGCCATCATTTCTGGCTGTTTGTTTCCTTTGCACAACCGCAGGAGGAACTGATTCACATTTATATTTATACGTTTAATAACTGGACTGGATCATTTCAAAAAAGTGTGATTAACTTGGAGTTGAATTTTGTTGCTCAAAATGGATCAAAACCCCAAACTGGGATGCCCCACTCTGTCACCCCCCCCCCCAGTCGCCCGACATTCTTACTATACATCCTCAAGCCCACGGCGCATGCATGCGTGACCGACATCACTCGCTTCGCTTCTTGGCTGCATGTACCCCGTCCACCACAACCGAATGGCTATGCGGGGCTGTGCACAGCCAAAGGGAGTCGGGTGATGCCGCATGCCACACGTAAGTGCGGCTAGGATTCTAGCAGGTTGCTCTAGCCGCAGCATGGGTTTCAGGAGAGGTAAGTGAGCTCAGCATCCTGGGGGGTTTCGCACCCGAAACCAGGGGAACAGACCAAAACCCAGGATAGTAAAAATCCCAGGTTTTGGTCCACTTTAAGTGTTTTTTGAGCAGTGTATTTAGGGGGACAGTGTGGCTGGGATGTCTATACAAATGCGCATATTGGTGGGGGGGCTGTTTGCCACAAGTTGTGTGGGCGCCAGCCTGAAATCTTACTCGGTGTGCCGCTCAACCTAGAGCCAAGCTCTGGTTATCAATGTATTATAATACCAATCCTCATTGCGATACTTGTGACACATCTTTTTTTTTTTTTTTTTTTTTGATGGACTTAGTTACTGCTTCATTTCAGCTACGTGTTTCATCTGGTTCATTGGATCATTAATCTGTGTTGATGTTAGGCAGGCCTGCAAACAATAGTGAGACTGTGTTGTGAACACGTGTCAGAGGAAGTTATCTTACTCGTTGTAACATTTCTCATGAACTATGAATCTGATGCTGCCAAATAAAATATATAATCAATGTGAATAAGTACTGTTTAGATAACTTCCAGATTGAGCTGTACCTTTTCATGGCTAATAATGCATTCTATCTAGGTTTTCTGGGGTCAGGAGAATCTGAACTGTTTAACACTCCTGAATGTACTTGTCCAAGAATACCTGAGAAGAGAGTCAGACATGGGTGTCCTGAGCTCTGAGCCGTCTGTCCTTCCAGTATCACCATCTTTTGGTAGACAATCTATCTCTAAAACGGAACACAGCTCTGATGACTTAAGAACAGGTCATTTTCAGTACATACAAGATGCTGGTAAGACTTTTGACAACTGATGTCTTCGATTTTTTGATTATCTTCTTGATATTCTGATTACTGTAAAAAGATGAAGCTAGGTTACTGGTGGGTTTTTGGTTTGCGACCCACCTTAAAAAATGTACCTGTAGCTACAGAAAACCTATGGGTTTCTTTTGGACCAGACGGGTATCACTGGTATAGGATCCTTCAGTGTGTTTGCATTATATTGGTTAAAGATGCCCCAAATGACTGGGAGGACAATAATACAAGACTGGAGGTATTCACTATGTCAACTCTGACTTAGTGACCCTAGAGTAGGGACATTGGCAGTTAGCGAAGGGGGGGGGGGGTCAGTGCTTCCTCATTACAGACAGCTTTGGTCCTTTAAAGTGGACCAAAACCCACGTCCTTCGGACCTTGAATCTATTAGATTCCAGGGCCTATTGATTCCTACCCCCAGAATCTGGGTGCCCTCTGTGTGTAACCCCCTAGGTTGCCCAGTATACTCACCTTCTTTCCCTGTCCAACGGTGCATGCGTGAGCAGCACCGCACCCTCAGTACTCCTTAAGCAGGGCGCGTGCCAGGCATTTGTGAATGGCTAGTGCGGGCACGCTCCCTTTTAGAGGGTAGCAGCTGCCAGAGAGCTTGGTGGATTTTGGCTGAACTTGGCTCCTTAGACGAGCCTAGCCAATTTTGGATCAGCCAGTCAAGTGTGCTGATTGGAGGCCGTGCACTGGTCTTAGGACATAGGACCTTAAGAAAGGTGAGTTGGTTCAGGCAACCTGTGGGGTTTCGCACAGCGGGGCATCCCTGATCCCATGTACCCATGCAGAACATTTTCTGTTTTAATAGCATGCAAAAAAAAGTATAATCTGTGTGATCTCATGTCTCTCCATAGCTTGCATTAGACACCTTTTTTAAAGAACAACTGCTAGGACCCAATTGTCAAATACTTGTAAAACTGTAGACAGACTTTTTAGCCTTAGTGTCCAGATATAATGCTAAACAATCACCAACCTTGTCATCTGTTGGTTTCTCCTGCCAATTTTTGCGCTGTTATCTGTAGATCACTATTGTTTTTTTTCTTTTTTCTTTACTGTAAAGATGCACAAAAGATTCCCAGTTCCTATGAAGTAGTGTTCTATAATGAGACAGAAGACAGCCCAGGCATGATGCTGTGGAAATACCCTGAACCCAGAGTCTTAACCTTGGTCCGAATAACTCCTGTGCCTTTTAACACAACTGAGGACCCGGATATTAGCACTGCAGACCTGGGAGATGTGTTGCAGGTTAGTCGGCATCCATTACCCATTTTTCACATGAGACTGGATCTTTGCTTATAATACTTTGAAGGAGGTTTAGTTAAAAAAAAAATGTTGCTAGTGGCAGATTTATGTATGCACTCCTTTTACAAAATTATAATGCTTTGGCATTTACACATGTAAAAAAGGAGCGTTTTCATTCCGATGATCAGCTGACCAGAAGCCTTAAAGTGAAAGCCCAGTCTCTAGGTAACCCTCCCCTGGTGTAGAGACAGGATTGCTGGGTTACAAAGAAAAAACCCTATACCTCACCCACGGTCCTGCGCCATTCTGAAAATGGATTGAAGTTTAGGACAGTACAACGTGTAGCCTGAGACAATGGGGCAACAATTGGACTTGCCTTTAGTATAACTTTAATGTGTGACATGCCATCTTCGTCCATGATGTTGTAATGGATGGCAAAGGTAGTTGGCACCCCTGGTGCTTGATAAGGAAGTTCCAAGCGGGGCTTCGTCTCTTCAAAGAACTCCCCCTTCAGCGGAGGAGCCGCCTCGGGGGGAGAAATAGCCAGGACCTCAAACACCTGAGCCAGGACCCTGGATGTATCCGAGGAATCCCCCTGGCCCTGCTTGGTATCAGCGCCCACAATCAGCGCTTGTACTGGTTGCTGCCAGGTCGGTTGTTAGAGGATTGTTGTCCGGGCTTGACCCGGCTAGTGAGGAGTTTGCCGACATTAAGCGCTGTTAGTTTTTCTCATCCTTTGTACTGTCCGCCCTGGACGACACTTTGGTGATGTGTAGCAGAGCTGCGGCTCTGGTTGTGGCTATCTGCCGGTCGGTTTGGTTACGCCAGTGGGTGGCTGATTTTGTGTCCAAAAAGTCGCTCACGGCCCTTCCCTTTGTGCGGTACTTTGGAGAAAAATTGGATTCGGTGGCAAAGGGAGGTAAGTTACCTCAGAGTAAGAAGCAGAGTCGCCCCTTTCGGGGGGCAGCTTCCTTCTGTCAGTCCTTTCATGGGGCTAGAGTCGGCAGGGGTTCGGCTTTCCCCTCGTCCAGAAGTGATTCCTGGACCAGGGGCAGGGTTCGGGCCCGTCCAGGACACAGTTGGGGCTCCAAGCCTAGAGTCGCTGCCAAGCTGGCTCAGCAATGAGGGGGCGCCCTTCACCCTTGCGGGTGGGGGGACGGCTGCTACTCTTCTCCCAGGTTTGGGTTCAAGAGGTCTCTGACAGGCGGATTCAGAAAGTGGTGTCTTCCGGTTACAAGCTGGAGTTCGAGTTCCGGCCCCCTCCCAGATTCTTCAGTTCTCGGGTGCCGTCAGATCCTCTGGCCCCCCCCAGGGGCTTCGGGTGGCAGTAGCAAGTCTCTTGGACATGGCTGTCATCTGCCCGGTGCCCCACTCAGACCGGGGCCTGGGCTTCTGTTCCAATTTGTTCACAGTGCCCAAGAAGGACGGATCCGTTCGTCCCATTCTGGATCTGAAGTTGCTCAACAGGTTTGTTCGTCCCCGAAAGTTCCGTATGGAAACTATGCGCTCAGCCATCCACTCACTTCGTCACGGGGACTTCATGACGTCCATAGACATCAAAGATGCTTACCTGCATATTCCAATATTTCCGGCACACCAGAGATTCCTCAGGTTTGTCGTGGACGATCAACATTTTCAGTTTGTTGCTCTTCCGTTTGGCCTTACCTCGGATCCAAGGGTTTTTACCAAGGTGTTGGCAGGAGTGATGGCCATCCTCAGAGCCAGGGGTATCCGCATCGTGCCCTATCTGGACGATCTTCTCATCATGGCGTCTTCCCTCAGTCAGGCGCAGCTGGATACCAGGAATGTGGTGTCCACTCTGGAGAGTTTCGGTTGGGTGATCAATTATCCCAAGTCCTGCCTCACTCCCTCCAGGGTGGTGGAGTTCCTGGGAATGTCGCTGGATACTTCTCAGGCCAGGGTGTTTCTCCCCCGAGCCAAGGTTCTTCTGATTCAGGAATTGACTCAGCGTCTGCTATCCATTCCCCGTCATCCATCCGGCTAGGGATGCGACTCGTGGGATTGATGGTGGCGTCGTTCGAGGCGGTTCCCTTTGCCCAGTTTCACACAAGGACGCTCCAGCTCCATCTCTTGGCGGCCTGGGACGGGTCCCCGCTGTCATTGGATCAGTCCTTTCTGATGTCCCCCCGGGTGCGGCGTTCCCTTCGTTGGTGGCTTAAACCAAGCAATCTAACGAGGGGCAGGTCCTTTCTGACCCCTCGTTGGGAGACGGTCACCACGGATGCCAGCCTGTCAGGTTGGGGGGGATTTTGGAAGGATCTTCAGTTTCAGGGACTGTGGGGGCCTCTGGAGGCTCACAATCCCATCAGTGTTCTGGAGTTGAGAGCCATCAGGCTGGTTCTGGCTCCCTTGACTCATCAGTTGCGGGGCCTACCGGTCAAAGTTCGGTCGGACAATCGGACGGCGGTCGCCTACATCAATCACCAGGGAGGGACTCGCAGCAGGCGTGCCCTCAGGGAAGTGTCCTTGATCCTGGCCTGGGCAGAGAGCAATGTCCCATGCATCTCGGCGGTGTACATTCCGGGAGTGGAGAACACGGAGGCGGACTCCATGAGCAGGGGGGCATCTCGCCGGGGGGAATGGTCGCTTTGCCACCGGTGGGGGTCTCCGGAGGTGGACCTCTTTGCCTTTGGTCTCAAGCTTCCGGCATTTGTGTCTCTCTCGTGGGATCCACTGGCTCTGGCAGTGGATGCCATGTCTCTGAACTGGAGGGGTCTGGGGTTTCTGTACCTGTTCCCTCCGTTTCCCATGGTGGGCAGAGTGGTGCGCAAGCTGGCCCTAGAGGGCGTGTCAGCAATCCTGGTGGCTCCAAGGTGGCTAAGACAGGTTTGGTTCGCAGACGTGGTAAGGTTGTCGGAGGATCAGTTAGACCTGCCCCTTCTGCCGGATCTGCTCACTCAGGGGCCACTGCTCTACCCCAATTTACCAACGCTGGCTTTGACGGCGTGGTTGCTGAAACCTCCATCTTGAGGGAGGAAGGTCTTTCTGATGCTGTCATTCAGACTCTGGTTAGGGCTAGTAAGCAGTCTTCCTCTGCCATCTATTATAGGACTTGGAGGTCTTATATTGATTGGTGTGAGGTCAGGGCCTTGCCTTGCAGGGCGTTTTCTATCCCTAGGGTTTTGGAATTTCTGCAACACGGTCTGGACTAAGGTTTGCAGCTTAGTACGCTGAAAGGGCATGTTTCTGCCCTGGCGGTTTTCTTTCAAAAGTCTTTTGCCCTTCATCCTCTAGTTAAGACTTTTTCCCAGGGGGTTACGCATGTGCGCCTCCTAGGAAGCCTTTGCTCCCAGTTTGGGATTTGAATTTGGTTTTGTCTGCCTTGCAGGGTCCTCCTTTTGAACCTTTGCAGGATATTGCACTTTCTACGCTTACTCAGAAGGTTGTTTTTCTGGTTGCCATCACCTCCGTTCGACGTGTTTCGGAGTTGGCAGCCTTGTCTATTAAGGCTCCTTACTTTGAGAGGCATCAGGACAAGGTTGTTTACCGCTTCAATCCAGATTTCCTTCCTAAGGTAGTCTCTGCTTTTCATTTGAATCAGGATATTGTTCTTCCCTCCTTGTGTCCTAAGCCTAGCAATGAAAGGAGATGATTTTGCATTCTTTGGATGGGATTCGCTGTGGGAAGTACTATTTGGTGGCTACTTCTCCTTTTCGCAGGACTGACGCCCTTTTTGTGGTGCCCTCTGGGCCTAGGAAGGGTTTGGCTCCTGCCAAGTCTTCCATTAGTAAATGTATTCGCCAGGCCATTGTTGGGGCCTATTCTGCCAAGGGGAAGGTTCCCCCTTTTCGTGTTACTGCTCATTCTACTCGTGCTGTTGGGGCGTCCTGGGCCTTCCAGCACCAGGCTTCTGTTGAGCAGGTTTGTAAGGCTGCTACTTTTCCAAGTTTTACAAGGTTGATGTTCGGGCCTCAGCGGATGCTGTTTTTGGCCGCAAAGTTCTGCAAGCTGCAGTGGTTTAAGTTTGTGCCTTGTTTTTTGGATCCCCGCCCTTTATGGACATTGCTATTGGATGTCCCAAGTGTAGTGAATGTTTTGAAGCGGGGTGTGTGACATAGAATAATACCATTTTGTGAATACTCCCCTGTAAAATGGGTATTATAAGTATGTCACACACCCTGCTTCACCCTGCCCTTTTGTATTCTGGATCCTTTATATGGTGAACCTTTGTTAGTTTTAATTGGCTTTCCTGGTCCCTTGATCTTACTGCTATTTTTATACTGGGTAATGTGTGGGAGGTCCCGGGTATTTATGGGCCGGGAGGGTCTGACCTTTTTTTGTTATCATCTCTGCAAGATGGCCATCTACAGATCAGTATACCCAAGTGTAATGAATGTCTTGAAGCGGGGTGTGTGACATACTTATAATACCCATTTTACAGGTGAGTATTCACAAAATGGTATTTTTTTCCAGTGGTGGTAAATTGTGATACAGTCCTTGGTGGCTGTTGTTACCGCGCCAGCTAGTAGCTGGTATATGGTTTATAGCAAGTACGTCGTTTGTAGCAAGTGTCCAGTTTGTAGCAAGTATATAATCTGTAGCAAGTATACAAGTATTCAATGGCTGTTTACAAACGCGTTTCGCGGTACATCGCTTCATCAGTGTAAGTAGCCTTTGACATCTATGATATACGAAGAACAATTTTAGTTATATAGGTCCATGCTAAGTTTGGTATCTGATATGTTCAATTTTACAGTTTGAGTAAATACCTTGTGCCTACTGAATGGTAGGAGATTTTTGTTGTATCCTCAATTGGATAATGGTTGTTCTGATGATAGTAAATAATGAGGTGTTATTATGCTTAATTGTTTTAAGTGTGGCCAGTTACAGGATAATGAGTTAATAATGGTAGTACCTTATAGTATATGGCCGCTTTAATTTTGTGATGCGTTTCTAGTCTTGCCGCTTGTGTGTCCCTTTAAGGGAGAGAGCAGTGCATAGTTGGTTAAGTAACAAATCGTTGGTGGTATAATGATTACAGATAGTGAGTAAAGAGCAAAAACTTACTTTACTAAAGACTTAAAGGAGCCGCAGCACTCAACCCTGTTAGCTTGCAGACCAACCTATAATCTGTCTCTAAATCTGGTAAAAACAGAGGCTCGGTCACACACATCTGCAGAAGTATGCTAAGCTGCACCACCACGCCAAGGTGCCTCTATGGGTGCAGTCCTAACTCTAATCTATGAGAACCCCATTTGGGACATACAATGCAAGAGATAAAATGGAAGCAGCTTACCTGAGGTTGCCCTAAACCTCATGTGCATGCCATGGGATGGAAGGGTCAAGACCTTGCAATACAGCCCACACCCCATGTGCTTGCACAAATTCAAAGTGAACAAAAGGGGAGTGGCAGCGGCTCAGACCATTTTATAACTAACCTGGGAGGTTAGATACGCCAGAAGCGGGCCGATGCACGCCCCCCTCCTATACTGCTCCCATTGGGTCCCCAGGAAGCACGTGACAGGGTGCTGGAGCCAATAAGCTTCCCACCCTGCACACCAGCCCCCAGTGACATCACCGCCAAGGCACCTTATTAGAGCGCGCGAAGCGCTCTCCTGCACACATTGCTACAGACACAGGTGACGCACCGCCCGCCCACAGGACGGTTCTTGCTCTTTACTCACTATCTGTGATCATTATACCACCAACGATTTGTTACTTAACCAACTATGCACTGCTCTCTCCCTTAAAGGGACACACGGCAAGACTAGCAACGCATCACAATATTAAAGCGGCCATATACTATAAGGTACTACCATTATTAACTCATTATCCTGTAACTGACCACACTTAAAACAACTAAGTATAATAACACCTCATTATTTACTATCATCAGAACAACCATTATCCAATTGAGGATACAACAAAAAACTCCTACCATTCAGTAGGCACAAGGTATTTACTCAAACTGTAAAATTGAACATATCAGATACCAAACTTAGCATGGACCTATATAACTAAAATTGTTCTTCGTATATCATATCACAGATGTCAAAGGCTACTTACACTGATGAAGCGATGTACCGCGAAACGCGTTTGTAAACAGCCATTATTGAATACTTGTATACTTGCTACAGATTATATACTTGCTACAAACTGTATACTTGCTACAAACAACGTACTTGCTACAAACCATATACCAGCTACTAGCTGGCGACGGTAACAACAGCCACCAAGGACTGTATCACAATTTACCACCACTGGAAAAAACAGACTTTTTTTACAGCTCTTATGCACACAATTGAATGTAAAATGTGAATAATAAATATTACTTTGTATTTTACACCAACTGTAAATACCTAATTACCCATTGCATGTTTACCTTACAACCAATAGAGTACACCATCACCAAGCATACAATAACCTAAAGAGGAAATTCAGGGACATCCTCTCCAGGGTCCAAACTCCCTAAAACATAAAAAGGTTCCTCCCCTTCCCTTCCCCCACCCCAAGGGATAGGACTAACCTTTTCTGTCCACCTTACAGTGTATCATACCCCAGGGAGTAAGACCCACGACACACAGATTTTACCATACCAATATTGAACCAAGCGACAACCAAGGGGTACCACTACCACTTAGGTTGGGAAACCCCTTCCCCCCCTCTTCAGTTTCACATTAGTTTACACACCCTTACTCCAGCAGATCTCAAATACTTCACTGCTCCGGACATGCTAATTTTTTCTTTTCAATAAGTTTTATTGAAAATTTGACAATTTATTATTATATTGCATAATGAAGAATAACACCACACTAGACAAAGTAACAAGAAATAGTTTAACAGCACTCCTTTTACTATAAGGCATACACTTGTGATACCTCAACGAATCGTAATAACCAAAAAAAGGCTGTTTTTTTTGGAGGCCGAGTATAGCTATGGCCCCATTAAGCACTAATAAGTCGAAGCCCCCGAAGGTTCCAGATCTCATAGTCTAGAAATGAGCTATTCCAACTCCCGAGCCTGTTATTCAAAAGGCATAGGAGAAATCTAGTAATGTATGTGGCCTAGTAGAGAATCCGAAGACTTAATAGGAGAAAAAAAAGGATTAAAGAAAAGGGGAGGAAAAGAAGAGAAAAATAAGATAGAAAGAAAAAAGGGGGGTCAAGTGGAAGGAAGGAGGGGAGAGGAGCTATAAAAGTATAGAAACATAAAAAATGGATAACTAATCAAGATAAAAATGATAAAGATAAGATACCCTGGTTGCTATTCAGCTTTCAAAGGGCCAAAAACTCCATGGCCGAATTGGTTGCATGGACATGTTCATTTTTTCATCTGTTAAATAGTTATTCACCCAAGAGCCATTACAGTAAGCTAGATCAAATATGGATTGTTCCCAAATATACACGTTGGGTTTTGTATTTACTAACCATATTCAATTAGGAAGGCTGTTTGGATAGCCGGTGCAATGTTTTCAAGAACACACAAATGTGTCTAATTGCATTGAGTCATTTACATGGATACAACTGGTGTCACTATTGTCTATATATTCTCTGTTAGACTAGCAGTAATGTTTTGTGCCATAATATCCATAAAAACAGTAGAAAAGGGGAGAAATTTGATTATAAATTTTGCAGGCTGACTCAAGGCACCTTTTTACTTCTTCATATTTCTAATCTGCTAGACTAAGCCATTTGCTACAACAACCTTGTGTCCTTCAGTATGGCGTGACAACATTGGCCCACATCTTTGGAGACCACTACAGTACATCCCTAAATGACCCTGTAAAAAGCCATAAAATGCATAACACACCAAGGAGCCATTTACATTTATGCCTTTAGAGTTGGATCAAGTCATGAGTACCTTTTTTTAAAATCTTCCTAATAGCATCTTTCATGCCTGATGTCATTCTATACTCTTAAGCTGTTGAGAAGTTCAAGGATGGGTTGGGGGATGATCCATAAGCAGAGGGGATAAACCCTTGAAGTAAGCCTGGCAGGCTATATTTATCCATATTTACATTGTGTAAAACTAAACCAGATGATTTTCCTATGCGCTGATTTAAAAAAAAAAAGGCTAGTTGCAGGCCAGGTAAATAGTTGGCTCATTTAACTGAACTCTGGTAGGCCAAGCTTCCAGCAAATAGCTGAGTGTATTAGTCCCAATCTGATGCAGAGCCTAATGACTGTAATTTATGATGTAGCTCAGCACACTGCCATATTCTGCAACAACAGATCAATATTTGTTTGTTTGCACAGCTGTGCACATTCTTTTGTAAAAAAAATGTCCTGTTGGAAGTCAGCGCGGCAAAGCTGCACAAGGGATCTTGTTAGCGTACCATTGTTTTTAGAGGGGGAAATTGGAATTTGATGGACTTTTCCATACCCCTGTTGCTTGTTGGAAAAGGGATTGCAAGGCAAATAGAAGCAGGTTTTAAAACCTGAAGGGATGGAAAAGTTCATGTTTTGCCCTAGATAACCAGGTGGTAGTGCAAAGCTTCAAGGCTAAATAGAGTAGATGGCTTTTTTTTTTCTTTGCTTTCCGCTTTAATTATAATACACAGCTGATAGTCGGGCCTCCAAAAGTTAGTTCACATGGTCCTAATAGTGCAGGTGGATTATGTTCTGCCCTCATATCCAACTGATGCATATTTTCACCTTCCACGGAAGTGTTTGTAATTTTCAATTTATCTAATTAATCTAATTAAAATGTTCTCTGTTTTGGGGGCCTGAATAAGCAGATCTATATCCAGCAGCGGCCCTCAGCACCTTCACTTCGCCTCCTGAGCATCCTGATTTGGGGTGCCTCTTTGTACATCATCAGTTGGGTGATTCTACTCACAAATCCTTCCTTGCACAGCATTTTCTCTGTATGGTTGCACAGTGACCGAGGAACCCGGTGGCGTATGGCAACAAGTACATTCACGCCTGGAGATCCTCATAGCTTGCTGGCAGTTTATATGTGATGCAGGAGTGGTGCTGCATCAGGTGAGTATTACTGCCTGACTTTATTATTATTATTATAATGGCCATTCATAATGGGGGACAAGTAGACTGGGGAGAGATTCCCCAGGGGTGTGGGGGTTGCAGTGGCTCTCTGGTCTGGTGTTTGACCCATTTGGATGTACTGTGGCTTAGCTTTAGCAATCTAAAATCTGCATCTCGTCTGTCCCAAAACAAATTTGTAAAGCTGGAAACCTTTATTGAAAGCATATTCTCAGATACAGACAATGACTCCTGCTATGCTGTTTCATCCAGCGGATAATATCTTGAGGGGTTTTCATCTTCTCTAACTTTTTCAGTAGGATGCAGCATTTGGGGTGATTATAGGGATTTTCTGGCCACCTACATCCAGGAGATAAAGGCTGCAAAAACTGTTTCAAGGGAACATCTTTTGTTCCAAAAAGAAATAGGCCAGATATTCATGTAATTGGTCATGCAGGGGTCAACATGGGACTTTAACCTCTAAACCTTGGTAGAACAAATATCCAATATGCAACCTGGTGTCTTTTGCTGATCTTTTGGCCACAAACCTCTACAAGTGAGCACATTGAGTCTCTGGCCACTTGGCAGGGTGTTCATGTGTGGTTGCAGGCTTGTTATGAGGGTTATTTTTATTTTGGCTTTGTACCCCTATAAGTAAGGACTTAAGAAGCTATATGACCACCAATAAATATATATATATATATATATATATATATATATATATATATATATATCACCCAAAACCCTTGTAACCTCTCTGAAATCTGTTTTCTGACCTTTTTCATGCTGTCACTGCGCATGTGCCAGCCACCTCTGGCATATCAGCACTGTGTGCATCCCCTGCCTCTCCTGTGTACAGCTGCAGGGGGGCGGTCATTGGGAGGTGCATGGCAATAAATAATTATTGGAGGAGGCCCCTGCATGTGCCATGGGCCCAAAACAAAGGTGGGTCAAATTAATCAAGAAATAGTAAGAGTTTATGCCCCATAAATTCTTTTTTTAGAAGTACATCTCAGTTGGCTGCCTGTTTTCATGGACCTCTAGTCTGAACAGTTTGGAGATCTGCCCACCCTCTAGGTAATGCAGCTTCCCGATTCAGATGCCCCACTGCACATCCTCTCTGGAAGCCTGAGACTTGGCAGTCCTGTACCTTCTTATTTCGCGTTCTCTACCAACTCTCACTGTTCATGTGATCCCCAACGGTTCTTTGGGTTTACTTAGCGTGCTTGCATATCAGTGCACGCGAGACAAATCAGTCATGTTAACAGCAGCTGTAGTAGTGAATGCATGAGTGATAAGTATTAGAGCTGCTGGATCACGGGATCTTGGAGGGAGGGATGCACAGTGGGGAGTCTCAAATTGGGATGCCCTGTTTTTTTAGAGAGCTATCTGATCTCCAGTCTGTTTTGACTGGCGATCCTCTTTAAAGCAGAACAAAACCCAGGATTTTTACTTTCCCAGGTTTTGTTCTGTGCCCCCCCGACATCCCAAATTAGGATGCCCCACTCTGTGAAACCCCCCAGTTCGACGCATTCAGACTCACCTCCTGGTCCAACGGCTCCTGCAGGGGCTCTCGTCCAATGCGAGCCGCCTGCTGAAGTGACATAGTTTTGGTGACAGCCCTGATTTTTGTGAATGGGGAGTGTGAGCGGCGCATCACCTGCTGCTCTGCGCTTGTGTCCCAGCCTGTCTGAATGACTGGAAGTCGGTGGTGGGCCCTTGGAGATGCAGCCTCTCTCTCCCCATTCACAACAGAGCTGCCTCATGGAATTACGTCAGTTCAGCAGATGGCTCTGATTGGACGAGAGCCTGCACATTGCACCGTTTGACTGGGGTGAAGTGAATGATTACCGGTGCCCTGGGGAGTTTCACACAGCAGGGCATCACAATATGACATGTCCCAGGACCCAGTGGGTTTTGTTCCGCTTTAAGAGATAGACTGGTTGCCAGAGTTACTTAATTGTTCCTGGGGTTTGTAGTATTTGTAGTAATATAGCTTGCTACAACTAAAAGATTTGTTTGATATAAAGACTATATGTAGGCCACCTTAGTGGTGAACAGGTTTGAATAGTGTTTAACCTCTTAGTTGGCAGAGTCTATATGCACATACGTCAAGACTTTAGCGGTGTACCCAAATGTACTTGATTATTTTCCTCTTTCCTGCCCTGAACATTTGCAGAACAGTTACATTCAATAGAAAGGTTTAATTGTATGTTTTACCCATGATCTGAAGGTATGGAGACCATTGCTTGTAGGAGACAGGTGTTCACATCATTATTCACCCTTGGAGCTGGAAAGGACCTGCCAGTGGGGTTAGCCTAATGGAAACCCGTCTACCACTGTGGGACAGATGGTGGCTGTAGGCTTTTGGCAGGGTGATTTGTACTTCTGTATTATAAATACACGGCAGATGTGGATTAGTGTTACCCACAGAGCAAACAAAGAAAAGCATTGACATTGGTGGGTTGAAAGGAAGGTTACCACTGTTTATATCTGCATATTGTTAATGGGGCTCATTAATGCTGAACACCCAGAAACAACCTATTTATTACAGTTAAAAATATAGACTCAAGAGAAAAAAAAATCGACTTCACTTTTCTTTTGAAAGTGATTGTTTATCTACAGTTTAAAATGCCACTTTGGTTCTGTTATCACCCCTGTCATTGTTCTCTTTGTTATGGCGACCTTTTTTGTAGACATTCCTTTATAGCTTTTACACCACTGTGCTTTACTTTTTAACTTTACTTGCTTGACCAACCAACATCCCCAGTGCCAGGTTTTTGTGGGCTCTTGGGTGAGAATGTCTCTGTGGGCCCCCTTTGGTGTGTGTCATGTTGTGTCACTCTTCATTTCCACTGCCGCTGATGAGTCCTTTTCCAAAGATGATCACCCTACGATCCTTACTGCCTTCTACATTGTTAATGATCATTATCTAAGCTTTCTCTGCCGTCACCAATTGTCCTCTGCTCCTTGTCACCTTCCCTACTTGTGCCAACAGCCCCCAGTATTTGTGGCTTTCCAGTGCTGCTGCTGATCTTCCCATTTCAAGACTGCATGGGCCTCTGAAGATGCTATGGGCCTCAATGCTTGCCCAGTTATGCTGGTATTTGACCAGGGTTTCTGGAGACAGGGGCACACACTGAGGCTGAATTGGGGCTGTGCCTGTCAGCACCACAGCTGACAGTAATTTACTAGGCCTACTGCCCACAGAAATTTGAGCGATGGAGCCAGCAGACTGTAAGGTAAGTATAGCTATTGTTTTATAGTTATAGTTTTTGTTCCTGGTTGGAAATTGCGATGAATATTAAGGAAGTGGTACTGCCTTGGCGATCTTCCTCACATGATCGGAGACCTGATCTTTATGCTATGGACTCAGAGGAAGCTGCTGCGGAGGGAGAAAACAGGGAGTTTTTACTTCTTTTTTTTGCATTTCCTTTTTGCTTAAACCGGAATATTAGCACAAAACGGTGGTGTGTAATCTTTCTTCACTCTGTTTCATTACTCTTCACAAAATTATTGTGAAGTTTTAAAATGTACTTACTGTACTGTAAGTTACATAAAAGATTTTCACTAAACCTTCAACATTTAACCATGTGACTTGGAGCACTTTAAATTACATTAAACGGGGCTGGTTGATTGACAGTGTGTACAGCTAAAATAAAGAATGAGATCAGACTTCTCACTACAATAGATTATAGCATAGACTATAAATGTCTTGGTGCTCAGTGGTGACTTTAGTAAAAAGTCAGGTCACTCATTCGGTCACGACTGTCAACACGGTGACAGGCTGAGTGAACATTTCCAGTGACTATTCCACACAAACACAACACATTTTGAGATGGGTTATATGTATAAAACATCTCAACATTGAAATTGCAATACCAAGAAGGACAAACCGTAAGGTTGTGCAAATCAAGGAAGTAGTAGGTGTCCCTAAGACCTGGAATTCATCTAATCTGTGGCATATGGGAGGGGAAGTATTTTTATTCAAATGAAACCCTAGAAATTGGATTATGTCAGCACTATTCAACATTGCGTGTTTCAGTGGTTGCGAGACCATCGACATACTAGTATGACAAGAAGAGGTGCACAAAGGTAAACCCCTGCATAAATGCATTGTCTTTAGAACCATTGGAAGAAATGGAGCATAATTATCCACTCTGTAAAGTGGCCGTCACATCCTAAGCCTAGCAGCAAACTGTGTTGACACAAACCATCAGAAAGTGTTTGCATGACACAGAGCTCAACATCAGCATTGGCCTCATGCCATTGCTTTTTAAAGCTATCATGGTGCACAGCAAGACGACAATGGAGGAAGAATTAAAGGTCCATCCTCTTCAACGATGAGTCCCCTGTTTGTCTGCAATTCAATGATAACTAGAGATTGGTCTGGAGACCATGTGGGCAAGGTCATAAAGAGGAAACATCATGAGGAAAAGCCAACTCCCAGCCACTCTGGGATTATGGTGTGAGGTAGCACAGTGTATGGCAGTCTCTATTTTAGGTACTCAATGTTGATTTGTTAGTGGAAGCAGTGGTACAGACATTTATCCAGAGTGTCCCAGGAAATGTTTTTTTGACAAGCCTTTGCCAGTCTGCATGTTGTTTGTACTACTAGGAGCAGCCTGCATGGCCTAAACGTGCTACAGTACCTTGGTCTTCAGTGTCTTTGGGCTCCAGATCATGGACACAGCAATTGGTCACTGGCAGTCACGTGGGTCTGGGAAGGCCACCTATAGAACCGGTCCTGGGAGTTGTAAGTATTTGATTCTTGGGGAGCAACAATTGGGATGCCGCCCCCTAGACACGAGCAGTTGGTCCCCCACTACCCTGCTGGTTGTGGGAATGCTTTATTCTTGAGATTACTTTGTGTAACTATCTACTTTTTTACAGAATGTTTGACTTGGAATATTTTCCTTTAAGTGTATGTATGTGAAATAATAATCATAATAATCTTTGTAGTAGAGATGGCAGTATTGCAAATAATAGTGGTAGAAGCAGTCATAACGATTATGTGACACGCTAACACATTCTGCCCAATCTTCAGATTTCATGGAGCCGGTTCTGGTCCACCAGATAAGGTTCTGCTGTCATTATGAATATACTGAAATATTTTTAAATGAGATTTCCCGATAAAAAATAAAGGCCTGGTCCATTCCCTAGTGCACACTTGCAGGTTACTCCACTTACCACTGGCTCGATAAACTGATAAACCCAGGTCAGCAGTTATATTATTATTATAGAAATGCAGGAGGGAGGGGAGGAGAACATGGAACTGTAATAAAAGAAAATAGTTACATATACCTATTTCTCAGGGTTCTTAAATTACCATGCTGAAATGCCAAGGGAAAATAAAACCTGGGCTGGGATTCGTGTTTGTACTTAGAGGGCTTTCCGGACAGGAAAGCGGTCTTGATGCAGCGTAGTCAGCCGCAATAGCAGTGGGGCAGTACAGGTGAAGAATCCACAGCTGTACCCGGCAGTTCAGCGTGCAGCAGCTCCGCGCTGGAATGTTTCCTCAGCACAATGGTGTTCAGCAAGCTCTGGTTCCCAGGAGCAGATCACATTAAAATGTTATAAAATCATGATTTCCTGCACTTGAATTCTTGTGGTTTCTCAACTAGTTCCCGTATTACAAAGGAGGCAATTTTGTGGCTTCCATGCGTTTAAGATAGACGTTTTTCTCTCCCATTTTTATGTTTAGTTGAACAGATATGACAAATGTGACATTATTGTACGGTTTCTTCTCTTTTTATTATTCCTCAGACACTGGTTAGCATAGGCTTCTTGTGTTTATCTTATGTTCCACAGCTGAAGAGTAGCAGATGGAAGTCTTGAGAAATATATCCGTTTCAGTGCTAGGTTTGGGCTCTGGATTTGGAATGGGCTGCCCCCGGCATAGAAGATTATCCCTTATGTATAGGTAGAGTATCCTGTAACTGGGAATGTAGTGCAAAGCTGTCACCACTTTGCTGGTTGTAGCTTGGAATAAATGGGTTTATAGTTTAGAAAAACTGAAATAATATTTTTTTTTTATCAGAACTACCCAAAGGGAAAAATAGATTCATTTTTTTCATGTACAAATATCTGCAGTGCTTAAAGCAGAACAAGACCTTGGATTTTGACTAGCCCAGGTTTTGTTCCCTGCCCCACTGTG
The DNA here is from genome assembly GCA_027917425.1 of Gastrophryne carolinensis. Lineage (NCBI taxonomy): Eukaryota > Metazoa > Chordata > Amphibia > Anura > Microhylidae > Gastrophryne > Gastrophryne carolinensis. Next base: position 386,949,726 of record CM051239.1, read on the forward strand.
TGAACCCCCAGATTGCCCTTAAAAACTCATATTTCCCATTCCTGCAGCACATTATTGGGCTCTTGTCCACTCTGAGCCATTTGCTGTGCAAATTAATACTTGGCAAAGAGCTCTGTGCACAGCCATTGGGAGCAAGAGTGACCTCTAAATGGCTGGTAGCTGAAGTGCAACACAGCCCAGAGATCCTGGGGATGCAGCCGCCAATATTTACATCCGTGAGGTAGCCAGGAAGAGTGTGAGTTTTGTGGTGACCCGGGGGGGGGGGGGGGGTTGTCGCACAGTCCCGCCTGTCCCCGCTCTGGATCAGTGACACGCTTGCTGCCGAACCACAGCCCAGAATGTGGATCTGTCCATTTTGGTCCTTGGGCTATCTCTTACTGACACAATCAATTGGCTAATTTAGCTGCTCCTGACCTCCACCACACTAAGGTGCAGAGCCACTTTGTTCACTACTGCAGCTCCAAGCACCAGATCCACACTCAGGCAACGGTAAAAGGCAGAATGGGAGATTACTGCCATAGCAGCCATTCACGTCACCATCTTGGATCTCTACAGCCATTCTCTACTGTTCTGGCTCCTCCACAATGTGGCCAGCTCTTTGCAAGAGGTTGGGCAAAAAAACAAGTTTTATGCTAAAGATCTGGTAGGGTTATTTGTGCAATCTCTTAGGGGTAATAAAATCATATTAGCTGGAGATCCAGTTCAACTTCAGTTCCTGACATGCAGAAGTCTGCCCAATTTACTTGGACTCTAGGATGTGCTCTGGCCTCCAGTCACGAGGGAGCAGACTCCTTTGCTCTGACTGACCACTGAATTCGCATAGTTTGGCATGGCCATTCTCAGTAAAAAGGGCAGAAATACTCCCATGCAGTACAGTCTAAATGTATCCTAGAAAAGATGATTCTGCCATAACCCTTTCGCTGCCAGCCTACCTGGAGTTTTTGTCACCTTTTGTTGCCAGATCATTTTGCACTATTTCCATGTTCAAATGTGATTTTTGAATTGATTTCCCAGGAAAATGATATATTGTTTTTTTCAGCATAGTCTGAGCTTTAACATGAAATGTCTTGTTTGTCATTTTTTAGGTGTATTCTCAATATTTTTGGGTGAAATACGTGAAAAAAAAATAATTTGTAGTGCTTTTTTGTAATAAAAAATGTAAGTTTGTCAAAAACATCTTATTGCGTGTGAAATCCCAATTTCTCCCGGTTACAGCGGTACCACATATGTATAGGTAGACACCCTTTCCTGCCCAGGAGACTCTCCCAAACTGAAAAGCGCTTTAGGGGATTTTCAGATAAAATACAACTATGCTATGCGCACCTTGCAGTTTTTCCAGAAAAACAACCCTTTACATTTGAAATACCCCCAACAAACTATATATTCTCTGGAAGTACACACCTCAAGCTTTCTAGGTGTACCAGGCTTGTTGATGTGGCCACAGTTTTCTGGAAGTAATCCCTCAATGTAATCTTTGGTTGCAGAGTTTCCCTAAAAAAAAACGGACAAAAAAGCAGAATCAAAGCCACATTTTCCTAGAAAAAACTATATACAAACAAGAAAAAACAAGTTTAATCTGAAAAAGCAACATCCCCCGAACAGAAGGATGCCCAACATGTAACAAGTACTTTATAACATTTACAAATAAAATACAACTACCATCCACACTACAAAGGTTTAAATCGAGAATAAAGAAAAAAAATGACCCGGGGGGGCATTTTTTGGGGGATTTTTAAGGGTTAAAAACCCTTAAAAATCCCCCAAAAAATGACATGGGGTCCCCCTTACCCAAAGTATCCAGCCCAGGACCAGCTATGCAGGGCTTGTAGGAACAGGGCGCAGGGGCCAGCTTTGGTGACCCCTGGCCCTGCAGGCTACAAGCCTGCATAGCCCATGGCCACAGGCTCTTCTGCCCCCCCCCCCGGGCTTTGAGGAGACAGGTAATGGGGGTGCCGGGGGTTAATGGCAAGTCACCCGCTAGCCGCAGGTGACTTGCCAGCCCCCAGCCTTATGAACTGGTATAGGGATCTCATGGATCCCTTACCAGTTCACAAGGGGTTAAATGTAAAAAAAAACACACCACACACACAGAGAAAAAAATATATATTTTTTTAATACCACCCATCCATCCTGGAGCACTATGTCCCTTGACAATCACTGGCTTCTGCTCACCTGCTGGAAGCCTTTTATAGCTGCTGGGTGACAGAACATAAGGGGTTAATAAAAAAAAAATCGACATAGGGTCCCCCCTGCCGGGGGGATTTTTGAGGGTTAAAAAGCCTTAAAAATCCCAAAGAAATTACATGGGGTCCCCCTTACCCGAAGTAACCAGCCCGGGACCAGCTATGCAGGGCTTGTAGGGACAGGGCGGCGAGGCCAGCTTTTGTGGCCCCTGGCACTGCAGGCTACAAGCCTGCATAGCCCATGGCCACGGGCTTTTCTGCCCCCCCCCGGGCTTTGGGGAGGCAGTTAATGGGGGTGCCGGGGGTTAATGGCAAGTCACCCGCTAGCCCCCAGCCTTGTGAACTGGTATAGGGGTCTCATGTCAGTGACAGATGGCGCTGTCAGTGACAGATGGCGATCGTGATCGGCGCAGGGCAGGTGAGAGGCGAGAAGACTCCGATCGGTTTCGGGCCCCCTCCTGAAGACGGAGGTTGACGGGGGAGGGATCGGATGCCCCCCAGAGAAAGGAAGAGGGGACCCCCAGCTTGACATCGATACCAGAGGTAAGTGTTTATTTTTTTCTATTTTTTAACTAGCAGGGGGGAAATGCCAGGCATGTAGATTCTACATGCTTGGCACTTAAGTGGAGTAGAAGCGAGCACGTAGAATCTACGTGCTTGGCACTGAAAGGGTTAAACCGGAAGTCCAGCTTCCATTAAGCATACCCCCACCACTCAGTACGATTTATATTGAAAATGTAAATGAGACTCATCTGACCAATGGCAGCCACCTGACTGCTTAAGCATCCGAACAGTGTAGCTGCTTTGCACTCATCGGGTGCCCGGGCAGTTAGTCTCACTACGACAGCCTGGACTTTCAGGGACATTCCAGGCAATAATGTTTAAAACATTAAACATCACAGGGGGTGGTTGAGTTCGGGGCCTATTTAATGGAAGCTGGAGATATTCCAGGCAATATGTTCCAAGTAACCTGCTTTCTGCTCTCCCAATGATGGCTGTAAGTGGTGGGCATTCATTTACCCTGCTGTATCATTTCAATAAGCCCTAGTAAACTCTCTTCCTTCTGCTGGGCTTCCTCAGCAGCATAACATGGAACATCATGGTGCCTAATAATAATATGAAAGTCCCATCTGGTTGGTTCGTCCTTTCCGACTATGGACGTTCTTGTGAATGTCTTGGTTCTTCAGTTTTTGTATTCTGTTTGAAAAATTATCAGTAAAAATCTTTAAGTATAAATAATGTGAAGATCCCCTTAGATGTAAAATCAGTTAGGGGACTGAGAATGAGTCGGCTGCAAGGAGTAAGAACAACAGTGGTTCATTAGGGGATCCAGTGAATGCTAGTGCTATATGCAGCCCCTGACAGCCAGCATGGAGCAAGCAGAAATCAGGCTGATTAAACCCTTTTGCCTGCAATGCCCCTTTAAAGCAGTCTAATGTCATTTTTGCAAAATGGTTTCCAACCTTATCCTTACCTCATTAAGAATGTTTTTATTGCTATTTCTGTGTGTTAAAGTAAAAACAAAAACTCACCGAGATGCAGGTGGCAATTCACACCCAAATGTGCAGCCAAATTTAAACTTGCTTCACTAAAGAATTAGCATTGTAACAAGTTCCCTAGGCTGTAAAACATGTTAATTAATAATAATTAAAGATTACTATATCATAAAGTATGAAGTAATTAAAGATATCCCTTTTCAGAACTTTTGTCTCTGAACATTTTTAATTAGTATATATTTTTTTTAACGATGTAACAACAGTCTTTACAGTCACATGAGGTCTATACATTGCAACACTGCATAAATTCAGACTAGATTATTAAAGTGGACCAAACCTCGCTTTGGTCCTGGGGGAGTTCACACAGCGGGGGAAAGTACCACAACCCAGGATAGTCAAATTCCTGGGATTTGGTCCACTAAATAATATGTAAATATTTTGACTGTGTGTTAGTCATTATTCCTGAAGATCTGCTGTTTCTATGAAAATATAATTTGTTTAATCATTGACCAATTAGGGGCGACGTTAGAAATATATCATGTACTTTGAGAAAAAGTAGATTAAGAGGGAAGGAAGGTCAATGTGAGGAACGTTTCTGTTTTACTCAAATTTGAAATGATACTATGGATGACATGATTGGATAACATCCTAGACTTTGTTACTCCCATATTTGGTGTAGGCTTTGAGATGGTCAGATGTGCCTTTTCTAATCTTTAAAATTAATAAAAATCTATTGAAAGTAAATAAAGAAATATTTCACAAGTTACCGGTGGATCACAGGAGCGGTGGGTTACAAAGCGCTTGGACTTCCTCTTTAAATGTTACATGACATAATTAGACTAATTTTAGGCAATAGTCAGAGCCAGCGAGGACCAGACACATCATATGATGTGCTTACCATGTACATTCCAAGCCAAAAGCCCTCCTAGTACAGTTACCAAAGGGGCATCCATAAAGGCACATTAAGGCCGCACAGTTTTTTGCCAGGTATATAATTATAATATGCTATCTAAGTACTCATTCCTGTCATCCCATCTCTAGTGGTGTCTGCTTTCAGCCCCATGCTTCTGACATTCATGTGCTATAAGCCTCCTAGGTTCCACATTGCTACTGCTTGTCACAGAAGCTTCTCCTCTTTAATGTGATCTCTCATCAGATCCTACTTTAATGGTATCACTCCACCTGAATATTAAAGCTGATATGGCATGGATAATAAACAATCGTACAGTTGCCCCTTAAAATTTGAAATAAAGGAGGAGACTTTGAATGCTTTGCTTTTCAGAAATGATTCTGAAGTGATATGTTTTATACAAACCAACCAAGAAACCTGAAGGATTATTAAACAGTCTTCCCATATAGAGTGGTGTTGGGGAATTGTCATATAGCTGATTACCAGCTCCAGAGATCCATTTCTTTTCTTTGACGGTGGAGATCTGTTTGTCATTTACTGCTATTTATTTAGCTTCATACTTAAAATAGTTATTGGAATACGTTTTGACATGTGACTTTTGTCAGCTCTGAATTACCTTCAGCAGAAGCGATAAAGATCAATGTTGTGCTCGTGCCGAGTTACAGCTGCGTTTGCCAAGATTCCCCCTCATCTTAAGACATGTGGACGTTTTGTTTTTCTTTAGCCGAATACATGGAAGATTTGTATTCGAAAGGGATCTGGCGGCAGAACAGAAAGAAGAAACACTTGATGAGAAACCGGTTTATTTCTCCTTCAGGAAGCCAGGTTTATAATCCCAGCATGAACTGGCGTCCTTCACCTAATACAAGACGATATTGTGTTCTGCCTCCACTTCACTTAGGTGGCCTCGATGGGGAAGATAAAATGCTCACACTTCCTGTCTTCTTTGTCCATTTAGTTGTACAGTAGTTGTTCCTGGAACAAAAATGATGTTTTCTCCAAGGCAAGCCCACCCTCCGAGAGTCACAAACTATAGACATCTAAGTTCTCGATAGAAAGAAGGATATTAATAATAAGCAATAACAAAACCGGTGACCTCCTCCAGGAATACACTGCTACATACTCCAGCTGTGTGTGCCTTTCTATATTTATTCAGATCAGAGTCCTCCTTGATCTTTTAGCAGGTGGCGGAATCTTGGAACATTTGGATACAACGATTATCAGTTGGGTCTTTGTTAGTTCTGTTATGACAAGCTGCAGTCTGCAGCCTTGCTACTTTTCTCCCTGACCTTTTGTGGTTGAAAAAAAAAAACTTCCCAAAACACTCAGTTTGACTGTTTTTTTTTTTTTTGCTAGCAATGCAACCTATTGAGTGTAGGTTTGCAGAGGCAAATGTTTTTTACTGAAGGAACATGATTAATGTATTTTTAAAAGTCACACCCTTCATTCATCGTAGGGCTGATGAAACAATGAGCATTATTTTGAGCCATTTCTTTAGAAATGCTGTTATAACTTCAAGACAATTGCTGCTTACATTATACAGAGCATGCACATATGTTAGGTATACATTGTGAAAAATATAGAAAAAAGTAGACCATCTTTGTATAATTGTTAAATAGTTTTACTATAAATGTTTTCAGCAGCAAGGCTGTGCGCAATAACAGCTTACACTCTCTTCTATGCAACCAATGGTACTAAGGAATGCTGGGGTACAATGTAGGCCCCATGCTGGACCTATTGTCCATATGCAATGCGTACCACAACCAAATTATTAAATGCTCATATAAGGTGTCTAAGTGTGGTGGAGGCCCCTGGGCACAAAATCTGGTGGAGGCCCCAGATACAGTATTTCTTTCCTTTAAAATTATAGTCCAGCCAAATAACTGATTGGTGGTTGTCTGGCACCCTCCTACTTACTGGAACGTCAGATCGAGTCCCTTGTGCGGGTGCGTGCTGCTCGGGAACTCCTCCTTTGCCATTCTGGGTGGGGGGTAGTGGCCCAGCTGTTCCAGCAGAAAACAGTTCCCTGCATTGAGCTGCCAGCGGCTGTGCTTGGTGGCTTATGTGCAGTGACAGCTCTGCACCCACCCATCACTGTAGCATTGCTGACGGCGGCTTTGCTGCTCTAGACTCTCCTTTCTGCCCTGTTTGGCTGCAGGTTTGCAAAAACAAAGGCTTGCCCCCTCAGACCAAAGACTGAAAAGCCTTCTGGACCAGACCATAACCCAAAGGTTGGTAGAGGCCCCCTTTGCAGGGCAAGTGGTGGGGGCCCCGGGGCTCGCGCCCCTTGCGCCCCCTCATAATCCAGCCCTGCAGGTTCTGACTCAATAGCTTCAGTTACAGACAAGGTCAAATATTCGCCATCCATTCCAAGACTGTAACACATTACAACATGATATGTTCTTGGTCCAAACATTGATATAGTAGAACATGTAACTTCCTATGGACCCAGAACTTCAGGACTGGCTTACTGTTCATCTGCATAGTGAGACCAGATAGGAATGAATATTTTGTATAAAATTATTGAATTGACATTAGGTGCTTTTATTAGAAGGCTTTAGAAATGTATTAGGTCAGCTCATATGTTGGTCCCGTATAATTAGTTTTCTGTTAGTAGCTTGGTTCTTTGCCACACATACAGGCTGATACAGACCGCCTTGCTGAGTTCTTTTAGAAGTTGGATTGATCAAGCAAACATTAGGTAGCAGTATTTTCAAACAGTTTACTTGAGCAGCCACTGTGGTTTTAGCAAATAGACTACACATTGAAACTGAACATGAATCCCATATGCCATTATATACTTCTTATCAGCCTTACACATGGCTGAGCAACAGTAAATAAGCTATATCTGTGAACTGTACAAGACGTTTTAGTTTAAGCCATCTGAATTCTGTCATTTTGTGAATGCTGACAAATCTGTCAACTGACTTAGGGCAAACACTCAGAACTGTAGATTAGTCTGGATTTAATCTCCATTGCTGAGTAAGTCATCACTCTCCACGAAGTACACAACACATGGAAATAACAATTGTCAAAACTCATCTGTATCATTTACTGATCATCTTCTAGGAAGCACAGCAATAAGTGAAATTAAAATATTGGCGTCACACCCTAACCAACAAAATATGTTCAACATTCGGTTAAAGAAAGAGTTCAATTTCAGATTGCTTCCTAATCCAAGTAGCAGCAACTGGCTAATGTAACTGCTTGGCTGTGCTCGATATGCACACCTTCATGCTGGAACTGAAAATCATGCAGCAAATGAATTAGAAATGTTTCCATTGCTCCAATTTTTGTCTTTCCCCATTCATAACTGCTTTGACATAATGATCGACACATAATAATAGATGAATATGACACAGTGTTACCATGTTTCTTAGTATGTAGTAGAGATCAGCTTTGTTGTAGAGGTACATTACGTCAGACCCCTTATCACCAAATTATTATGCCAATTGGCTTTAAGTGACATATAGATGTAGTTTTTGTTTTCCAGTTAGACCTATGTTTTTTTTTTCTTGGGGATCTTTGGATCACTGAAATCGGTCTCCAACTCCTGTGATAATAAGTTTGCCAGGTAAAACTACTTAGGAAGGTCATTCTACATAACTCAGGACACACGTTTTAAGCAGTAAGGGAAAGTAAGGGTTGCAAAAGGATCTCTCTGCTACCCTAAAGGGTCAAATAGTGTAATAAGTTAAACAAGGTATGAAATTATTAGATTTTCCTGGTGTACAACACAGCTTGCTTTATTTCGATTCTTCACGTTTGGGTAATCCGCCACAAGGTGGAGCAGTCGACTGCAGAAAGACTTGTGGCTACTCCCGGCCCATAAAAAGGGCAGGAATTACCCAGAGACTCTCCAGAGTTTCCTGACTGTGAAGACTGAAGATAGCTCTATCTGGTTTGCAGGCGAGAGGGGCATCCCGAGCCAGTCGGCCCTGCAGGCCTATTCCCACCTGTTCCGGACCCTTCTGCCTCCCAGCTCTGCTGCAGGTTCAGGTGATGGTAGGGGAGCACCTGGGGTCGGGTGCTCGCAGAGCTTTAGCTCTGGGCCGCAGACCCCATAAGTAAAGGGTAGCCTGCTGAGGCTATGGTGAGCCTTTGGGGAAGGGAAAACCCACGCTCAGGACCCCTGTCTGTGTGCTTCGTGTACTTTTATCACATTCTCTTTTTATGCCTTCCTTGTCCCTCCTGGCCTCATGTTTGCTCTCCGTTTTTCTTGCTCTCCTTCTGGCTCTCTCCCTCTCCCGCCCAGGCTCTGCTGACCGGGGGGGGGGGGGGGCTGCGCGCGGCAGGGGTTGGGACTTGCTGGGTCCCCATCGGCGTGGCGGCGGCGCACGGCTGGGGCCCTTGCGAGGGATCTCCCTCTTTGCTTCTCCCTCTGGGTGCCATTGCTTTTCGGCGCAGCGCCCGGAAGACTTTGCGTGCTTGAGGGGGGCGGGGCCGACGCTATACACGTCACCGCCGCACGGCCTGCCCCTCGGGGTTCCTCCAGCCCAGCGCCATTGTTGCAGTGCGGGCTGGTTGCGGGCGCATCTGGACGCCATCCTTCGCTGCTCGGGGCACGACGTCTTTCTTTCTTCCAGCCACTTGCTGACACCCCCAACGGATCTCCGACGTCTCCACTGCTGCTTGAGGCTCCTCCGGCTGTGCTGCTGTACAGTCCGTGAGTCCGCTCCCTTTGTCAGTTTTATATATTTTATGTTGTGCATGCGCTGTGGGATGCTCAATTCCGTTCCCTATTGTGTCTTCCAGGCGGGTCCCTCGTACTTGTGGTTTCTCCTGGTCTCATCCCCCCCCTTACGCCCTCCCGAGGCTGTGGGGTATCCCGCGTCTGGGATCCAGCGTCCATTTATTGTGGACGCCCTTCCAAGTAATCACCATATGGAGGCTTCTGGGGATAGCGAGCTTGGGGGCCATTCGGGGCAGGCTTGGCTGTGTCTTGTGTGCGGGGCATCCCCTTTGAGTGGTCGCAGTGAGATTTGCGTCCCGTGCGCCCAAAGTGTGATTGCGGAACAGGTTGGGCCGAGCGCTTCTCTACCCAGCCCTGTTCTTCCTGCAGCTTCACCTACTCCTCCACGCCTGCATTTAGCCCCCAGCGAGGGGTAAGACAGCAGGGGGTCTCGTTTAGACCTGGCGCTGCACGTTGCCAGCATTGAACGGCAACTGGCCCGTCCGGCCGCCGGCAAGGCCTCTAGTAAAAGGAGGCACCTGGGTACGGGCTTGTCCCTCTTTGCCGATGATGATGAGGTTTTTGATACCTATGGCGGCCGTGAATCCATGGAGGAGGGGGAATTGTTCCGTGATCCCGATTCCTCTGGGGATCGTCATGGCGAGTCTGATAGCAAACCAGGGTCCTCCTCAGAAGAGGAATCTTGGCTCCCGGATGATACCAATAGACTTTTGTCGGCTGTTTTTGATGCTTTACACATCGTTCCCCCTAAGGCGACCAAGAGGAAGCAGGGTAAGCTCTTCCGTCCTGACAAGCAACGCTTAGAGTTCCCAGAGCAGGGACATTTTTCCAATATGGTCCTCAAAAATGGGAACGGCCCAACAGGTTGCCCTCGGTGCTCAAGGGACTGGATAGAAGGTATCCCTTCTCGGCCGACTTGGTTCACCGCTGGTCTTGTCCCCCCCGAGTTGGACGCCCCCGTCCTGGGGCTGTCCAATACTTCTATTATGCCGTCTCCTGACACCACTACTTTGCGTGATAATGCCGACCGGCGTATGGATCAACTAGCCTGTCATGCCTTCACCTTTGTGGGAATGGGTTTAAGCCCGGTCTGTGCCGTGGCTATTGTTGCCATTGCACTTAAGAAGACGGTTAGGCGCCTTGCTGAGGCTGCCAGATCTCACAAGCAAAAGGATGACTACAAGGACCTTTTGTTTTACTCTGACTTTATTGCTTTTGTGCTGTCTGCCATGGATGATGCCGTCCGGCTTGGTGGTAGGGCCTCTGCCCTGTTGGTTGCCAAGCGTAGGTCCGTCTGGCTGCGTCAGTGGGCAGCTGAAACTGCTGCTAAGAAGTCCCTCACAGGGCTTCCCTTCACAGGACTCAGTCTTTTTGGGGAACGTCTTGATGTTTTGACCAAGGATGGTTAGCTCCCTCAGCGTAGAAAGCATTCTCGGCCCTTTCGGGGTCCTCTTCATTTTGTCCTTCCCGTGTGGGACGCGGATCTTCCTTCACAGGTAGCCGCAGATACTCTTGGGGATGGGGTAGATCCCGTGGTCACCCTGGTCTCTCCTGGGGTCCCAAGCCCCCTACCAAGGCCCCTCAGGCATGACGGGTGGAGGGACGTCTTCGACTCTTTGCTCACGTCTGGAGACAACGCATCTCGGATGGGTGGATTCAGGTGGTGTCCTCCGGTTATAAGATAGAGCTAGCAGTTTGGCCGCCCCCAAGATTCCTCCGGCCCCCTATCTCCCAAAATCCTGTGACGGCGCAGGGTCTGAGGTTGGCCGTCCAATGCCTTAGGTCATCCGGAGTGGTTTGCCCGGTGCCTCTTCAGGAACGGGGTCGGGGGTTTTATTCCAATCTATTCACGGTGCCCAAGAAGGACGGCTCCCTGAAACCCATCCTGGATCTAAAGGGTCTCAACAGGTTTGTCAGGTTCAAACACGGTCGGCGGTGAGCTCTCTTCGGCCAGGCGACTTTATGACCACTGTGGACATCAAGGATGCCTATCTTCCTATGGCACCAGAAGTTCCTGAGGTTCGCTCTGGGGGATCAGCACTACCAGTTTGTGGCCTTACCATTCGGTATCACTTCGGCCCCTCGGGTGTTCACCAAGGTGCTGGCGGGTGTCATGGCCCTCCTTAGGAGCCAGGGCATTCGCATTCTTCCTTACCTAGACGACCTGTTGATTGCTGCTCCATCCTTTCATCAGGCTGAGAGGGATACTCAGGTGGTTGTGTCTACTCTAGAGTCCTTCGGCTGGATGATCAATTATCCCAAGTCTTCGCTCACTCCGTCATTGGTGAGGTCCTTCCTGGGCATGAAGCTGGATACTTCTCAGGTCAAGGTGTTTCTTCTTCAGCAGAAGGTGGAGGGCCTTCAGATGCAGGCGCGAGCCCTGCAGTTATGTCATAATCCCTCCTTCTGTCTGGGGATGCAGCTGGTGGGACTCATGGTGTCTTGCTTCGAGGCTGTGCTTTTCACCCAGTTCCACATGAGACCTCTTCAGTTGAATCTCTTGACCGTTTGGGATCGGAAACAGGAATTCCTGGAGCGGAAATTCGTTCTGTCCCCTCTGGCCAGACAGTCCCTCTCGTGGTGGTTGGACTCGAGGAATCTTCTAGTGGGCAGGTCTTTTCTACCTCCGTGCTGGGAGATTGTCACCACGGATGTCAGTCTGACCGGTTGGGGAGGGTTTTGGCACTCACTGAAGTTCCAGGGCCAGTGTGGCCCTCAGGAGGCCCACATGCCAATCAATCTCCTGGAGCTTAGGGCGATCAGGTTGGTTCTCTTCCAGTTGACTCCCCACCTTCGGGGTCGTGCGGTCCATGTCCGTTCGGACAATCAGACGGCTATCGCTTACATCAATCATCGGAGCAAACGAGCCCTCAAGGAGGTGTCCCTGATATTGTCTTGGGCAGAGGAGAATGTTCTCTGCATCTCAGCAGTTTACATCCCAGGGGTGGAGAACCAGGAGGCGGACTCCCTGAGCAAGGGGACGTCTCGTCTGGGGGAATGGTCTCTCGACAACAAGATCTTTCATGCCCTGTGTCGCCGCTGGGGTCAGCCGGACGTGGACCTGTTTGCGTCCCGTCACAATCACAAGCTTCCATGATTCGTATCTCTGTCAAGAGATCCGCTGGCCTTCGCCACGGACGCTCCAGCCATTCCCTGGACGGATTTCTGGCTCCTCTATGCGTTTCCTCCATTTCCTCTCCTGGGGCGGGTGCTGTGCAAGATAGCCCAGGAGGGGGTACCGACCATTCTGGTGGCCCCCCGCTGGCCGAGGAGAGTATGGTTAGCGGACGTCGTCCAGATGGCGGTGGATCACTTTGTCATGCCCGACGATCCAGGGCTTCTCACTCAGGGACAGCTGTGCCATCCCAATTTACGAGTGCTGGCTTTGACGGCTTGGCTGCTGAAACCTCCATCCTGATGGATAAGGGATTGCCGGCTTCGGTAGTCAGTACCATGATTCAGGCTCGGAAGAAATCTTCCTCTTTGATTTATTATAGGGTCTGGCATGCTTACATTGCCTGGTGCGAGTCTAAGTCTTTTCCTTGTTGCACTTTCTCCATTTCGAGGATTTTGGAGTTTTTACAACATGGTCTGGAGTCGGGTCTACAACTGAGTACCTCAAAGTCCAGGTTTCGGCCCTGGCAATCTTTTTACAACAATCTTTCGCCAATCATAGGCTTGTCAAGACTTTTTTCCAAGGAGTTACTCATGTACGTCCACTGCGTAAGCCCCTGCTACCGTTGTGGGATTTGAACTTGGTGCTTTCTGCTCTACAGGGTCCTCCCTTTGAGCCCTTGTGTAATGCTGCGCTGTCTATTATGACTCTTTTTGGTGACTATCACTTTTTTCGTGTCTCTGAGCTGGCGGCGCTTTCTATTAAGCCTCCTTATTTTGAACGGCATCAGGATAAGGTGGTATTCCATCTTAAACCTGAATTTTTGCCCAAGGTTGTTTCTGCCTTTCATCTGAATGAGGACATTGTCTTGCCTTCCTTGTGTCCTGCACCTTCTAATTCTAAGGAATGAAGCCTTCATTCTCTGGATGTGGTCAGGGCGCTCAAATTTGACCGCCACTGCGTCTTTTCGGAAGTCGGATTCTCTGTTTGTCCTTCCTGCTGGGCCTAGGAAGGGTTTGCCTGCAGCCAAATCCACTATCAGCAAGTGGATCAGAGTGGTGCAAGTGTACTCTGCTTTCGTGTTACGGCTCATTCCACTAGGGCTATTGGTGCCTCTTGGGCTCTTCAGCACCAGGCTTCTGTTGTAAGGCTGCTACTTGGTCTTCTGTTCATACTTTTTCTAAGTTTTACAAGGTTGATGTTAAGGCCTCAGCTAACGGTCTTGCCTCCCGGCTTCTTGCATTACTGCTTTCAAACACTGGAGAGTCTCTGGGTAATTCCTGCCCTTTTAATGGGCCGGGAGGAGCCACAAGTCTTTCTGCAGTCGACTGTGCCACCTTGTGGCGGATTACCCAAACGTGAAGAATTGAAATGAAGCAAGCCGTGCTGTACACTGTAAAAACAATTCTACAGGTGAGTAATCACAAAAATTGTATTTTTCAAATTTAAACCAGCCTTACTGTATTAGGACACAATGGAGTAGCGTTACATGCAGTGTGTTATTCTTCTTGAGTGCTGTAGCTCATTTGTTTCTGAACTTATTTTCTCATCTCTTTCATACTGGGGCACCACCAGTAGCAACACGTGGGTTCATCTCAGCTGTAGGCCAGGGTCTGAAGATAGAAAAAAACTAGCTCCTCCCGACCTATATAGAGCAAGCTGTGGCAGGGTTTCTCAGTTCTTTTCTTGCAGTCGCAAGGGACTGTGAATATGTCTGGATTTTTTATTTTTTTTAGTTACAGTGCTGAGCGGGAGCTTTAACTCCATCTGTCTCCCAGCCTCTCACCAGCTGCAGTGTTCCTGGGGACACCTGTTACATGCCTGAATCGGTTCCTAAGCCGAAAGCGTTCAGAGTGAGGGGAGTGCGCATGGGTCCAGGTAAGCACGCTAAGGCTCATCCGACTGGGTCTTGAGCATCATGGTGGCACTGCTGTGTTTCTCTCTCTACCTCTCTATCCCCGGATCGTTGCTTGGCAGCTCCTGCACTGCCTCCCTGTTATTCTGGGCTGGGTATCGGATCCAGCGCGGCACTGCCTCACGGTTTTCCCTGGTTGGGTAGGGCTCCCTCTGGGGGCAAAGCCTTTTGATTTATACTGATTCCTTTAGGAATCTGACATTGTTCTTGTTGTTGTTGGGTGGGTTGATCTCAGCTGCAGGGAGGTTGCTTTTCCAGAAGTGCGGGCAGGTCTAATTAGTAGTCAAATGGCAGGAGGGATGTTCGGATGGTCCTGTCCTTGCTGGACCTTCTCGAGTGGATAATCAACTACCCAAGTCCCAGGTTGTTCCCTCCATGGTGGCGACCTATCTAGGTATGACATTGGTTACTCGACAGGCACTGGTCCTTCTTCCAATGCAGAGGTGCAATGCTCTTCAGGAGACAGTGAGGTCACTGCTGACAATTGAACATTCCATGATCAGGCACGGCATGCGTGTTCTCGGCCTGATGGTGTTTACCATCGAGGCAGTTGCGTATACCCAGGTCCACTCCAGACCTCTACAAATGCTGCTCCTATCGAAAGGGCACAGGACTGTGTATATACGTTGGACCATCTCTTTATATTGACAGACAGTGCCTGGCGATCTCTGAATTGGTGGCTGGATCAGCAGTCTTTCCTGCTGGTCTGGTGGGTCATCCTGACCACAGATGCCAGTTTGATGGATTGGTGTGGTGTTCTGGACAACCAGACCGTTCAGGGTCTTTGGGACCAGTGGGAGCGTAGTCTTCCAATCAGTGTGTTGGAATTGAGGGGTCTGCTGGTTCTCAGGCATTGGTCTGCCCAGCTCCGGGGGTACCAGGATCTGGCAGGCGTTCCAGGAAGTGCTGGCTTTAGCGGGTTGGCTGTTGAGACCAGCATATTGGAAGAGAGGGGTTTGTCCGCTGCAATTATTCAGGCACAGAATTATTCATCCTCTACAGGACTTGGAGGGCCTTCGTGTCTTGGAGTTCCTCTAGCAAAACCTGCATGGTTTCCTACAGCTCATCACAGGGATCTCAATCTGGTCCTATCAGCACTTAAGGGGACCCCTTTGTACCCATGGTAGAGGCTTCCCTGACAATGCTTACATTGAAGGTGGCTTTTCTTGTGGTGATCACTTTTATCCAGTGGGTTTCGAAGCTGGCAACGCTTTCAATCAGATCACCCTTTTTGGTGCTACATGAAGACAAAGCGGTGTTTCATTTGAAGAAGCTTTTATTGCCCAAGGTGATCCCTCCTTTTCATCTTAATCAGGAGACAGTGCTACCCTGCTTGTGCCCACACCCCACTCACCATAAGGAGCGACTTCCTCGATGTGTTCAGGCATTAAAGTATTACTTGGTCTCTCCTCAAGAGGTACGTAAGACGGTACATGTCTTGTTTGTGATCCCAGAAGAACCAAGAAGGGGCTTGGCAGTTGCCAGGTCCACTCTTAGCAGATGGATCAGGCAGGCGGTCATACAAGCCTACATCTGCAAGAGATAAGAGGCGCCCTTCCAGGTCACTGCTCACTCCACCAGGGTGATTGCCGCGCCTTGTGCTTTCCAACACCAGGTGTCAGCGGAACAGGTCGACGACCTGGTCGCCTCTCCATAACTTCACCAAGTTTTACAGATTTGATGTCAGGGCACCAGCCGATGCTGCTCTGGGACATATGGTGTTGCAGATGGTGGTGAACCCCTCTCCGGGGGTCTAAGCTTGAGGTGTCAGTGCCGTGGTTCTTGGTTAGGTTGACGCAGTCAGCTGTTGGCTGTTCTCGCCTAGTTCCACCCATATTGAGGGTACTGCTTTGGGACGTCCCACTCGTTGCTACTGGTGGTGCCCCAGAATGGAAGATATGACAAAAGGGAAATTTGTGCACTCACTGGTAAATTTCCTTTCTCGTCCTTTTCGGGGCAGCACACCCGACTGCGTCGGTGGCGGTTGATGCCTTCTGCACGGTTTTAGTTTTGTTGCGCACATTATGCCCAGGTTAGCATTCTCCCCTTTCGAGGCTGTGGCTGAACTGCTTTTGAATTAAATGAGGAGACCCTGCCATAGCCTGCCCTATATAGGCTAGGTGGAGCTAGTTTTTTTCTTGCAGTTTCCGTCCACGGCTTAGATTAAACCATGCGTTGCTAATGGTGGTGCCCTATAATGGAAGAGGACGAGAAAGGAAATTTATCAGTGAGTACACAAATTTCCCTTTTTTTATTTCACTTTATTAAATATATTCCATTATGAGCCACCTAAACTTCCTGGCTTATTGAGAAACAATTATGTGTACGTATGTGTCCTTTTCATAATACTTGTTTAAAGCGAACTGAGGTCATGTAAGGCTGCATTTGCATGTTTGCATAATTAATTTTTATCACAAACGGTCATTGTTTTGCAGATCCCATGTAGCCTTGAGTACTGGGACGAGCTCCAGCGGTCATTCATTGCCTTCCGTGATTTCAGCCTATCTGAGAGCAAGCCATGCGAGCTCCAGCTGCCCAGTATCACCACAGCCAGTGACCAGAAAGAATTGGTGGCATCAGATCTTTGGCGAATTGTACTTAATGGGAATCTTAACACAGCTGATGATCAAAGGTAAATAGATGTAGTGATTTTTATAAGCATTGATAAGATGCATGGATATGGTACTATAACATAACATATAGCTGTATTAAAGCAATACTATTAGATTACATATTCCACAATTTCCTTTCTCTGTACAATGACCATTATTAGGAATCTGTAAATATACAAGGCAAAACATGCATGCAAATGAAGTAGGCATGCTTCAAAGGTATTTAGCTATTTAAGCTACTACTCATACTGACAATAAAGAATTGTGATATAATCAAGGTTTTTCTATTCTCCTCCCTGGGAAGTTAGAGCAAGTACAGTAAACCTGATGTAAAAGCACGTAAAAAAAAAACATGAACCTGTGCTTCAACTATATACACCATTGACAAATATTGATAAAATGGACAGAATAGAAAATAATTGTAAATGTCTGCTGTATCAATAAATGATTAAAGGTTTGCACCAACATAGCAACCACCAGCCTTCAACAGTCTCCTCCACCTTCACCTCCAGAAATCTTAAAAATAATGAAGCTAATGGATGCAACTTGCGTTGAGGACCAGTCAGTTTTGAAATGGCACTCAAACAAATTGATTGATTTATTTGCACCTGTGTTTAACTAAAATCTTTAATGGCCCAGTTTACCAAACATTAAAGAGTTGCAAATGCCTAAAGGATAGAGTTGCCTGGAGGGTCTGGGCTGCAGGATCCATAGGCAAACATGACCCACTCTCTTTTAAGGGCCATACTTAACATTTCCCTCATAACGCTCTATCCAACAGGGATCGTGAAAAAGCTGCACCTCCTCCAGTAGGAGGCATATAGAACTGAAGTGTGCACAAGGTTCTGGGTTTCTGCTAAGACAAAGCTCCTTGTAATAGAAGGATCTCTTTCATTTGGGGGCAGGTGTTGCTGAGTTGGGATCCAGGCAGACCATGACTCTCCTGGCACATTTGGCGGGTCCTCTTTAATCGACATTCAACTATCTCCCTCTGATGGTCTAGCTGCTTAGAATCACTCTTTTCCTGAGTATTGCAGCAGCCAGTAGCGCAAGCTCTTCCACTGAGTTTGACTTACTAGCTTAGCACCCCTCAATTTGATGTCATTAGGAAGCCGGTAAGCCCTACTGATGGAGCGCCAACATCAGTGGACAAGGCAGACATCCATTTACTGGAGGAAGTGGTAGAGATCGGGAGGAGCGTTTTATTTAGAATAGCAAGCCTGTACCTATGGTACAGACAATGCAGATAGACTTTATGTCCACTTTGATGTTTCCAACATACTTTTTCAGGCAGAAGAACATTATTGTCTGATGTACAATGATAAACCTTGGCTTACAGTTGAAAACACAACCTTAGCTTCTTGATCCCACAGAGTGCTGTGGGCTGCAGAGGTCCCTGCTTCAGTACTATTGGCACCTATGCATTACCCTGCTGCCTGACCTATGGGAGCAGGCTCCCTTTGATTGGCTTCAGTGGTCTATTATGTGAGATCTCTCATGAGCTTCCTAAATGGATTTGTATGAATATTAGACACATGTATGTGCACAATGCAAGATGGTGGTTTAAAAACACTCAGCTTCATGACTGAAAGCACTGCAACCAGAATAGGTAATTTAATAGAACTATGAGGCTGTCTGGACGGTCCCTTTAATGTTTTAATGTATCTATTATTATTTATATCATAGTTATTGTGGTTCAGGTTGGTTTGTGCATGCTAGTTTCCTCCACACTGGATGCTGCAAACCATTAAGTATATTTTTGCATTGGGTTGCCACCATGTTGAAGTGAAAAGGTCCTTATCTGTTACCACAAAGAACTCAGTTCTCTAGAATGGAACTAAAGAAGTAAAGGTTGTTGTTATTGTTTTTTACGTAACGCCATCGTCTTTGCACTGTACAAAGTAGTAATTACAGACAGGTTGAAACATACAGTGCATTGACTATTACAGCTATCCTACACAGGCAGCTGTTCCAGTCTGGCACCACTTAAAGGAATGAAAAAGAAAGCAACTAGTGGGGGAAGTTGAAGAAAAAGAGAGGGACTCCTTTTACTCAGAGCCTGCTTCCCAGGCAGACATATATTCCAAGGTGCTGCTTGGTGGGTGCTGGTTTAATCAACTGTCCCATGGCCAAGATGATTATAACTCATTACAGATGAGGAGAGAAAAACAAAATACCTCTTCAATCCAGAGGATGCTTCCAAAGCAAAATCCATCAATATATAAGCGATCCATTAGGCAAGAAATGCAATTTTGGTCTATGATACCCTGTCACATGGGCATATGTATTTAACAGTGGTTTGCTGGGTGCCCTGTTCTATGTGAATACCTGGCCTAAATGTGGTAGTAAGTATAACCTATTGGCCTTGATTCAATAAAGGTAGAAAAAAATTCTCATGGTAGTAAAAAATTCAATTCATGAGAAAAAAGCCTGAGAATTTCACTGTAGCTGAATCACCAGAAAAAAAGACAATGAAAGTCAATGGTACTTTTTACTACTAAGGAAATGTAGAGAACTTTTTACACTGTAGTAAAAAGTGCCATTGACTTTCATTGTCTTTTTTTCTGGTGATTCAGCAACAGTGAAATTCTCAGGCTTTTTTCTCATGAATTGAATCTTTTACTACCATGAGAATTTTTTTCTACCCTTATTGAATCGAGGCCATTGTCTGTTAAGTAGGCCACACATTCTTCTTGAACATTCTGTTCTGAGTTTCTCATTCGAAGTGACTTCCAATAAACTTTGATTCCAAGGTTTCTGCATGATGAAAATATCCTGACTCGGCATAATAATTAGGAATTCTCTGTAGATGTCCTCTTGGTATTGAGAATGCTGCATATATAGTAAATAACCAACAACTTAATCCTGTTGGAAGCTCTATTATAGACACGCTCCCAAAGCAGATATCAGTTGGACACTCTTCTCCGGTTTCCCAGTCCCCAGCGGAGCTAGAAGGAATTTTCTAGGCTTAGATTTTGTGCTGGAGCTTGGAATTGACAGTGAGATTTATCATGCAGCCGCCCATCCACGGTGTTTAGTTAAGTGTTCAAATATCTACTTCTCTGTATTATCCTGCAATAGATTTGTTTTAATGTGGCTTCATCTGCAGAAGTAGTCACAAATATCAAGAGAATCTGGGAAATCGGAAAAGTGGATCAAAAATCAATAACGACATTAAACATCTGCTTTTCATTAATTGGCCCGTGCTGGGACTGATTTCTTGATGTTAATTGTGAAACAATGCATCTCGTCATTGAGAAGTTAAGTGCTTTAGACGGGGTTAATTCTTCTGAAGCTGGGACCTCCACAAAATTACCTTTGTGGTTGACTTGGAACCTCTGTAATGTGAATACTGTGAGAATGTTAAATGTTGCTAGTTAGAAGTCAGCGTAGTGTTTCTTTGTCAATCCATTTGATGTTGTGGGCCCAGCCAGTGAAGCTTTCAGGGATGATTTAATTTTAAACGTAAAATTCTATTTTAGAGCTGCTCAGTTTAGCTGCTTGTCCGAAATTCTGCTTTAGATATTTTGTAGCCAATATCTGTACTTTTAAGGGACCTTTTAAGGGAAAAATAGTTGGGCCAGTGCTGAATCCTTGCCTTGCTATAGTGCTTTAAAGTGGACCAACACCCAGGGGTGATCGGCCCGGAAATCTATAAGATTCCCGGGCCGATCACCCCCCAGAAACCCCAAAAACACCTTACCTGATCCGCCGCTGCTTCCGCCGCCGCCGCCTCCCGCGCACCCCTCCAGACGTGCGCGCGCCCGCGCCGGCCCTCTGTGAATGGCCGGCGGGGGCGCGCGCGCGCCGAGAGTGACGCGCGGGAGGCGGCGGCGGCGGAAGCGGCCTGGACGTTCCTGATCCCCGCCTGGACGTTGGCGGGGATTGGCTGCGGCGCTCACGTGGGAGCGTTGAGAGGTGAGTTTTTTGGGGTTTCTGGGGGGTTTCACACAGCGGGGCACCCCCGATCGGGGTGCCCCGCCGAAGTGGACCAAAACCCAGGATAGTCAAAATCCTGGGTGTTGGTCCACTTTAACCTCCTTGGCTCAAATTTAGCATTATAAAAAATTAAACTTTAAAATAATTTTCCTGCCATCTTACCTGATACAGTGTCAGTTCTATGCTGTCTCTTTGCTCTGGTCACAGAAAAGAAGGGTGCCCTCCATCTGATCCTGACCCCCAATCAAATCACAACACTCGTGTCAGGTTGACGCCTAAAATGAAGCCCTCTACACTTTTAATTACAGCTCAGCTCAGCTCAATGTAATGCAATGCACACAGTGTACTTGTATGACTTAGCCATGCCACTAACAAAGGACATGAGGATCACAAGGTAAAACTTAAATGTTTAATTACTATTGCAATATAGCTTAATTTGTAAAAAGTAAAACTTAAGACCATTGCCATGTGTAGCCCTACACACTGGAAATACTTGTGAGTGTGCCTGGACAATCTATGTGACTGTTTTATAGGTTTGAATGTTTACATAAACTACTGTACAGTAGTCTTTTTGAGAATACTCCAACAGCATGTTGCGAGACATTAAACCTGTAAATGGTGGATGAGCCTCCTAAGGACCCAATCTCCGAATCAGCAAAGTTTCAGAGAACTGAACAATGCGCTGGCCTCTAAGGAGAACATAAGTTGAGTATCTGTGTTGTTTTTTTTTTGCCTGGACAGCTTTGAGGTACCTAAGAATATGGAAATTTGATTTCCTCCTCCAGCTGTTAACTTGTCTGCCTTGAGTTTAGCATAATAAAAGTGGACCTGCAGCCTAAGGTAACAGTTATGATATCATGTCCCAGCACTCCAGTAGAATGCTCCGGGCTGCCGGAGCCTGCACAATGTAAGGCTCTACCTTATGCAGAGCCCAGTTCAGAGGGATGTCGCCCAATCTTCACCGGACAAGTCCCCGTTTGTCGGGACTCTTACCTCTGACGTCTTAAGGTACAAGCAATGTCCCCCGAGTCCTGGGACCACAAGTGGGTGAGAACTCACAGGAGGGTTGAGCGGGTATGCCAAGGACTAGCAAAAGGTCACACATGGGGAGTCTAATAGTGATAGTGACCAATAGGCTGGGACAGGGGTAGAGCACATTGGCTATAACACAAACGGGCAGAGAGCCCTTTAACCATTTAAACGCCCAGCCCATAGATTCTATGTGCTCGCCTCTTCCTGCAGTTAACTGCTAGGCATGAAAAATCTACGTTCTTAGCATTTTCCCCTGTTGAGGTGAAAAAAAAGAAACCGCTCGCCTCTGTCCTTGATCCAGTAACCGGGGTCCCCTCTTTCCCTGGGGTGCATCCGATCCCCCATGGGTCTTCAGCAGGGCAAGGAGGACTTGTTTTTTGCTCCCGCTTTAGCCATCTCATCGGCCTGACTTTATCTGACCCTATAAAAGGCCCCTCCCTGCCTAACCCACCCAAATTACTGCCACAGCAGAGGGTACTTAGCTATTTATTTCCAGGTGGGTGGGAAAATGGATTGTCAGGCTATCCTGGGCAATAACATTCTGCACCTGTCTGCACAATAATTCTGTGGCTGTTCTGGGCAAAACTGAGCTTCTGCATCTGTCCTGCGCAAAAAAAAAATGGTTGATTTACTAATTGTAACTAAACATTTGAATGGTCACAGTATTGTTATGAACAACCCTCTAAAAACAACCATAATGCTGATGTGGCCCTTGGTGAATACAAGTTGACACCCCTGGAGTACAGTTTTGGATTATCTCGATGTATACTGTACATTGTATGCTTGTAAGGGCACAACTTGCTGTATCGTTGTAGTTTGTAACTGCTGGTGGACTACTTGTACATATGCCTATTTTATGTTATGTATTATTCTCTGTGCCTTATAGCTACCTTCTAAGGTATTGTAAAGGATAATGTTTCTAGACCATCCCTTGGAATTCCTGTTATTCTTACTTAAAGAATACTTACCTACATCTCATTTAAAGCAGACCAAACCCAAACTGGGATGCCCTGCAGTTTACCCACCCTTACCATGAGCCCATTTCGGCTACAGCCAGTGGCAGCATCATTTGCATCGATTTCCGGCTGTGAGCAACCACGCCCACTGTAACTGAATAGCTGTACGCAGCAAGTGCTACCTCACATACCAATGTGTGCGGCTGGGATTTCTTTCAGCTTCTCCAGCCCCACATTAATATGCATGGGCAGAGAAGCTGATTGGACAACAGGCTGCGCATGTGCCATCGGACCAAGGAGAGGTGAGTTTACTGGGTGAACGGCTTGGTTTCACACAGCGAGGCATCCCAAACTGGGGTGTCCCAGGGGGACGGGCAAACCCCAGGATAGTGAAAATCCTGGGTTTTGGTTCAGTTTAAAATGTTCTCAGTGAGAAAATAGACAGCCGAAAGGGAAACTTTGTTGTTCTCCTCTACCAAGAATCCTACATTTTTCTGTAGCACTTGATTTTAACTACAACATTTTCGCTAGAATGTTGGAGACCTTACAAACCGTTGCCTACTTTTTCTTCCTTTCTCATTTTTTTCTGGTTAACCAATAGCCATAGCTTCACTTCTGCTCATGCACAGCCTTTCCTTGTCGAAATGGACCTTTCACATCGCCAAGATTGTTCAGTGGAGGATGGTCGGCCTTGATTCTGACACCTTATGTACTGTATTTCCAACTGTTTAAGTTTTTTTGTCCCTATGTGCCTCATGAGCAGATGGCTCTCTTAACTCATTGTTTTCTAGGATTACATAAAGGGTGAAATAATTGTATTGATTTTTAGGATTACATAAAGGGTGAAATAATTTTATACCTTTTTATAAATCTTGCATGAGCTGCCCAACTAATCAAAGGGGCTGGGTTTATGTCCCGTTTCTGCCTCTTTGAACAGGACTTAGAAATAAAGACAGTGACGTGGAGTAAACTTTGTGTTTTAGGTTGGGTTAGAAGTGTGAGAACATAAACAGCATTCCCAGGCACTGAATGTCTTTAGCATTTGTTAAATGTAATTTAAATTGAAGCTTGTGTTTGTTCTGGCCTGGGGTGATAGTAAGCTAAGGGATGGTTATATGGCAACCAGCGACTCTAGTGTGATTTTTGGGGTCAAAAGCTGAAATAAACTTGAGCAATTTTAATAGAAGCAATGATTTCCATTTACTGTAAATACTACTTCCCTGCTGATAAGTTTTGGCTCAGAAATTGAGATCATAAAGGGACAAAAGCATCACAGCTTGACCTACAACTTTGTGTGGTCCGCAGCAGTACTCCCCATGTCAGCCAGTATTTTTAAAAGCACACATACATTATGCGTTGGGAACTGGAACCAGTAAAGCCTGTGTATCCTTATAATTTCATGTTTCAAGGATCCCCTGTATTAGAGGTTATTTGAATATGTTTAAATAATTTAAAGTGTATGTCCAGTCTACCTATAACCCTTCTTCCCCATCTTACCACCCCCACCATCTGGGGGGCGCATACCCACCACCACCACTGCCTGTGTTGTGGGATTCCACTCACTGCCTGTGTTGTGGGATGCCACTCACTGCCTGTATTGTGGGATGCCACTCACTGCCTGTATTGTGGTATGCCGCTCACTACCTGTATTGTGGAATGCCACTCACTGCCTGTGATATGGGGTCTTTAATGAGGTGATTGGGGGTTTCTGCTCACTGTCTATAATGGGATGATTGGGAGTGAGTATTTTAGCACACCATTTGGTTTATAATATTTTTTTTCTTATTTTCCTCCTCCCAAGCCTGGGTGTGTCTTATGGGCAGGTACGCCTTATAGGGCTAAAAATATGGTATATCTTATTCCTTTTTGTGTATTTGATTTTGCAATAGACATGGTTTTAATACCTGTATAACGTGATATGTGAAAGAGTAAAGCAAAGTATAAAAAGAGATAAATTATTGTGGCACGTACGCTGTGCGCCACAGTGAGCATGGACCAGAGAAAGCGAAGAATTGTGTGAGGATCTCAGAATACAATTTATAGGCAACTATTATTGCGCCGCATTATTATGTAATTAAATTAATCTTCCTAGCTCACTTGTTTTTATTCATCTGTTAAATAGAGCTATGCCGTTGCCATAGTCACATCACTGTCCTCCATGCAACGCCTGATGGACCGACCTGTGCCGTTCACAAGAACTACTGCATGCCCCCTCCATTCACTGAAATGTAGGGGGGCATATCTGAATGTGCTTGCAGTGAATGGAGAGGGTGTCATAGTTTCTGTGATGAATGGCGCAGGGAGGACAGCTGTGTGACTATGGTGGCTGTGGCCAGGCAACACAGAACATGGAACAGGCAATCTGGTGATTGTTAGAGTGCCGGGCTAGCAGCGATGGTCTGTGAGGAATAAAAGGTGAGCATAGTGTTTTTTCTTTTTGCCTGTTGAATGACACTACGTTCTCAACAGGGATTTGGTCTGGGGGAATGTCATTATTATTTCATCTGTAAAGCAGTCCCACACCCATTTCCTAGAGAATGGGTGCAGGGCCATATAGTGACAGCTTGCGGGGCATCCAGATTGCTGGCGCCCCTCCACACAATACCCCCTGCAACACCTCGAAATCCTTACCTGTACCTTGATCCTTGTCCACAATGTGCTCCTCCGTCCGGCCCCCCGGCGGTCACGTGGGCCCATGCGACCACCGGCAGCCAATCAGAGGAGTGCAATTTGGCCAAGAATCAAGGTACAAGTAAGGATTTCAGGGTTTTGCGGGGGGGGGGGGGGGCAGCAATCTGTATGCCCCCTCAAGTCTGTCACTATGCAGCCCCTCACCCCTTCGGTTTGGTGTGTAGCTGATCGCTGGACTAGGACTGATCAGCTTATTTGGGTGGCCAATCCCTTTATTAATACCAGCCCATAACAGCACCCTGCCTCCACCCTGCAGACATCTGAGTTAGTAAAACTCTGTGCCTTTTACTTATACAGCCACAGGCCCATCTATCTGCTCCATCAGGAATTTTTAGGCTATAAAACCTTCAAAAAATATGCCTTCACATTGAGGAGACAAAGTTCAGAGAGCCATATATTGAGATGGGAGGTAAAACCTTGGGATGGCCTAACCCTTCCTCCTAATGGGGCTATAACAAATAAGATGAGTCATTGCCTGCCAGCTCCCTGCTGAGAGGTCTATTGTGTTACATTGTTATAGCCAAATAGCAATTTATCTTAATTGATTCTATTGCAATCAGCTGTGATACATTCTAAAGCAGCCATGAGCCTATTAATGGAATGTAGAAATTTTATGACGTGCACATCGCTCTGTGGGATGAAACTCTCTAAAGGTTTGTCTTCTCTGTATTTATTGGCTTAGTCTTGATGATTCACCTTATGTGTTTTGTTTAGTGGTGGGTGGGTGTCACACAGTGTGCCTGCCTCAAATTTCTGCATGACTGGAACACACCCTGATGCAAGTCCCTTGTTTGTTTGGTCGCATGGAGCACTTTACATGCATGTGCATTGTGTGGTGAAGGCGCTTGGTGACCAGACATGAGCATGTGTGTAGCTGCAAAGCAGCGCTGCAGCCCACAAGACTACAAGGGATCAAGCCTGCGGACTTAAGGGAGTGTCTGTTTTTTAAAAAAACATTTTAATGTGCCTTTAAAATAACCCTTTAAACATATCGTTTAGGAGTCCATACTGTTTTAGATGGAATAGTACCACTTCCTTTTTCAAACAAATGCCCTATCTCAAAAAATGATCAGTTCTTGCAAGTATTTATTGTTTTTCTTATTTTTATTCATGTGCCTCCGGTACTACTGGCGACTGAAAATATCAAATGTTATTACCGGGTCATATTAAAACCTGTAATTACCATCCTGGTTTTTCTTTTGAGCTTATTTTTTTCTAAATTAAGTGAATTGAATGCAGCTGCCTGTTATTGTTTTCAGACTCTATCTTTTTGGACACTTAGCTGTAGCATTTCAATTTATGAATAGGAAAGAATAACAATTTTCGAATATAATTGCACAATCCGGTGCCACTTTTCTCTAGATAAATATTTATGCAAATTCTAATGGTCATATGTGAAATAAAATATACTTATCTTGGCTGCACTTTTTCAAAACTTCTTGGGCAAATGGACAAGGCCATCTGCACTTATCATATAACATTTTATAATCCTCAAATTGTTTTGTTTGTATAAAATGCATTTTTTTTGTTTCCCACAGCTCTGAAAGCGAATCTGGCTCTCAAAGTGCATGTGACCAGCTTGTGACTCCAACAGCACTTGCAGCTTGTACAAGGGTGGATTCCTGTTTCACGCCATGGTTGGTCCCGTCATTTGGCGTATCAGTCCAGATTGCTCAGCTAGAGCTGCACTTGTGTCACCACCTGGATCAGTTGGGCTCAGGTACATTTTCTATGTTATAAAGTGATACATTCTTATCAAACTGGTTTAGAACAAATTAGGGGGGCTTATCTCCTGTTGAAAATCATTCACGGGTCATTCATCTTTACACACCATCTAAAAACAAATCCTTACATTATCCTATGCAGTTGATCACTTCAAAGATGGAGGGGGTCTGCTAGGGCTGTGTGCTGCACCTTCATGCTGTGACTACAGCAAAAGGTTGCTGATGATTAGCTGAGCTTGCAGTAGCTTGGGTAAAACCCAAGACATGCATAACAGGTAAGTTGTTCAACAGTGGACCAACCTGATTGCTGATGCCCCTCGCACATAAACAAAAATCTGGCTCTCTGAATGGGCCGCTAGCAGTCACGTGGGTTTCCTTCGGCAGTCTGAATTGTGGAAGAGAAACCCAAACAACATTACCAAGCCACATTTGCAAATGGGCCATTCAGTTCAATTTGTTTACCTAGGGGTTAAATCAGCTCCAGGTGCAAAAAAGCCCTCCTGTTTTATTTTTTACATTAAGTGAACATTTTTGCAAATGTGCTGAGTTGATGCCATAGTCTTAAATTGCTCTTGGACTTGAAGGGGTTAAACATCAGATAAGTGTTTCTCTCACTCCCTCAGGTCCATCATATATCAATCAAAATACAAATTGCTTCCTTTTTCCATGCGCTGTCTTGTTTCTCTTTTTGGTCTCATGAGTGAATGGATCTGTTTATAGTTGGAGAACCCGTTCCAAATCGTTTCTTTATTTGCCCATGTAACTGTAATTGGGGTGTGGAAAAGGGCTAATTAACACAATAAACTTCAGATTTAAAAGTTTCTGGAACACCATATAAAGGATGTCTTTACGGGAACGTCATTTCCTTATTATGTTTTATGTCTGATGTTCTAAGCTGTTGCTTTTTTGAGTCATGTCTTCCAAGTTCTCTGTGTTCTCGTCATTTCTTTGGCTTATAAGTCTAATCAAGTATGTGCAGGTGCAACATGCAAAGGCCACTCAGTGCCTATGTAACTATCTGGGTATAGTCCCTTGAATTCCCAGTAAACTGTGGCAGGGAACAAGTGGGGAAATAAAATGTAACCTCGTAGACTCAGTGGTATGACTTGTATATGAGAGACTGTGTAATGATAGCCTCAGACTCAGAAGGGGAGAAAGCTAAACAGAGACGTGTGTTATTCAAATTTCTGGAGGGGTCAAGTTTAGAAAGGAAGGGAGTTTTTCTCATTCAACAAGCAATAAAGTGTAAAAAAAAAACGTTACGGGTATAGAGCACTTCTACACATGAGACGCAGATTATTTCTAATGGGGGATATATTTTCATTTAAAAGTTTGGAAACAACAGCAGCCTCTCGGGAATCCACACCTGTTTGGAGAGGCTTTGGGTTCCCCATAGGCTGCTATTTCCACATCTCTAAAATAAAATATTTACTCATTTCTAACACTGGTGAGACCAGATATTTTGCCTTTAGTAAAGAAAAAAATTACACTTGCCCATCCACAAATACTATAAATGGGCAGGGAGCAAGCAAATCTAAATATCAGAAATAATACATTGACACCGTTTCCAGCAGGTCATGCCCAGCTACCCTGCATTTAAAATTACGTTGAAGCAGCTGAAATAACCAAAGCAGTCGTAGCTTTATGAAAAGGAAGCTTGCTTATAGCTTTTTATGGATATTATAGTGTCACCACTCGTTCTTTAGCATGCCTCATACAAAGGCCAACAAACAAACGTTAGCAGGCTTCATATTTCAACTACTGCAGATTTCTTAGTAAATAAGATTTATAGTAAATTTTGCACTCACTTTGATCAGGCATACATGATTTATCAAATCTTTAACTTGTGTTTTCATTTTTAGTACCACCCCGATGCATGCAGCCATTTATCTCCGATAAGACAATGCCGAGCGACCTTGAGTACATGGTTGTGTCTCTGAAGGAGCCCCGGGTTTATCTGCGGCAATGGAATGGCTCCACATTGTGTAAAGAGCTTCAGTTCTCCACCGATACAGAGTGCCAACTTCTTGAATGTCGAAACCTCACCATGAAGACCTTAGTGAAAAAGTTCCATGTGCAAGGGCAGGTGGCAATATCTGTCAGCACCCTGGAAAAGTTAATCGAAAGTACCGTGCTGGTGGATCCAGTTTTCGTAAACTTTGGACAGCACTCTGTTCACTCCATTAGCACCGCAATCCAAGCTTGGAATCAGGTAAGCATACTAAGAAAGGATCGCAGGTGGTTTTATTATTTTATATTTAGTGCAGAGCCTCTTAGTGGGCACCCTTTCATTACTAGGGAACTAGAAACGGAATACAGAACATATACCAAGACTGTAACAGTGTCCTCAGGGATGCTACCTGTTTGCCAGAAGTGCATGTCAAGCTTCTGGGGTCATTATAAATGGTTACTTCGAAAGAGACGGGTTGCAAAGAAAACAGGGAAATGCACTTTTTAAATTTAGACATGCTTCAAACATATAAAAAATACCAAAACCCTTAGTTTGTATAAATAATTTGGACTTGTATAACTTGCAAACTACAAGGTATCAGTGTAAATGTTGCCATGGTAGTGTCAACTATTCCACCAATCAGAATTAATAGTGTGAGCTTGCTGCACATAAACAGCAGATTAGACGTTAGACATTATGATGGGACTTAATTTGGTTATTGTTTTCTTTGCAATCATAATCCGAGAGAGAGGTAGTACGTGTATCCCTATGTGCTTATACGTGTGGAAAAATGTTGACTTATTGTTATTATCTAGAGATCAGCAGTGTCTTCTTGTGTATGTCATTGCTCTGTCATCAGGCCAAATATCACACTCAGATATATTAGATAAACTGTTAAAATCTTCTATTAGGGTAAGATCTGTAGCAATAAGTAAGGAGAGTGCTTATGCAGATGATTTCTGAATTCCTTTGCACGATAAAGCATATTGCATGCATCTTAAAACACAAAATGGTGCAAGTAATAATATCCAATCAGGTTTTTCTAAAAAAAAGAAAATGCAAGACTTGACCATTTTTAAAACGGCTATAACGTTTTTTTTTTGTGCAATTTGAATGGTTAGACAAAAAGATTGTAACATCCATAAATAATTAACAACTGTCAGGAAAGCAGGAAAAACACAAAGACTATATGAAAAAGGAAGGAGCGTACATATACTGTTGTTGAATACATATGCCTTCGAATTTCAGAAGTAACCTGTCAATATCCAAAGGTGGAATGTTTTCATTTACATCATTTAGATAACTGATCTAAATGAACAAGATTTTTCCCCTCAGGGAAGCGCGACTTAGGTTGTCCTGCTCTGCATGGCGCCGGTAAAACAAATAAAACGCCACCCGGGAACTCATCTCCTCTGGATCCTCTTCTACGGCTGCCATGGAGCAGCCTATCTGCTCGGGGATGATGTGTGCCGGCAGTGGAGGCTGCTTCACGACAGCTGTAGAAGAGGATCCAGAAGAGGCGAGTTCCCCATGGCTGTATAGTAGAGATATTATGGTCATTTTTCACCATAGTTCCTCTTAAAGATAAATTCAACCCAAGTGTTGGCAACATATATAATAATGGGGTAGCATTAGTGTCCTAGTGAAAGTTCTTACATCTATATTGTATAGTACATAGTAGATGGAGGGGCTGGTTGGATGGGTAGGTCTCTGATGCATGAGCATATGTCAAACATCACTCATCTAATTGCCAAAAATGAATCCAATAAGAAAATTAACAGTAGTCCTGGAACTAAAGTGGTGTCACTGGCACTTCAATTATGGTGTTCACATGACAATTATATCCTGGTGACCACCATGGTTCTTTGTTTTATTAGATGTACTTCCTGATGTGTTATTGCAGAAAGGGTGAGTATTATACTTTATTGGAAAATTTGCCTGAAATTCAACTTCAATTTTGCTAAATAAGAAATACAATTTCATTTAGCTCTTTAGGTCTGGAGGAAAGTTGTTGCAAATACTGGATGTAATATTTATCATTGAAATTGCCAGAAATAGATGAAAAATGTTCTTGTGTGCGGTCAGACTGTCATTAGTGGCTACTTCCAACAAGCATCTCATGACAACTACATATTATACTTGTTGGCCATATTCCTTCTGTGCCATGACGCATGCATATTATGTATAAATCATAGGTAGCAGGCCATTAGAGTATGAATGTTAATAATGCTATTTGTGGATTCCAAATCATTTATCTTGATTTAGTTAGAATCACTTGGACGCGAGTCGCGTGCTGGTCAGTTGCCCCCTGTAGCGAGACTTAATGGAGTGTTTGTTCAATGTTAAAGATGTTCCATGTGATTCCCCTTAAATCCCTGCTAGAGCTGTTTGTCTTTTGTAATTAATTATATGTGTAACATTGGGAGCCAGAATTCCTAGCCCTAAACTCTTTGGCTAATAGAGTGATCTTCCTTGCGTCCCTTGGGCGCTCAACTGCTCCTCCCATGAGTTAGCAAAAGAAAAACAAAGTCATTTTTATTAATACAGTTGCAGAGTCGGAGAAGCATTTGGATTAATTACCTAACATGGAATTAGAGCAGCAGCCCTACTAGAAGATGAACCATCTGTTTTATATCAAACATGTTTTAAGGGCATTTCATGCCTTTGCTTGTTGCAGGGGACATTCATAAAACAAGAGCTAGTGTTATTTAAATCCTTACAGCTGGTTCAAATATCACTGGGGAAAATAAGAAAACTTTTGCAGCTTTAAATTCTGACTGAAGTGTAAAGTGCTGTGCAATACATTAAAACTTATAGCATTTGGGAGTATTGGTAAGTATCTTTAGTTTTTATAGGATATGCATTTGATTGTAGCTAAACAGTTACTTGAGGTCCGGCAAGTGTACAGAGGTTCAGCTACCACTCATGCACCACCCAGGTGATGAAAAAAACATTTGGATTGTATTCTTAGACTATCTTAGACTATTCTATGGGAAAAAAGACTTGTCCTACAAACTTTGCAACGAACACTTCAACTGAAAGCATTGTCTATTTTGGTCAAGATATATTGACCATTCAAGAATCATCTGAAAGTGTATATCAGTTGGCAACCTTGGCTCACTAAAGGCACTGAGGCCACAAACATTCATTATTTGTTGACCTGAATCATGGATGATGGGAATAATAGTAGCTTTGATGTGTGCCTGGGTTTGCCCCACCAATGGCATGTGAAGTTTGATGTCAAGTGTTAATCCTCAGAGCAGTAGAAAGCTCAGAACAGAACTGGCTGGAGGGACACCACAAAGGGCGAGATTGTATATAACATTTCTCACTCAGACTGATCCACATGGGAAGAGATAATTACTGATGGGCTCCTAAACCAGGGCTGGTCTTTTGGGTGTGCAAGGTGTGCCATTGCACAGGGCGCCATGATCAGGGGGGCCCCATGCACCACCATGCGCACTCGATGCCCTAACTTGCGTGCTCACTGGATCTCCCCCACCCCCACCCACTCAGTATACTAGCTTAATTGAGCTACTGTGGGTGCACAGTTGGTTGGGTCAGAAGGAAGGGGTGCTCTGCTCACATCTGTTATGTCCTGATTCTCTATCCCCATTGTGGGATGCCCCACTGGGATTGCCGGCATACCCACATTGCAGGCAGTTGCACAGTACATGCACTCTATGCTGTATGTATTAATGCAGGGCAGGGGGGAGCAGCTGGTATCTTCTGTTTCCCTCCAGAGCATCAGCTGGGGATGTAGCTCTTGCATATGTGCCATGGGATCACTTGTGAAGGAAGTATACCATTGATCCTGAGTAATTTCACACAAATACTGCTGTTCCCCTTGCCTCTAGTATGCTTGATACTGGAGGAACCACCTTTTCTGCATTGCCTCCCCGCTGGCTGCCAGTTCACCACTTCATATTGGTGATTACATGGGGCAGTGAACCAGCAGGCTTCTTCGAATGGGTGCCTCTGCCTGGCATCAGGCTTGATGCTAGGTCTTGAGCTGTTGGCCTCCAGCAATCTCCAGTGTCTGTTGGCAACCATGTGGGGCAGTAGGCTGGTAGTATGGGAGAGCAGAAGTGTGAAGCCTCGCACAGGCCTTTCATGCTAAGGCCAGCCCTATCCTGAACACAGAAGCCCCTGTCCTGGGCTGCTGTTTATTAATTGCAACCCTCTTTTATTGACTCAGCTCTCAGGTGATTCTGCACAGATGGCACACTAGATGTAACTGTATGGTAGGCCCCCAGAGTCATTTCTATTGGTAGGCCCTATTCCGACAGCTTTACTAGGCCAAGCATGGTTCAAAAAGTTGAATACTACGTGTTGATGTTGGTATAGACCAAGCATGCAAGATATATTACACAGTGTAATCCTGAAAGAGACCACAAAGGTTGCTCAATAACATGCAAGCAAATTGAAAACAGTATATCTTTACTTTGCCGGGTAGATTGTGCCTTCTGGAAGTCCTTCCCAAGCCTGTTGAGTATGAAGAAAGGTTTAAAATGAAATGGTCTCTATAGCCAAATTGTGAGGCTGTCATGTCCAGGAAACAGGCTCAAAGAGTGACATTGCTATCTTAGAAGAATATATTGACTACCAGTTTTGGTCAAAAATTATAATTAAGGCTTAAATTCGAGTTGGGAAAGATGTTCAAAATGCACGTATTAACAACCTTAACTTTAATTCTGAGGAACAGGACTACATTCATTCTCTGTAAAGGTCCCTCTATGCTCCCAGTTCTATGTTGCCATTTTTTCATGTTTTCCCTATTTGTTTGACTATGTTTGTTTGTCCTTGAAAGAATTTCCATTAAACATGAAAGCATCATTGGATGGGAGCCTGCGCATGTGCCAGTGGGATGACTAATTCGGGATGCCCCAAGGCACAGAACAAAACCTGGAAAAGTCAAAGGTGTGAATTGACAAAAAAGCAGAACAAATTCCAAGATTTTTACTATCCCGGGTTTTGTTTCTTGTCCCCCAGGCATCCCAATTTGGGATTCCTCTCTGAATGAGAGTTTTGCTGTGCCCTGGGGGGGGGGGTTCACACAGCTGGACATCCCGATTCGGGAAAGGCCAGTCGCCGGCCTGGAATCTTTTAGATTTAAGGGCCTACCAGCCCTTGATTTTAGTGCAACTTTTTACAGCTAAATAGAGCGCTGGCTACTCCCCTTCAGATGTAGCTACCCGCAGTAGCTATTCAAAAATGTGTGTGTGCACATCAGCTGAAGGAAAACCTGAGATGTGACATGTGTCATATCATATATTATACTAGGTATCTGTATCTGGGGGTTTTGACACTGTGGAGCACTGCAAATCAGGATGCCCCAGGGATAGGGAATCGGATGACCCTGGAGTCTTTTAGGCTTCAGGAAGGCGGCTGCTCCTCTTTAAGGATTAATTTAACTCCATAATGTGTGTTTTCCGACAGACGTTTTCCTTTACCACCGTCGCTTCCTTGGGCCACAGGTGCCAGTCTAATTTTGTCTGTAACATTTATTTCCATTCTTCAGTCTTGGTTTCTGAAAATCCAGACTAACCACAACGGTGTTGTATATTTGTCTTGGTAATGCCAGGTCTCCACTTTGCTTCCTCTCAGGCTTCTGCCTTCATGTTTAGTCATGGCTGTCAGTCTGTGTAGGGGTATTAGGTCTTGTTTTCTGGAAGCTAGTAAATGAGGCATATCAGATGTTCAGAAAGTGCCACAAAATGGTCTCCACTCATATGGAGTTTCCTGATCTGGTTAAAGAACACACACTAGTAGGAGCTGCGTGCAAAGAGGTCACATAAACACAGAAATGGTTTAATCTATAACTGTGTGACTTGGTAAGGGTTGCTCCGTGTAATACTGCAAATTGTGGTAGCAGAAGTGATAGAGTGTTGTGTATTTCATTAAGTGGAGCCATATGTCACACTGCATATTGGTGACAGGTATATACTCAGACGGGCTTGCCTGATTTATAAAGGGATTTGCCAGTGTTAACATGAGCTTCATACAGACATAGCACTTTAATTGTTTTGGTAATTTTCTTGTTTCCTCTCATATCAGGGCTACTTTCCACCACATGGTGGTGGGG
Organism: Gastrophryne carolinensis; assembly: GCA_027917425.1. Taxonomy (NCBI): domain Eukaryota; kingdom Metazoa; phylum Chordata; class Amphibia; order Anura; family Microhylidae; genus Gastrophryne; species Gastrophryne carolinensis. Next base: position 386,985,028 of record CM051239.1, read on the forward strand.
TAAGGTAATGGCTTGTGACTTTAGGATGTGTAATGCTAAATCTAGATGCTATGAGGGCATCTTCTGGCTCAATGTTGCCATTTTTCTGTCCTCATCGGAAGAACTAAGTTATGTGCTGTTTTATACATAGAAAATCCTAATACTAATAATCCCTAATGTCAGGACTAATGCAGAGGTGGAAGCAATCCCCCCCTTTCCTTCGGAGCATTCGTGAAATCCTTTCATAACCCCTGTTAGTGGGTTGCATACATTATTATAGGCGCATTGATACTGGAATAAATAGATTAATATGCATGCTGGGTTATATTTGTTGCCTACATGTACTTGGTTAGGTGGCAGGGAGCAGATTCTTTAGAGACCCTAAGGTGTCCCGTAGGTGCAAGTGTGGGAACAGGGATACTGGTTATATATACATACACTCTTGCAGCAGGACATACTGTACACAAGTCTCCTAAATAAGGTTCACTTTATCAAAGATCAATGTTACCAGGGTCCCTGTTCAGCAGTGCAATTTTTACGGATGGTTCAGGGCGACATCTTTGTGTGTCGTTTTTGTCCCCCTGCAGCATTGTCTGTTTCCTTTCTCTGGCTAGAAATGTCCCCCTTTCCTCAGGCTTCCTGGACTTGGCTTCCCCCTCAGTGCCCTGGTCTGCTGTCTGCTCTTGGGATTCCCAGTCTGCTGGCTGCTATCTTCTTCAATCTCTCTCCTGTTCCACTCAACATGAATGCCCCCTGGTCCTAGCTAGCTTTTTTATACTCATTATATTCCTTCCCTAATCATTAAAACTTTAAAGATATCTTTCGGCAAAGTACATAAACTGTCATTCAGCAGCTCACCTCATCACGGCTGCGCTCTACCTTCCTGTCAGAATGCAGCTGCTCCTGAAAGTAGAAACAAGTGGCACACCCCCTGAATTCCCAATAATAGGGCCAAGCTGGTGCTCTAAAGCGCCACATAATCACACTGTGGACACTGGGAGAGAGGGAGAACAGCCAGGGTGAGATAACTAAAAAGATAACTCATAAGATGAAATTGTATACATTGTTATCTCACTAATTTCTTCGGATGTAGCCCGACACAATGGTCTAACTATTGCTTTTGCCTTCTTTATCCCTTTAATGTTAAACAGGTGCATGCCCCAACATATCTGAAATGTGCACAGACTGTACATATTTTTCATGTTTTTATGTTTCAATATTTTTATAATACAGGCATGGTTTATCACATGGCCATTAAGGTCATCCCACACAGGGGATGCATGCATTTGTTAATGCAATAGGCAATAATACAGGGAACTAACACAGTATTAAATATCTCCAGAGTCAGGTTATCTGTTATATATTATGTTTTATGCAGAAGCGAATGCGAATTCCATAACGTGCCAGCATTCACGCCTGTAATTCTCTGTAACTGAACAAAAAAGAGGAAACCGCATGGGCTATAATGCAGAGTTAGAAGTACTGAGAGAAAGTGGGTAGAGAGAGTCCAAAAGGGGGGCGGGGGGGGGCACCCTGCTCACATACTATTTCCTTTAGAATCAGAGTTTGAGGCATATTGGGCCAGGCATTTTTTACACTTTCCAGGTTTTTAACGCTGTCATCCTGTGGAAAAACTCCACCACAACTATAAATAAAATATGTAGCTCCCCCCTAGTGCACACATCCCTCACAAGTCCAGTTCGCCTTATCTGCAAGGCAACATTTGTGAAATTTGCGTACATACAAGCTCGTTCCCACAACACTCCCGATGGCCGTAGCAGCAAGGCTGCCCAGACCAAGAATCTGTGTGGTTTTGACTGCCAATAACTATAGTTGACTGAGCTGTTGAAGTGCAGACTTCACTATCCTTCAGATAGGAAATAATTCACGAATAAGGCACGAATAACACTAAATTTATCCTAGTCTAGTCTATGCTAGCTGGGGCTGAGCTTCAAAAAGTATAGCACTGTCTGTACTGGATGTGTCAGGCAGTAAATTCCTTTATAGGATGAGAAACACCATTACACACAGAGACATATCCAGGAGTAAAGGAGTTGCACCTTTTAATAAGACGTTACAACTAATGTGGTTACAATACAATAAGACAAGATTTGAGACACATACATTTATCTGAAACAGTATAGCTTGGCATCATGGATGAGCCAGCGTTAGCCACAAAGGGCAACAATCCTGGCCACTGGGCCAACCAACCACCGATGCCACTCCATATGGTACGAACTTCTAGCTTGCAACCTAGAGAAGAAAGAACTGGTGCCATGTAATTTCAAAAGAAATAGGAAAGAGTCAAAAGTAGTACAGGGAAAATGGGAAAAAAAGGCAAATCACAAGACTGCATGCTTACCAAGACAAACCCCAGCTCTGCAGGTCTGTCTCTTGCAAAACAAGCATCAGCCAGTATCATCAATTTAAGATAGCAATGGTGCCCATCTCTGTTGCAAAGCTTCTTGCTTTTTCAATAATATAGAGCAGTGGTTCTCAACCTTTCTAATGCCGTGACCCCGCAATACAGTTCCTCATGTTGCGGTGACCCCAAACCAAAAAATAATTTTGGTGGCTACTTCAAAACTGTAATTTTGCTACAGTTATGGTCCGGAATGTAAATACCTGATATGCATTATGTATTCTCATTGCTACAAATCAAACATAATTTAAACATAGTGATTAATCACAAAAACAATATTTAATTATATGTTGAGAAATATTTATTACTAATTCCAATAAATAACATTTCACCATGGCATAGCATGTGTCAGAAACTGTCATTTCTCCGCCTCTTATTGAAATTAATAGGAGGCTGCGGCGGATTGTGTGGGAACTCGAGATTCTCGGGAGCTCTCTTCCTCAAAATCCGCCGCACTCACAATGAAATCAATAGGAGGCGGATTCAATGCCGGAAACCGCTGATTTCAGCAGTTTCCTCATTCAGAATATGGGAAAATAGTGGGAGATATGGTTGATAATTATACATTGGGGAACAGTGTGAACTACATCTTATAGTGGTCTCTTATAGTATAAGACCGATGTAGTTCACTCTGTGTAAATGTATGGTGCTTTGTGTAAGTGTAAGCTGCTTTGTGTACTGTGTAATGATTACACACAAAGCACCTTACACTTACACATTATTGTGTGTATGGTGTGTGTACTGTTTTTACATTATTAACCTTTTTTACACCAGCAGGCTGTCTTGCAGGCTCTCTTGCCTCTCCGCCTCCTAGGCTTCTGTCCTCCGGCGCTTGCTGCGTCTGCCCACTGATGATGTCAGCAAGCGCCAGACACACGTAATGCACTGCTATTGACTGTGGAGTGTTCGCCCGCCCCCTAGGCCCCGGACAGATGATGCAATCACGTCTGCACATGCACACAGGCATTCAGTTTGGAACGCGCATCCATAACGGCGTGCGTTCCAGCTGAATAGCGGTGCTGCAGACGTTAGTGCGACTTCTCAGCGGCTAAATCCATCGGAAATATGTATTTTCCGATGGCTTTAGGCGACCCCTGTGTTTTGGTCGTTCGACCCCCGCTGGGGTCCCGACCCACAGGTTGAGAACCGCTGATATAGAGGTAAGCTCTTTGTTAACTATGGTACTAGTTGTTATGTTCCTGACTTTATTAAAATCTAAGACCAGCTTGAGCCAAGATTTGCCTATGGTTTGCTTTGTAGCTGTAAAAATCAGCTTACACTTGCAGTACCCAAGCCGGTGGAACCCCCTCCCAAAGAGGGCTTCCCACCTCAAACAAAGGGTTTTTTAGACTCTAATCCAAAGCTACAGTAACCCTGGGGCAGTCTCAGGGGCCTATCCCACCACAGCCCCAAAACACCCTGGAGATAATTTAAGGTTACAGTGTGATACCCTTTCTGAAGTAAGCTACCACTGGTACAATAGCTCGTAATTGCTTTCCAGGGTAAAACATTAATGGAGCTTTTGGCTACTGTGGCTACTATCTCAGACCATTACTTTAGGGTTAAGTTCTCAAAGTTGCACTCCTGTTTGGATTTGTACAGCCTGTCTGCCATGGAAGTCCTTTTCATCTGTAAAAAGAAATATGGTGCTGAATCAAATCCTTATGTTCTGTAGCAGTGGGGCCATAAAGGTGTTGGGACATAGCACCTTCGGGAACTAAATCATTGAGCCCAGGTTAAAGGACTGAGTCTTAACAAAGTTGAGCACAGCATATAGTGGCACGTTTCCACTGGCAAATAGTTGCACAAGTGGTGCTGCATAATAAGCTTTATATTTTGGAGCTCCGTACTTGCCGGCTTGCCGTACAGCTTAGGGCTATAGAGAGTTTGCCATCCCCCCCTTCCCAGCAATGGGGTGGGGAGCAAAATATTGTTTGAGTTTTATGGCCTTTCTGTATTTAAAAATAAAACTGTTTTTTTATCTTTCAGAACCAGTGCCCCGAGGCAGAGGAGTTGCTCTTTAGCCATTTTGTCGTCTGTAATGACACACAGGAGACTCTGCGGTTTGGCCAAGTGGATACTGATGAGAATATCGTGCTGGAGAGCCTTCATAGCCATCAGTATTGCTGGCGTTCACACAAGTCCCCACAGGTACAAAGCAGTGTGCCTTCCAAGCCACCATTTTTTATTAAACCTTTCATATATTTTCTCATGCTTTCTATTTTAGAAATACCAAAGTAAAATGAAAACAGTGAGTGGTTTCCCCTGACTGAATTTGCAGATCTGAGAACTGTATTGTGCTGTTTGCCTGGGGATGTGTTTTCCAGGCATTGTTAAATCCTTACTGATCCAGTGCTATTTTCCCAATGCATGGCACGGCCTGTTTCACAAAGTCATAACATCTGGGATTCCGCCACATAGTGGCGCAGTGGCACTGCAGAAGAGTTGTGGCTCCGCCCCGTACCATATAAAAACGGAATCACCATAGACTTATCCAGTTGTTCTCTGCAGTGCTTACTGCGAAGATAGAAGATGTCTCTCTCTCTCTATGCGCAGGTGTGCGGGGCAACCATGCCTGTGGCCCTGCATATCTATTTCCATCCGGTTCCGGACCTTCTGTGCCTCCCAGCCTCGGCTGTCTGATCGGGTGAAGGTAGCGAAGCACTGGGGTCAAGTGCTCAAGGAGCGCTGCTCCAAGCCGCAGACCCTGTACCACAAAGGATAGCCGGCCATAGGCTTTATGGTGAGCCTACTAGGGATGCGGAGTTCCTGTCCTAGCTTCTGAGGGGGTGAGTGTTTTTGTACATGTTTTCTATTTACGGGCCCCCCTCCGCACTGGCCTGGGCTTCGCCGCTGCCTGCTCGTTCTTCTGCCCCCCCCTTCTCTCCCCGACGGGTGTTGGGGGGGGGGTGGTAGTGTGTGTGTGTTTAGCCTGTTTTTGTATGATTTTGCCACCGCTGCCGCTTTGTACTGCGCTCCACGACGGGTGGCGCTATATTTGTGAGGCGTTTTTTCACTGTGGGGATGACGTCAGCGAGGTCACGTGAGCGCCGTTTTCGTGCTCTTCGAGGGGGGGGCGAGGCCGGCGGATGACGGAGTATTGTATTCTCCTGCGGCCCGCCCCTCAAGGTTCCTCTGTCGGCACCATCTTGCTTCTGCTGCGTGTCTGGGGCCCTCTTCAATCCCTGGGCTGCGGCGGTGATTTCTGCCTGCGTGGCTTTCTCCGGTGGTCTGGTGGCTGGCGATCCTTGTCCTGCTTGGTCCGTGAGTCCCCTCTGGAGTTTTTTGGTTATCCTTGGGGCATGGGCTGTGGGATACTTATGTATGTTTTGCTTATGTCTTTCAGGCGGGACACCCGTGAGTTGTGGTTTCTCCCGGTCCTGCTCCTTACTCCCTCCCTTCATCTCCCCTAATAAAAGCTCCCCAGGTGGCTTTTATTAGCCTTTACCCTGTGCTGGCATATTGCGCCTGTATTAATCACCATATGGAGGCTTCTGGGGATAACGTGCTCGGGGTCCTTCGGGACAATCCCGGCTGTGTTCCATGTGTGGGGTATCCCCTATCAGTAATGATGTCACGGTGTGTGGGCCGTGCGCCCAGGCTGTCCTTTTGATTCAGTCTGGGCTGCCTGCTTCTTTACCAAGCTCTGCGCCCCCTTCGACATCGCCTACCCCGCCGCGCCTGCACTTAGCCCCCAGTGAGGGGGACTCTAGCAGGGGGTCACAATCTGATTTGGCACTTTGTGTGGCCAGCATTGAAAGACAGCTTGCCAGGCCTGTTCAGCGTAAGGCCTCTAGCAAGAAGCGGCACCTGACTTCCTCGCCTGCACTGTTAACTGAGGAGCAGGAAGAAATAGGTTTTTTTGATGAACGTTATTCCCTGGAGGAGGGGGAGCTTTTCTCGGGCTCTGACTCCTCTGGGGACCAGCAGGTGGGCCGCGACAGTGACCCTGGGTCTGAGTCTGAGGATGCCTGGTTTCCTGAGGACACCGCTAATCAGTTGTCTCACATTTTTGAGGTTTTGCACATTGCCCCCCCTGAGGTGGCTAGGAGGTGGCGAGGAAGCAGGGTGAGCTTTTTCGTACCATTAAGCAGCGTCTGGATTTCCCGGAGCAGAGTCATTTCACTAATATGGTGCTCAAGGAGTGGGAATGTCCTAGCAGTCCGCGGTGCCTAAAGGTTTGGATAAGAAGTATCCCTTTCCTGCTGATTTGGTTAAGCGGTGGTCGGGTCCCCCCGAGGTAGACGCGCCCGTTCTTGGATTGTCCAACACTTCTGTTATGCCTTCCCCTGACACTACTACACTGCGAGACAGCTGGCCTGCCATGCCTTTGCCTTTGTGGGGGCTGGTTTGCGTCCGTCCTGTGCCGCTGCCATAACTGCTATTGCTCTTAAGAGACTGATCAATCGTCTCCTTGCTGGCGCTACAGCTGGAAGGGATGAGTATAGGACCCTTTTGCTGTGCTCTGATTTTGTTGCCTTTATTCTTACTGCCATGGATGATGTAGTACGGCTGAGTGGTAGAGCCTCTGCCCTCTTGGTGGCTATGCGTCGTTCTGTTTGGTTGCGTCAGTGGGCAGCTGACGCTGCTGCTAAGAAGGCTCTCACTGGACTCCCCTTTGTGGGGCTGCGGCTCTTTGGTGAGCGCCTGGATGTTTTAGCCAAGGATGGTAGGCTGCCTCAGTGTAGGAGGCAGCCTCTGCCTTTTCGGGGGCCATCTGCTTCAGTCTCCTCCTTTCGTACCCCCAGAGGAGGTCGAGGGTCTCTCTTTTCAGGTACCCGCAGGGGGTCTTGGGGCCGTGGCAGATCCCGTGGTCATCCTGGTCTCTCATGGGACCCCAAACCCAAACCTTCTCCCAACCCCCCTTAGGCATGAGGAGGTACCCTCACCCATCCGGGTTGGGGGGGCGGCTTCGGCTCTTTGCCCACGTCTGGAGACTCTGCGTCTCAGACCAGTGGATTCAGGAGGCGGTGTCCTCTGGTTACAAGATAGAGTTTGCAGCCTGGCCGTCCCCCAGATTCCTCAGATCCTGGATGCCTCACAACCCTCTGTCAGCTCAGGGGTTGTGCCTTGCGGTGCCTTCCCGGGAACGGGGTCATGGTTTCTACCCCAATTTGTTCACGGTCCCCAAAAAGGATGGGTCCCTGAGGCCAATCCTGGACTTGAAGGGTCTCAACAGGTTTGTCAGGTTCAAGCACTTTCGCATGGAGACTCTTCGTTCGGCTGTCAGTTCCCTTCGCCCGGGCGACTTCATGACCTCCGTGGACATCAAGGATGCTTATCTTCATGTGCCAGTCTTCCTGGGTCATCAGAGATTTCTCAGGTTTGCTCTAGAGGATCAGCATTACCAGTTTGTGGCCTTACCTTTCGGTATCACCTCGGCGCCTCGGGTGTTCACCAAGGTGCTGGCAGGCGTGATGGCTCTGCTGCGGCATCCGGGCATTCGCATCCTTCCTTACCTGGACGACATTCTGATTGCGGCTCAGTCTCTTCGGCAGGCTGAGAGGGATACTCAGGTGGTGACCTCCACTCTCGAGTCCTTCGGCTGGGTGATCAACTATCCCAAGTCTTCACTGTCTCCGTCTTTGTTGATGTCCTTTCTGGGCATGACTCTGAATACCTCTCAGGTCAAGGTTTTCCTGCCCCAGCTGAAAGTGGAGGGCCTTCAGAAACAGGCTCGAGCTCTGCTCTTGTGTCCCCATCCCTCCATCCGGCAGGGGATGCAGTTAGTGGGTCTGATGGTGTCCTGCTTCGAGGCGGTCCCCTTTGCTCAGTTTCACATGAGGCCTCTTCAGTTGCACCTTCTGTCTGTTTGGAATCGGGACCCTGTGTCCCTGGATCAGGAGTTTGCTCTGTCCCCCTGGCCAGTCAGTCCCTCTTGTGGTGGCTGGACTCAAGGAATTGTCCCTGATACTGTCTTGGGTGGAAAAGAATGTGCCTTGCATCTCGGCGGTTTACATTCCGGGGGTGAAGAACCTGGAAGCAGACTCCCTGAGCAGGGGGATGTCTCGGCTGGGGGAATGGTCTCTCAGCAACAAGGTATTTCACTCCCTGTGTCACCGGTGGGGTCTTCCGGATGTGGACCTGTTTGCGTCCCGCCACAATCACAAGCTTCCCAGGTTTGTCTCCCTGTCATAGGACCCTCTGGCCGTCACCACGGATGCGCTAGCAATGCCTTGGACGGAGTTTTGGCTCCTCTGTGTTCCCTCCCGTTCCCCTGCTGGGCAGGGTGCTGCGCAAGATAGCCCAGGAAGGGGTACCAGCCATTCTGGTGGCCCCATGCTGGCCAAGGAGGGTGTGGTTCGCAGATGTCGTGCAGTTGGCAGTGGATCAGTATGTCCTGCCCAAGTATCCAGATCTGCTCACTCAGGGACGGCTGTGCCATCCCAATTTAACGCTGGCTTTAACGCCTTGGCTGCTGAACCCTCCATCTTGATGAATAAGGGGTTGCCAGCCTCTGTTTTTGATACCATGATTAGGGCTAGGAAAAAGTCCTCGTCCTTTATCTACTATAGGATTTGACATGCTTACATTGCCTGGTGTGAGTCTAGGTCTCTGCCTTGTAGGGTGTTTTCTATTCTCAGGATTCTGGATTTTTTGCAACATGGCTTGGATTCGGGCCTTCAACTTAGTACCCTCAAGGGACAGGTGTCAGCGCTGGCAATTTTCTTCCAAAGGTCTTTTGTCAATCACCGGTTGGTCAAGACTTTCTTTCAGGGAGTTACTCATGTGTGTCCACCACGTAAACCTATGCTACCGGTTTGGGATCTAAATTTGGTGTTGTCTGTTCTGTAGGGTCCTCCTTTTGAGCCTATCAGTGGGGTGACCTTGCCCATTATGACTCTTAAGTTGGCTTTCCTGGTGGCCATTACCTCGATTATGCGAGTCTCTGAGCTGGCTGCTCTTTCCATCAAACCTCCTTATTTTGAGCGTCATCAGGATAAGGTGGTGTTTCGGCTTAAGCCAGATTTTTTGCCTAAGGTTGTGTCTGCTTTTCATCTCAATCAGGACATTGTTTTGCCTTCTCTGTGTCCTAATCCTGCTAATTCCAAGGCGTGGATGCTTCATTCTCTGGATGTTGTCAGGGCCCTGAAGTTTTATTTGGTTGCTACTGAGTCTTTCAGGAAATCTGACGCTCTTTTTGTTCTTCCTGCTGGACCTAGGAAGTGTCTGCCTCCGGCTAAATCCACTATAAGCAAGTGGATCCGTCAGGCGGTGGAGCAGGCCTAATCTGCTAAGGCGAAGGTTCCCCCTTTTAGTGTTACTGCTCATTCTACTCGTTCTATCGTCTGGGCTTTTCAGCACCAAGCTTCTGTTGAACAAGTTTGTAAGGCCGCAACTTGGTCTTCTGTTTATACTTTTTCCAAGTTTTACAAAGTTGATGTTAAGGCCTCAGCTGATGCTGCTTTTGGCCGCAAGGTACTCCAGGTGGTGGTGGTCTAAACCGTCTGTTGTTACTTTCTTTTTGGGGATCCCACCCTACTTTATGGACACTGCTTTTGGATGTCCCAGATGATTTGGATGTACCAGACAATTCTGTGAGTACTCACCTGTAGAATTGCTTTTACCATGCATGGCACGGCCTGCTTCACCCCACCCTTTTTACGTTGTTCTTGGTTGCCTCTTTATGGTGATTGTTCCAATTTAGTTGGGGTTGTTATCTTTATTTGTTCCCGGTTCTTGTATCGCTGCTTGTCAACTACTGGATAAGTCTATGGTGATTCCGTTTTTATATGGTACCGGGCGGAGCCACAACTCTTCTGCAGTGCCACTGCGCCACCTTGTGGCGGAATCCCAGATGTTATGACTTTGTGAAGCAGGCTGTGCCATGCATAGTAAAAGCAATTCTACAGTTGAGTACTCACAGAATTGTCTTTTTAGCTAACAAGTGGACATTTTATGATTGTTTTTTCATTGTTCAGGTGCTCATGAATGAAGGTAATGGTTACACTGCCTTAGTGTACATTATCAGACCTTTACCGTTAACACAAGTCTACAATAGGAGGGACACAGTGGCTGACATTGCTGCCAATTTAAAGACGCTCTTCATTTCTGCTCACATATACAGTATTTTTTTAGGACTTATTTTGTTTATGATTCCAGTAAAGGTATTCTGTTATCTATGAAAGGTGTAAAGGTAAATTTAAGTCGGCACCTTATTGCAAGGATTGAAGGTAAAATGAAACTTTAGGCCAGCTGAATAGCCTCTCCTTGTTGGACATCCCGACTTGGTGTGCTTTGCTGCTTAACATGGCCTAAGAATCCTGACAATGGGCTTTTAATTCCTTCCATTATCCTGCAGTGCGACCTTTGCACCAGACGAGCCCAATTGGTTAGTCTTTAAGAGGTATCACCTCTTTTCTAAGGTTTCTAGGATATATTTAAGGGTTACAGGCCACGCCCACTCAGAAGCTGGAACTGTCTCTCTCTGAACTTGCTGCTTACTGCCGCTTCCATAGCCGCCGCTCCCTGCCGCCTCCTGCAGAGGCGGTGGGGAGTGGCAGTCAGTGAGTTCAGAGCGGGCCGATTCTGGCTCCGGGGGTGTGGCCTGCCGGCGTCATTGGCCGGAATCTGCCCACTTCTGTATCCATGTTACAGAACTATAGCATTATTGTAGAATCATATAATCAGCAATAATTTGTCATTTTCCTATGGTTAACACCAGTAGTAAACAGTACATTTTCCCAAATCATGACGTCACATCACTACACATAAAAAAGTGAATATAAGCATAATACCAATGAAAATATTCAGAGTATTACCCCTGTGTAGAAGTATCTCAGGGTCATGATGCCCTTGGAGTGATCACTAGTCCACACCAATGTTTTAGGACCCCTGGCCCTTTCCTCAGGGTAGCGATATAGTGGTTAGCAAAGCATTCCATTAAAAAGAAAAAACCTACTTGCCGAGTGCGTCACTTCCGGTGCAACGTGTCCCGGCCTGCAGCAGTATCTGTCTGGTTGGCACATGATGCAAGGCAACCAAGCCCGAGTTAGTGGCTCATTTGTGGAATTATATTGAGAGATCTTTCCCAGGTTGAATAGCACCCATCACATTTGTCTCATTTTTTTCCCATGTTTGGATGTGCTGACGTTCTTGTAATTAATTCTCTGCCAGTAAACTATAGCCTGCCATATGGTGGCCTAACTCTTTATACAGACTTCCATATCATCTATATTTATGCAGCTAATGCAGAGATGTGTTTTTTTGATAAATATGCTGTTGAAACTTAATGGCCAATCTTGTTTTTTTACTATAGAAATAACAATTGGTGTGGAACATCCCTTAGCCCATGTTAAAGCCAAAAGTCAAAAGAAAGTTTAGTAAATTCCCCTAAAGCCCCCCTCTGGCAAAAAACTATTTGACAGGGCTTAACTCCATGCAGATGTTCTGGAATAACAGGCCAATTCTTTGCTGCAGAACTTCATGAGAGACACCATCTTGTCACACACATAAGCATGAGGGGAAAGCTGTGCCACCAACAGCCCACACCAAACTGAGAGAGAAATTCCTTAGAAACAGGGGCAGCGTGTATATTATGTGTGTGTTATGTTATAAAAACACACACAATAACCTGCTGCTAGAAATCTTGTGTGTGTGAAGGGAAAGAGGCAACAATGTTTTTTTATCACTCTTCACTGCCGACTCTGAACAGTACTGATCTGCATTTACTGCACACTGTTCAGACAGTGTATCTACTAAATTGATACAATTCTGTCAGTTGTGCAGCAGAGCAATGAGTCATGACAGCTGATGGCTTTCTACTAGAAATGAAGGAGGGTTGCACTGATATGGGATGCAATTGTGACTGTGGGATTAGGTTTTTATATGAGCTGGACTCATGTATGTTGCAAGATGGCCTCTCCAGTGCAGTTCTGCAGCATAGAATCTGCCTGCTCTTCCATCTGCATGGAGTTAAGCCCTCTCAAATAGTTTATCACTGGTGGTGGGCCTTGAGGAGGAGGGTTGGGGACCCTTGCAGTCCATGCCATGTCATGTCATTAAATACAGGTCCAGTATTTTTGTTTGCATCAAGACAGGACCCTGCAATGCAATGCAAGACACCCCTGAACGCAAAGAGAACCCTGGAATCGTTTTATATAGAAATTAAGTGAATGGCTCCACATACACTAGGCTGCAGCCTATTTGGCCTCAGGGGCGGGCTTGTAATTTCTGGAGCCCCATATCAAAGGCGTTTTTATATAACATTAGTTCCGTGTTAAAGGGGAACACATCATAGAGAGAGGTAGCTTTCTTTCTCATGTAGACAGTATCACCAGTATTACAGTAAGACACCAGCCGCTTCCAGTGTTCACTCAGCAGAGTTCTGGGGGGGCTCCATTCAATTGCAAGGGTTGCGTGGTAGCAAAGCACACCACTGCTTGGCCTATTCTGAAATCTAATCCAATGGCAAGAGAAGGTTTTCTCATGGATTATAAACTAGCAGGATCATTGCATGTTTGTAGAAGGTTTTCACCATGGTGTAAATGAAAAGTAGTCTAAACCATCCAAAGGCTCGGAAACAAAGTATGCAGCAGAACAGGGTGTTATATTAGATTGTAGAGCAGAACGCTTTCATTCACCTTCTAAAAATCCTGTGGCTACTTTTAGTTTCATAAACACCTCATTACACTTGTTCACATCATACACAACGCTTGTTTTCAAGATGTAACGATAGCCATTCTGCAGCTTTTATTTCTGCATAGTCTCCTGTTTATATGACGACTTTTGGCAGATCTGTTATCTTCCATACTTAAAGCCAGAGGCATGTGTTGCATTTCAGATGTGTTAAAGTGAACCTGCTCTCTGCAAACATATCTGTTATACCAGTTTGCCTTTTTATCTTGTAGCTTACAGTCATAAACCACAATAGTAAATAAAAAATATGTATCTTCAGCAATATTTCCTCACGTTGCATAGTGGCCAATAGCATGGTATCCAGATTACCTTATTAAACGACATCTTTTTTTGTCACAGAGTAAATACCCTGGCTTTTCTGTTGATCTTAAATATGCTGTTATTCCTGCCTGCCATCCTGACCCTCCACCTGCAGTTACTAATAGAAGGTGTTGATCAGAAGGGCCTGACTATAGTCTTGTTCCCTGTGGTTTATGGCTGATCTGGAATAGTAAGATTCATTGGACTGTCCGGTAACCCTGTAGAGCATGTTATTTTTCCATACTGTGGTACAAAAACATTATATCCATATATACAAAAACATTGAATGCTGCATAACAGACTGAATATTCAAAGTTACTACAATTGCAAGGGGAGTATATAATTTACATACAATAGAATAGTCATGATAACCCAGTGTTTTAAAAAGGATCGGTTTTGTTAGACGCTTTACAAAAATATTTCTCTGGAACTGAGAATTTACAATAATCCGGATGAGATTGTTCTTATCCAAGATGCAGTTCATTTAGCAGAGATGAGTCTCTGTGTACACTATAGCACAGCATGCACTACCGCCCTGCTGCTATCTTCACCTTAAGTCCCTGCGACAGCATCACAGGCTGTACCTGCTTCTCCGTAGTGTCGGCACCGAGACGTCACATAGGGGTTTACTTCAGAAGAGGAAGAACCTCTAAGAGAGCCTCTTTTTTGTCCCTTTTGGGGCAGCTCAGATGGGATGTCTATTTGGAGGAATCAGGACACTTCCAGATATGAGAGTTTCAAGCACTACTATACCTTTTGGGTAGGTTTTTTCCATCCAGACAACTTTGGTCCACCGACAGGGTGTCTGCTTTCAGAATGGTTGTTGTTCACAAAGTGGATGCTACAGCATCAGGGGATTTGATTCTGCTCCTACTTAGAGGGATTATGTTTGGGCACCAAACAAGTAAAGACCTTTTAATTTGTTAAGTTAAAGATGGTCCTGACGACTGAGAAGACTGTCTGTCAGTGCATGTGGCTGATGGCGTCATCAATAAAAGCAGCAACGTTCGCCGCTGCCGATGTTTTCCAGTTGGGATAGGTCAGTGGAGTCCCTGGACCACTGCTGTTTCCTGTTAGCTGAGCTGGTGTCGACAGTGTGACAGCAGTTGCCTACATCAAACATTGGAGAAAACAGATGCAGGGAACATTTCAGACAAACCTGCATTTCAACCTTCTAACCTGGAAAATCCTAGAGCAAGGAAAATAAGTTTTCTATGCTGACTTTTGTCTGGTGTTGATTGAAAGGGCCTTTAATTTACCAATCCCAAAGGTCCTTGATTTTCTTCATAAGGGACTAGATGAGAGTTTGTATCTCCTTTAAGGGGCAGATATCTATCCTCTCCATTCATTTCCAGTGCCCTTTAAGGTTGGTGAAGATCTTCATGCATGCTATAGCCTCCCTATAATGTTCTGGTGTCTGTTTACCTGAATTTGGTTCTTACAGTACTATAAGGGGGGGGGGGGGGGGGGTTATGTTTGAGCACTGCTATGCCTGATAACGTTGAAGGTGTTTTTTTTCTGGTGGCCATCACCTTATTCAGGAGACTGTCTGAGTTTACTGCCTTGTCAATTCAGTCACCATATTTCTGCTTCTGCACCTGAAAATCAATTTTTTTTGCCTAATGTGGCATAATCTGAATGACTATGTTGTGTTCTCCTTCTTTGTGTCCAATTCCTGTCCACCACAAAGAAAGAATTAAAGTGGATGCGACCCATGCAATCTTTTAGATTTGAGGGCCGGCAGCTAGCTTATCCCCATGCCATCCGATGGGATACCCTGCTGTGTGAAACCCTCAGGGTTGCCAGTATACTCATCTCTACCGGCGGCTCCCACAATGCTGCAATCACAGGTTGCCGCATCCCCGGCTTCCCAATAGCAGGGCGTGCCATGTGGATGGCTGGGCACGAGAGCTGGAGCGTCCAGCGTGAAAGCCAGGGACGTGGACGGCGTCTGCACATCACCTGGCCCTCAGCTCAAAAGGTGGTGGGTGGGTGTGGCCTCAGCCATGGAAAACTACTAAGTGGAGCACCCATAAATGGGTTTTGCTCTGCTCTAAAAGCGCTCCAGTTTTCTACTGAAAGAAACCTTTCAATTGAAGTAATAAAGTCCCAACTTATTTTTCACCTAGGCGCTTTATAATCTTCCCCCAGAGCCAACATGTCCGTATGCTCCTGGAAAAAAAAACAATGGCCAACCATTCCAACTCATATTTTATTTTTAATCTAAGATTCTTCTTGGATGACTTGGACATTCAATATTTGGAGGAAATTACAGCAATATTGAGTAATATTGTCGCGGTGTTGAGTCTCTGAAAGGAAATGCAGATTATCGCCTATCCGGTGTGTATTATGAGTTCCACCCACCATAGAAAGCGCTTGTGGTTTTCCTGACATGCCGTTTCTTTTTTCCCTAAATAATTTCCATGTTAAATAAATTAATGAAGTAGGATTACCTGTAAGTCAAAACAGTGCCCGAGCCTGGACAATCCCTGCAAGTGTCAGGTTCATGGAATGCAGCATGATCTCATTCTCCTGACATGGTTTCATTCCTCATGATAATTCCACACTTGCCAAGAGAGTGAATTTTAAGAACTTTTAGCAGATTGTGAGATAAATGGGAACAATCCATTCTGCGGCAAACACAGGATTTCCCCCAGGCACTGCTTCATATTTGACTCACACTTGGGGATAGAAAAAGTCGGGACATGTTCCTATATACCTTTTTGTTACTGGGAAACAAAACCATCTCTCGCCTGGTTGCCCGGTTCAGGTTTCCCTCCCGTTCTGCAGCGAGAGGCAGTGGCTGCCACCGAATACTTTGTTTAACCTTGACTAAATGTTTTCTTAGTACGGTAACACAGTTCAACTCAATGAAAATAGTTTGAAGGCGATTGAGTTTCTTGTACATTCAGATCAATTAACTCCCATGTTTGCTTTGCTGTGATTAAAATGGGTGTCTGGAGTGTGGAAGGATGAAGAGGTACAAGGGATTTACAGTCAGAGGGTTATTGCATTTATTTAACGCTACAACCATACAAATAAATAGCTGTGCAGTGTAATGATATTGCGAGTAACACTAAACATTTCAGCTCCTGGCATGTGGTCAAATGGAAACTGGAAATGTACAGAATATTAATCTAGGTTAACTGGCTGAAGGTTAAATGTGAGAGAAAACAACGGTATGGTGGCAAAATTGTTAGCACGCTTTTCTTGCTGCAACAACATTTATATTAAAAGGTAAAAAACAATCTTAAAGTGGAACAAAACCCTTCCTAACTCATTCTGGCTCCCCCATCTGGCCTCCTCACTCGAGTACAGAATGCAGCTGGCTGGAAGCGGAGCAGTTTTAACAAAAAAAAGTGTTTTCCACCACTGAGGCCAGGCTCCTGGCCCTGGATCCACGGCTCCATGTTCAATTTGAAGCGCTCCCAACCCCTGGCTGGCTGGTCACGGGGGTCCTGTTAAGCTACAGGGATGCCAGATATGCAACCGCTGGGGGAACACAGCTTCATGGGAACCGCCGGTAAAGGTGAGCTTACCGACGAAGGCTTCTACATGATGGGGCAGACTAGCAGCTGGCCCTGGAGTTTTTCATATTCCAGGGCTGGCTGTGGCATTTTAAACCACAGCAAAAGTCTATTACGTTTTGGTCCTAGAAGGCCCACATCAGGAATTTGTCTCTTCCTCCACCTGGGCTGCACATTAGCTGTAATTGACTGCTGTACACAAAGAGCAACAATAGAAACTGCTTATACACCCTGCATTATTAAACTTCATCCAGACCTGTTTTTTCTCATCTCTTTCATTACGGGGAACCACCAATAGCAATGCTTGGGTTAATCTCAGCCATAGGCAGGGACCACAAGATAGGAAAAAAAAACGAACTCCTCCCTGACTATATAAGGCAGACTTTGGCAGGATCTCCTCAGTTCTTTTCTCGCAGTCGCTAAAGACTGTGAAGATGTCTGGATTTTTTTTTTTAGTTACAGTGCTGACCGGAAGCAGGGGTGGCCGGGGTCCCTGGTGTCAGTGTGTTTGTGATTACTACATGCTGGTCAGAGCTCATTCAGATCTCGGCTACCAGCGTTTGGGGGGAGGCGGCCTCGTGAAGGGGCGTGGCCACCAGCTTACAGTGGCGGACGAGAGGGGGGGGCAGGACGGTTGCATTTGCAAGGTCCATGGCTCCGCCCTCCTTCTCCTCACTAACAGCACAAGACAGCGCCATCTTGTCCGTAGGTCCCTGCTGCATACCTAGATCATCGCTTGGCTACTCCTGCACTGCCTCTCCTGGACTAAATATCGGATCTTAGCAGATAGAGCAGTAAAGCAGCCATTTTACCATGTTGGAGGCATCAGTGGCACCGGGGGTTTCGTATTTTAATGGAAAGTGGTGCCTCGTGTCCCATGTGCCAAGCACGTCTGACCTTGTGCGAGGGACCTCTGTGCACTGGATGCACTACTGTCCTGCTCTGCCTTATGCAGCTGGCAGGTTCCACTCCTTAGTCGGAGTCTTCACGAAAATCATGGTGGTGGCACCCCTGTGGAGGCATGGTTTGCACATTATCCCATACCTGGACGACTTGCTCATTCGAGCCTCATCTCTGGCAGAGACATTGTGGGATGTCAGGATGGTCCTGTCGACGCTGGAAATTTTCGAATAGCTTTAACTACCCCAAGTCCCAGGTGGTTCCCTCCATGGTGACGACCTATCTAGGAATGACATTGGATACTCGACGGACATGACTCTTCAGGAGGTGTTGAGGTCACTGCTGACAGACCGATCACTATCAGTCTCCTTGGCCTTATGGTGTCTACCATAGAGGCAGTTCTGTATGCCCAGTTCCACGCCAGGCCTCTACAAGTGCTACTTCTATCGAAATGGACTGAGCAGTCGGTCCGGGTACACTCAGACAATTACACGACTGTGGCCTACATAAACCATCAGGAGGGTACGTGGAGTTGGCAGTCGTTCCAGGAAGTTGCATCATGAGGTGGGCAGTAATTCATGTTCCGTGCATCTTGGCGGTTCACCTTCTGGAGGTTGAGAATCTGCGGGCTGATTATCTGATCAGGGAGATGATGAACCAGTGGAATGGTCCCTTCACCAGAACGTGTTTCAAGCCCTCTGCAACCCATAGGGGAGCAGCAGAGGTGGTCTTCTTCGCATCTTGGCACATCGGAAGATCTAGAGGTTCATGTCCAGGGTGTGAGATCCACTGGGCATGGCAGACGACGCACTGGCCACTTCCTGGTCAGGGTACAGCCTGCTCCATGCATTCCCGCCATCGCCACTTCTATGTCGCATATTACAGAAGGTCGACTGCAAGCAGATTCTTATTATCCTGATCACCCCACACTGGCCCAGAAGGGTGTGGTTCGTGAATCTGGTCACCCTGGCGGTGGAGCCCCCATGCCGATTACCCAACCGCCCAGATCTTCTGCAACAGGGTCCCTTGCGGCACCCCAGTTCCCCAGCACTGGCTTTAGCGGCTTAGCTGTTGAGATCAGTATGTTAGAGGATAGGGGTTTGTTTGCTGAGGTAATTCGGACCTTGATTCGAGCACAGAAACAGTCATCCTCTAGAATTTACTACAGGACTTGGAGGGTCTTTGTGTCTTGGTGCGAATCTAAAGGAGACTCCTGTAGGAGATTCTCGGTATTCAACATTTTGGAGTTCCTCCAGAAAGGCCTGGACACTAGCTTACAGCACAGCACTCTTAAGGGCCAGGTCTCGGCCTTGTCCATTCTTTTTTAATGGACAATCGCAGAGCATAAGTTAATCTGCACTTTCATGCAGGGTACTACCCATGTTCGGTCTCCGTGATGGTCGATGGTCCCGTCCTGGGATCTCAATATGTTCCTATCAGCACTTCAGGCCCCCCCCCCCTTTTAACGCATGGCGGAGGCTTCCCTGACGATGCTCACGTTGAAGGTGGCTTTTCTTGTGGCAATCACCTCAAACTAGCGAGTTTCGGAGCTGGCAGTGCTTTCGATCAGACCACTTTTTGGTGCTGCGTGAGGACAAAACGGTGTTTCCTGTGAAGTAGGATTTTTTTTGGCTAAGGTGGTCTCTCCCTTTCATCTTAATAGTGCTGCCCTCCTTGTGCCCTCGTCCCACTCGCCATAAGGAGTGACTCCTGCATTCCCTCAATGTTGTTGGGGCATTAAAGTATTACATGGCCGCTACTTGGTACGCAAGAGGGATGTCTTGTTTGTGATCCCAGGTCCGCTCTTTGAAGATGGATCAGGCAGGTGGTCATACAAGCCTATGTCTGAAAGGGGACGGAGGTAC
This sequence comes from Gastrophryne carolinensis, assembly GCA_027917425.1. Lineage (NCBI taxonomy): Eukaryota > Metazoa > Chordata > Amphibia > Anura > Microhylidae > Gastrophryne > Gastrophryne carolinensis. The sequence goes on from CM051239.1 coordinate 387,004,659, forward strand.
CCTTCTGGGTCACTGCTCACTCCACCAGGGTAATTGCTGTGTCTTGGGCTTTCCAACACTAGGCGTTGGCGAAGCAAGTCTGCAAGGTGGCGACCTGGTCGTCTCTCCACACCTTCATCAGGTTTTACAGACTTGATGTCAGGGTATCTGCCGATGCCGCTCCGGGGTCTAAGCTAGAGGTGTTCGTGCCGTTGTTGTTGGTTAGGTTGGCGCTGTTGGCTATTCTTGCATGGGCCCCATCCTTTTGAGTTAACTGCTTTGAGATGTCCCATGCGTTGCTACTGGTGGTGCCCCAGAATGGAAGAAATGAGAAAAGGGAGATTTGTGTACTCATCAGTAAATTTCCTTTTTTGTCCTCTTCTATTCCAGGGCCCCACACCCTTCCTTCTGTTGTGTTGAGGCCTTCTACACGGTTTTAGTTTTCTTGCACTGTTTTCTAGTTGCGGGGCTGTGGCTGAACCGCTTTTTAATTGACTGAGAAGATCCTGCCACAGCCTGCTCTATATAGGCCAGGAGGAGCTAGTTTTTTTTTCTATCTTGCAGCCTATGGCTGAGATTAACCCACACCTTGCTACTGGTGGTGCTCCAGAATGGAAGAGGACGAGAAAGGAAATGTACCAGTGAGTAAACAAATGTCCTTTTTTTCTCTTATTAGAATGAAGAATAATTATGGGTAACAGATTTATGAATTTATCATTCTGCTTTTACAGGGGAGAACTCTAATAACATGTATTTCTATCGAAATAATAATGACTAGTGCAGGGCGACACAGTGCTCGATAGAGAGAGAGCACATGATATTGAACATCAGGCAGTGTTAGGAAGCTGTGAAATGTGGTATGATGTAAGTTTGTGTCTTCCTTACTTTCCTTTCTGCCTTACCTTCTTTAGAATTAGAGGAAAGAAAAATATCAGTTTTGAACTGATGTACCTTGGACTGACCAAAGGAAATCATCAATCCACCCTTTAGTTGTATAGAAGGAATTGGATGCCCCCTGGATTAAAGCAGGACAAAACTCAAAAAGGATTATAGCTCGCTTGAATACCATTATTGTACTATTAAATTGTATTATATAGTCATTAAATTACAGAAGTAACTTACTGATGAAATAACATTCACATAATACTTAGGCAAACCAAAAACACTGTTAATCTTGGACCTCCTGAACTAGCCCTGATGGTGGCCTTGGGTCAGTGCCTGGGATCCACTGAAGGATCATCTGGTCCTTATTTGGCCCAATCTGACAATGAAAATGATCCTATTTTCTGCAAGGTGTTCATCAAATCACAAGGAACTCGGCAATTGTGTACTGGAATTCTTTGTGCAGCTTCTACTTTACGGGTTTGCTTCTGATAGACTGTCACACATTAATCTACCTTTAAACATTAAATAGAATTTATACCAAAATGGCTCCCTGCACCACTCTTGTCCTCCTTTTTTTTTTTAAGAGAATACTGATTTGGAGCAAGTATACCTGCCATCCCCTGGAAATGTCCTGCTCTAAGTGCAGAGCTGCTGGGGTGCTGGGTGCCTCTGGTTTTATGTTGGAGACTTGCTTTAATTGAGATAAAATTGTTGAGAAGCATTGGCCTAATGAGTATTACCATATGATTCCTGCATTCATGGAGTTCCATATTCTCTTATGTTTCTCTTATGAGTTGCAGCACATACCAACTATACCTTACTGCGTAGTCAGGAACCTTTTGAACAATAATCGAGCCATGGCCATGCATGGCTGTGCACGGCAGATAAATGTGTAACCTTTACACATTTAGGCACTGGAAATTTGTAATACAAAAATTCCTTTGTTGTATCTTCACAAAATATTTGAAATATTCTGTCCATTCGCATGCTGATTGATACCTAGTGTGTCACAGAATATATCCTTTCTCAAATCAGCTCATTCCATTTTGGGAATGTTTGACTATCTTCCTGTGCTGTCCAACCTTAGGCGCCCTTGGCGCTATAGCAATAATAATTTTTTTCATCCCTTTTTATCCATCAATCTTGGACATTCCATCAGTGGACACCTTTATCTAATTAGTTACCCAAGATATTAAACAGCTGTTCCCTGAAGTCATTCTATATGAGGGATACAGTAGACAGGAAGCAAAACAAACCGTGTGCTGTTGATTAGAAGATAAAACGTGATAATGATGGAGACAGGCGTGGGGATGGAGATCAGGGGCAAACAGTGGAGGCTGCATCTGAAATTAAGTAATTGATTTTTACATACACTGCAAAATTTAGATGAAGCCAAGCTAATATCAGTAATCCCTGTCAAGATGTCCATGCAGGAACACTTCTTACGATTGGGTATTGCTCGGGACTAGAGCAAGAAGAAAGCTGCGACTCCTCGCTCTTGTGCAGGCATCAGTTTCACCTGCCTCTTCTTCCACGTTATCTCCTGTAACTTAACAGTCAGTTCTAAATTTTCCTCTAGGTCTAAGGAGAAAACTGACTGGTGGTCTCTCTCTTCAACTTAGACCAGGTCTGTTAAGGCCAATCCATCATTTTTGTTCACTGGTTTAAATGATGTGGCTATTGAATGAAGGTTTTGATAAAGGACGCCTATGCCTATCGCAAAGGATTTTCTAGTTCGTACATATTCTTAGTATACAGTACGTCCTGCTCCAGATATAGTACTTACACTTGGGTTATCCTCCGCCAGATGGCGCTGCACTGCAGAGACATGCAAAACAGGCTCCTCCCGGCCCTCAAATACCCGGGGACCTCCCACAAATCCCCAGATTTCTCTGCAGTGCTGACTGCGAAGACATGAAGTATCACTCTCTCGCAGGTGAGCGGGGCTATTAAAGCCTGCGGCCCTGTTGGACTATTCCCACCCCTCCTCGTTGTGTTGTGCCTCCCAGCCTGGGCTTCGCTGGTCGAGTGAAGGTAGGCAGCACCACGCGTGCTTATGGAGCGCTGCTCCTCCGCAGTCCCCCACCAAAGGGTAGGTGGTGTAGGCTGATGGTGAGCCTCTATGGGATGCCCCTCCCGCATTACTGCCCCTTGCCCTGTGTAGCGGTGGGCCCTGTACCAAGGGCCGCCATCCTCCCTCGTCCCCTCCGTAGTCGGGGGGGGAAGAAAGGGGGGTGGTGTGTGCCTGTGTGGTCTGTATTGGATCCTTTCACTTATATGGCCTTTGTCTGTCTTTGGACTTTTATAGATATGGTGTCAGCCGCCACGCCCTTTCTATGTATTTTACTTGCAGGCTGCCGCCGCCGCCGCACGTGCTTCCTGTCTTAGTCGAAGGCTCCGCGCTGGGTGGTGGCGTTACCTCAGACACCTACGTGTCCTCATTGACTGCTGTTGGACTTCGCGCTCTTCGGGAGGGCGGGGTCTGTTTTGGCGCGCTCCGCGTCATGGACCGCTGGCCCGCCCTTCGAGGTACACAGCGCCATTTTGTCTGTTCGCGTGGGACGCTCCTGCTTACCATGGTACTGTAAGTGCCCTCGCGGGCGGCTTATTCTCATTATAGTTTTCTTGGTTCTGACACCATTTTCTTCTCTTTGTGCCTTTCAGACCGGTGAACACCATTGGCTTCTCCCGGCCCGGTGTAAATTTATAGCGGGCCTTGTAAAATTCTCCCACTTCCCTAGCGGGTCTTTGGGGCATCCAGGGTTGCTTATAGTGTAAATCCCTACTGGCATATTGTGCCTTAAATAATCACCATATGGAGGCATCTCAGAATTATGTGACCGGGGTCCCTCTGGACAATCCCCAGCATGGGGTTGTCCACGGCTGTGTATAGCGTGTGGACAACCCCATGCTGATGCTGACAGGGCACGGGTCTGCGGACCCTGTGCCGAGCAAGCACTGGCTCTGCAATCAGGCCTGCCAGTGGCTGCACCTCGCTTCATTTCACCTATTTCCCCATGCTTAAATCTCACTCCTGCTGATACAAAGGGGGAGGTGCAGCCTGTTGCGTCTTCCAGACTGCCCACGGCTGAACAGATCATTGCGAGGTTGTCAGAGCGCAAGGGCCCTGGTAAGAAGCGGCACTTTGACGTCTCCTGTTTCTGTTTTTCCTATGGGAACTGAGGAGTTTTCTACTCCGTGTGACTATTCCCCTTCTGATGGAGAGCTATTCTCTGACTCAGGCTCATCTGATGAGAGGCCGAGGAGTCATGACGATTCTGGACCTGAATACTGGGCCCAGTATGACACTGGCGATTTGTTGATTAAGGTCTTTGAGGCTCTGTCTATCTCTCTCCCAGGTGAAGCTTCCAAGCCGAGAGGGGAGCGTTTCCATACAGCAACAGCACGTTTGGAATTCCTAGAACAGGCTCACTTCCATGCTCTTGTCCTCAAGGAATGGGAATGTCCCAGTAAACTCTCAGGGGTCCCAGGGGACTGGGATAGGAAATACCCCTTTCCCCCTGAGGTGGTTAATTGCTGGTCATCCCCCCCCCGTGGTGGATGCCCCTATCATAGGGGTTCCTAACCCCCCCCCTTTATTACAGCCCCTGCTCATAATACCCTTCGGGATGCTGAGGACTGGCGCATTGAGCTGCTGGCCTCCCACGCCTTTTCCTGTGCAGGGACGGCGTTGCGCCCGGTCTGTGCCGCGGCTATTACTGCGGTGGCCGCTAGAACCCTCATCAGAAAGATGATTGATCATCAACCTGATAATCTCCACTGGGAGGTGTTTAATGCACTCTCCAGCTGTGATCTGTTTTTAAAATTTATCCTATTAGCGTTGGACGACACCATTAGAATGTGTGCAAGAACTTCTGCCCTTGCGGTCGCTATATGTCGCTTGGTTTGGCTGCGACAGTGGGGTGCTGACGATGCTACTAAAAAGACCCTTACTGGGCTTCCCTTTAGAGGGCTACGCTTGTTTGGGGCCCGTCTAGACCTGTTTGGTAAAAAGGGTAAGTCACCCTAACGCAGGCGGCCGTCTAGGCCCCCTCGGGGCAAGGGCACCCCTATTTCCCCCTTCCTTAGTGTTAAACAAGAACCAGGGGTGTCCTTCGTGGGGGCTCACGCAGACTCCGGCCCCGGGAGCAGCAGACAACGCTCTGGCCCCTCCAGCGGGGCTAAGCCTAAATCTTCCACCAATCCCCCTCAAGCGTGATGGGGCGCCCTCGCCCGTCTGGGTGAGGGGATGGCTGCGGCACTTTGCTCTTGTCAGGAGGCTTTACGCCTCATACTGGTGGATTCAGGAGGTTGTGTCCTCCGGATACAGGATAGAGTCTGCTGTGCGGCCTTCCCCAGTTTTATCAGGTCCCAGGTACTCCTGGTCCCTGCTGCTGTTCAGTTGCTGGCACAGGCCATGCGAGGTCTGAGGGTCACTTGCAGATTGCCCGTAACAGGCAGAGGCAGGGGCCGCTACACCAACTTTTCCACAGTCCCTCAAAAGGATGGGTCAGGCTGGCCCATTCTGGATTCACAGCAATTCTCCAATTACAGGCAGTTTCTGCATGGAAACTCTGAGATGGGCCATCAGCGCATTGTGCCCAGGGGGCTTCTTGCCGTCTGTGGAGCTCTAAGATGCTTATGTTCACATCCCTGTGCCTTCAGGACACTGAGGCTCTTCAGGTTCGTGTTGCAAGTTCAACACTGCTAATTGTGGCCTTGTTATCTGGCCTCTCTTCAGCTCCCAGAGGGCTCACCCAGGTGCTGACGGCGGTGATGTCTCTGATGAGACCAAGGGGCGTCCACTCGATGACCTACCTGGACGTCCTTTTTCACCAGTCTCTACGTCAGGCTAAGTTGGATACCGGCTGATGGCGTCCATTTGGAGTCATTTGGATGGGTGATCAATCACCCCAAGTCCTCATTGTCCCCTTAATTGGTAACTCCATTACTAAGAATTAATCTGGATTAGGTTCAAACGAGAATCTTCCCTTCTCAGCAATAAAGTGGACAATCTGGTCACATGGGCTCAGTCCCTCATTGCAGTCCCGGTCCCTTCACCAGGCAGGGATGCAGCTGGTGGGCCCGTTGGTGGCTTGCTCGGAAGAGGTCCCTTATGCTCAGTTCCCCTTGGGCTCTTCTGCGACTTTTATTGCTAATACAGGACAGGGATCCAGCATCCCTGGAGCAGGGTCTGTGCGCCTTCCCACCTGGTAAGAAGGTTTCTCTTGGAGTGGATGAACTCAAGGAACCTGTCTGGGGGCAGTTCCTTCTTGCCCCTTCCTGGAAACGGTCACCATGGATGCCAACCTATCAGGTTGAAGGGGGAGGTTTTCTTCTGAAACTCCCTGCGATTCTGGGGGAGGTGGGGCCCTTAGAAGGTCCTTACGCCTATTGATGTTTGAAACAGTGAGCGTTTTCAGTTGGTTCTATCTCGCTTGACTACTTCCCTCTGGGCCTGCCAGTTTGGGGGGGCGCTCGGTCTGTCTGCCGACAGTGTCCTACATTAATCATTGGGAGGGGCCTGGAGCTGGAGACCCTCCAGGAAGTGTCTATGATCCTAATCTGGGTGGAGACAATGTTCCCTGCATATCAGTGATATTCGCTCGGGTGGAGTCCCTCTGCGACAGGATGTGCTAATCCCTGTGTCACTATGGGGTCCAACCAGTTGTGGATCTGTTTGTGTTCCGTCACTATCACAAGCTCTTGACCTTTGTTTCCCTGTCCCAGGATCCTCTGGCAGTGGTCCGGATGCCAACACATTGCACATTTTGGAGTGACCCATCTTACGGTTTCTTGGTCTTTTTAAGATCAACCCGAAATTTTTGACAATGCCCACGTGCGCGCTGGGCATCATTAGTAATGTGATGACTGGATGTTCGGTTCTGTATGTCTTTTGTCCATTCCCCCTGCTATGCAGGGTTCTGCGCAAGATTGCTCTGGTAAGGGGACCAGTGATTCTGGTGGCCCCCAGGTGCCCTAGTAGAGTGTGGTTTGCAGACATGGTACCGAGGGCAGTAGTTTTCTGTACCTTTTGCCAGGAGTGACAGCTCTGCTCACTTTACGTCACTCCAATCTACAGTCTCTGGCCTAGCCAGCCTGACTGCTGAAACATCCATCTTGTTGGAGACAGGCTTATCTGTCTCGGTGATTGAGACTATGGGAAGACTAGGAGCAAGCTTCTTCCTCTTCTTCTTCTATCTGTTATAGGGTATGGCATACCCATATTGATCGGTGTGAGTCTAGGTCTCTTCCCTGTTGGGCGTTCTCGGTTCCCAGGGTTCTAGAGTTGGTTTCAGCATGAGTTGGAGTTGGTTCTCCAACTCAGTACTCTTATGGGTCAGGTTCCGCCCTGTCCACCTTGCCTTATTAGTCTCTTGTTCAGTCTTTCTTGGTTAAGACTTTTCTCAGGGGGTACTCATGTGCGTCCCCCACGTAAGCCTATGGTCCCAGCATGGGATTTGAATTTAAGTTTTATTCTGTCTGCTTGCAGGGTTTTGTCCCTTTGGTCCTATTCAGGATGCTGTCTGGCTGTTCTTACCCTCAAGGTTGTCCTTCTGGGGACTGTTACTTTGGTCAGGCGTGTGTTAGCGGGCGGCTCTGTCTACCTAGCCCCCATTCTTTGAGATACACCAGGATAAGGTGGTGTTCCGCCTGAAGCCGGACTCTCCGCATTAGGCGGTGTCTTATGTTCATTGATTCGAGATATTGTTCTTCCTGCTGTGCCTTATTCCTAGCAACGCTGAGGAACGGGTTCTGCATTCCTTGGACAGGTGTTGGAAGTTTTTTCCTTGGTAGTCACTGTGTCCTTTAGGAGAACTGATGTTCCTTGGGGCCTATGGTCACTACATCCTGAATGTGCCCGATCTCGTCTGCTCTCGGGGAGTTGGGTGGCTTTGGCCCTGGTTATTACTTGAATGGATGTTCCTTCCGGTCCTTGGAAGGGTTTTTTGGCTTCTGCCAAGTCTACTGTTAGCGATTGGATTCGTCAGGCTGTTACTCAGGCCTATTCCAACAAGGGGAAGAATCTTTCCTTTTCGCCTTGATTCTTATTCTACTCATGCTTTCATGCCTCTGGGCTTTTCAGCACCAAGCTTCTGTTGAACTGGTTTGCTAGGCCACTACCTTGGCCTTCTGTTCATACCTTTGCAAAGTTTTACAAGGTCGATGTTAGGGCCTCAGCTCATGCTGATTTGGCCGTATGGTTATGCAGGTGACAGTGGTTTTAAACTGTCTGCTGTTGTCGTTTTGTTGGGGATCCCACCCTACTTTATGGACACTGCTATTGGATGTCCCAAGTGTAAGTACTATATCTGGAGCAGGATGTACTGTATACTAAGAATAATACAATTCTGTGAAATACTCACCTGTAGAATTGATATTATTTGTATACAGTACGTCCTGCTCCACCCCACCCTGGTTTTTGCATTATTCTGGATCCTCTGTATGGTGATTGTTACCATTGTTATAGTTACCAGTTTTGGTGGTTAATTCTCCTGGCTTCTTGTTCACTGCTTTTCAATACTGGGGATTTGTGGGAGGTCCCCGGGTATTTGAGGACCGGGAGGAGCCTGTTTTGCATGTCTCTGCAGTGCAGTGCCATCTGGATAACCCAAGTGTAAGTACTATATCTGGAGCAGGACGTACTGTATACAAATAATATCAATTCTACAGGTGAGTATTTCACAGTAATTTTTTCAATGGACTGCTCATGTTCAACCTCCCCGAAAGTCTCAGATTCCAACCTGGGATCTCAACCTGGTCCTTTCAGTCCTGCAAGAACCACCCTTTGAACAATTGGGTGAAGCTTCCTTATTTCTGCTAACCCTCAAGGTGGTGTTTCTGGTGGCCATCACTTGAGTCCACAGGGTATCTGAACTGGCGGCTTTGTCCGTTAAGCTGCTCTTGGCCTTGCCACATGGACAGGAAGGACGGTGGTCCTGTGAATGCAGGAGGATTTTCTGTCCAAAGTAGTATCAACTTTTTATTTGAACAAGGATATTATCCTGACTTCTTATTGTCTTAATGCGCCTAGCTTCTGTAGACCAGGTGTGTAAGGTTGCCACCTAGTAGACTGTTCACACTTTCACTGGATGTTGAAGCATCTTTGGACACAGTGTTTGGTAGAAAGGTGCTTCAGGCAGCAATTCAGTCCTCCTTTTGCCACAAGTTGCACTTTTTTGTAGTAATTTTTCACAAGTGGGGTGCCTATTGGACAATGCTTTTGTACATCCCAAGCATAATGAAGCGGTGTCCCTGTATGAGCAGCTTGGCAGGAAAAATACTATTTTTGAACTTACCTTGTAAAATGGCTATCCCTTAGTTGTCCATACATGTTTGTTACAATTGGACATTGCTTGGGGCCAGAGGCGGGATTAGAGCAGGAAGAGAGCATGTGCAGGTATAAGACCCAGAAGGCCGATAGGTTTCCCAGTACAGAAGCAGTCTATACTGGGTCTTAAGGAGGAATCAAAATAAAAATAATAAAGTAACAAAAAACAAACCAAAGTAACAGCCTAAGACAGTCTTTGTCTTGTTAATAGCAAAGGAAAAGGCTCAGTAGCAGCATTGGACGGGTTTGGTGTCTCTGGACAACTAAGGGAAATCCATTTTGCAATGCAAGCACAAAAATGATATTTTATCAACCAATGGTTTTTTAAGTTGGAGACGGGAGTTGGCAGCCAGTTGACTAAGGTTTAAATGAAAGGGTGGAGTTCAGTATGATGTCTAGGCATCAAGCTTGGATAGTTATTGTAAAGTTGTTAAAAGAGGTTGTTGGGTTTGCGAGGGGAGGGAAATTGGATGAAAGATCCAGCTTGTCCATGTTCATTACAGATTTGACTGTTTTAGACTTCTTATTTTAAGTCCACCCATCTGTACAGGTGAAACCAATTGTGTTTGGGACAATAGTTGGTTGATCCTGGCCAGTGATGGTAAGCAAGTGTTTCCATGGCTGCAGACTCTGAATGGAGGTCACACATTTTGTCAATGTGAAACAGCAGTAGATATACTGTATAAACTGTCATATTCCTTATAATGCATATATTGCTTTGTGTGTTCCCCATGTCTATAGCTAGATCTTAATCATTGTAAATGACATTTATAAGGATTTGTCGCCTACTTAACTGTCTTTGTTGATGCGTGGAGCCAAGTAGTGTTACATTTGTAATGTATAGCGAGAGCTAATATGCCAGTGAGTTTAGGGAAAGTCTTGAAAATCCAAACTATTCCTTGGTAGCAGTGAGTCAGCCAAGCACCAGGCCTATACAGATCTGCCTCTTTTATGCTGGGACTTCTTACAAAGCCACCTACATTTTCTTACTCCTTGTCAAATTCATCCTTCAAGACTGCTGCATCACAAACACTATACAGTATATTAAAAATAATGACCGCTAAGGAAGTGTATTTTTTTGTGTAATCTGAATTGTTTAATCAAATCAGATCTAATGTGTTTATTTTGTTATGTAATGTTTGTTTTATTGTCTATTTAGAGAGATTTTACAAAGGTAATCACAGTACAAGGTCAAAATAGCTAACCAGCACATTTTCAGTATATCAGGGATAAAACCATATTTAAAACTATTAACTAGAGTAAAAATTTGGGTCCTCTTGAAATAAAAAAGTATTACTTAAAAAAGTAAGATTCCCGGGCCGATTGATTCCCTATCCCTGGGGCATCGGGATACTCTGCTGTGTAAACCCCCATCCAGATCACCCATAAACTCACCTTCTTCACCGGTCCAACGGCGCATGCGTGAGCCGCGGGAAAATCCCTGCTATCCCTCTTGCAATGTGCGTGCCCGCGGCAGGCATTTGTGAATGGCCGATGCGGACGCGCAGGGAATGCGGCCACCAGCACGCTCAGATCCGCTTTCCTTAGACAAAGGCTTAGACGCACATGCGACGTAGGACCGGGAAGAGGTGAGTTTGTGCAGGCGAGCTGGGGGGTTTCACACAGTGGGGCATCCCCCGATCTGGGGGCACTGACCAAAACCCAGGATAGTCAAAATCCTGGGTTTTGGTCCACTTTAAATTACAGTGCAACAAAGACAATAGCGAGAGAGGCCAATGTGACCTCTCAGAGGAAGTCAGGTATTCACTTTTCCCTTTTCCCTCAGCATCTGAGCTTTTTGCTCTGGTGCTCCCGTGTACCATACTAGAGTTGCTGGCGTATCCACTCTCTCTTCCATTAATGCCATGTAAAGGGACTGGAGTTTCCACTTCCACATTTAATTAAGACAGAGAAAGACGACTATATGAATAAAATGTGCAACCCTTTATTGCACTTGCACTGCAGCTCACTAATTAAAAACAAATTTGACCACTTCAGGCACACAATGCAGCATCAAGGCTGTAGACTGGGAAATGGATGGTAGCTGAGCCTATAGAACAATTATAGATATAGTGGTAAGGTCATTTAACTATCTTTTTACCAGGACAGAAAGGTTGTCTTTGGCTTGTGATCCTTTAGTCAAATTAGAATAACTACAGTACATGTTCTATCACCAGAGACAGGATCCAAGGGTATCTCTCCCTCGTGAGGACACAACAGCAAAATAGCCTAACAAATGTTTTTAGCCTTCTCTAATTGGAACAAAACAATCAATATGTCTTGTCTTGCTCCGATCGGCTGGAAAAATGCAGCAGCCGATGAAAAGGAGAATTCCACATGGATTAGATAAATGTTACAGTTGGGAAGAAGGGAAATAATTCATGCCACATGTACACAAAACGATCCTTTTTTACATTATTTCTTTCCAAAAATGTGGCTCTAGTGGCACCAGTTAAATCCACCACTGCCACTTTTTCTTAAGTTTATTTACTGTAAATGATAAAGAACTTGGGTCACCAACTACACATTGGTACCCAAACTTTATTCCCAAGCGTTACTGTACAGAGGGCTCCTTGGAAAATTATATATGGGCTCCACATAAGGAGAGGGAGACCATTGGATGGGACTGCAGGACAGGATGTAGAATGCCATGTAGAATGTTGCACACACAAACCCAGTGGTGTTAATGATGAGTGTGGTCCTAGAAGAGTCTCATGTTGCACTTGCTTGTTGTTTGTGCTGTCAGACACGAACCCTATGGAGGAGCACACAGTCCTAGACCAGTCTCTTAAGGAAGGTTCCACTTACTGTACACACGTTCTTCCAATAGTACAGTAACTGAACATGATTCACTCTGGATCCACTCAGCAGTTCCAAACTTTGGTTCCTCTTTAGCAGCTTCAACTGGCACCGCTCAACTCACACAAGTTGCTATCTGGATCTTTAGCTTCCTCCACAGGTCCCCTAGTTCGTGTCCCTGATCCCACCCAGCTACAACTATCTATTACCATTAGCATATGATTCACATGATCATAACATTTGCAGAACCTACTATAGCTGTTGTGGGTTCTGTTTGACTGCTGATTGGAGTTATTGATCCTCATAGCCTGTTTTTGACCTTCAGTTGCTATAGGGAGTGATTTCCCTTCAGGTTATCTATTTCCTTAATGGAACTGCTAATCTAGGCCCCCCCCCCCGCTAGTTCTACCCTTCACATTAGTGAGCTATTGGGTGCTAAGGTTCTGAATAGTCACAAGGCGGATGGTGGCCCTGACAGTTTTACTGTGTGGGTCCCACAAATTCCAGATGGTGGCCCTATAGAGGAAGACCTTTAAGTCTATAGATTACTTGAGTGTACTTTAGTTTTAATCCTCAATGTAAACTTCCACTTAACTATAATACATGCATGTGCATTTGTATCGGTGATCTCTGCTGCAGGGTACTAGAAAACACTCAGAATGTGCTCAGTGTGTTGTAAAACTCCATATCTGCCTTATCAGGCTTTCAGTCTGGGCCATAAATTTGCTGTTACCAGACAGAGCCGTAAACCTTGGAAAATCTTGTAGTAATACTATTACTAATAATAGTGATAAGATTACACCAAGTCTAGCTGCAGCACAGCTGTCCATCAGCGCCTCAGAAGCCACCCACTGCCTGACTCCCTGATGTTTGCATATGTCTGTTCTCCAGCCGATGACAAGGACATTGCCTGGGTAAGCTGCTCTGCAACTGAACCACAGTGCAGGACCTTCCCCATTGTCAGGAAGAAGAAACGTGGGATACACATTGCTGGGTCCAGCTAGATACTAGCTGATACATTTCCTCGTACATACTGTACCGTCTACCTGTTTGGGTCCCACAAAGTCCGATTGGTGGCCCTGTTTGTGTCATCTTATTTTGTTTTTTTGGTATTGTGTGAAACCCAGAGTACTCCACTATATACTCCATCCCTAATAAATGCTATGAAGTGGAAATTATTACATTTGTGAAAATGGTCTGCTTACAGCCCTGTCTCCATGGCATTGTGATTTGGGATGCTTTGCCATTATAACACAGAAGGAAATATGATGTTGGCCGATGGCAGTTATGTGGGATGCCCAAGCGATAAGGGAGCGCAGACCCAGGAAGTTATTTTGCCTGATTTCTGCCTCATTTTAACCTTTAAATGATGGGGTATGCTTATGCAATTTTGGATATAAGAAGTTCCTTGTGTACGGAGGTGCCCCTTGAAGACAATGGGAGCACTCCATAATGAGGCCACGTGCACCCAAGCACCTCTCTCACAGCTCCCAGTAAGTGATGCATTTTATCTGACTGGAAATCGCAGGAAACACTACAGCAGGCACCACCACACTCAGTGTTCCTTGTAACTTCTGCTCTGCCCATGGATTAAAGGTACCACTCACTGGGGGCAGTAGAAGATGTGCTTAGGTGCATAAGTATACTCTATTTAAGATATCAGGGACATGTAAGCTGGAAAAGGAAGACTGCTCCATGCACCATGCTCGATATTTCTAGTGCTTAAATAGTTAATGAGATACCTCTGCATAGCTTTGATAGCACAAAAAGTAAAAAAAACCTAAAGAGCATGTAATGAATTGTGTGTCACCACAGAGGTTAACATATCCTCCACCCTCCCAGGAAGCTAAAGGGTCTAAATCTTACTATAAGAATGGTAATGAATCGGTAATGACAGAGAGCAGTGTATTTATGAGCCTAAATGTTTAATGGATGTTCTCTCTCCCTGCAGCTGCTTCACATCTGCATTGAGGGCTGGGGGAACTGGCGCTGGTCGGAGCCCTTCTATGTGGACAACACTGGGACATTTATCCGAACCATTCATTACAAGGGCAGAACTGCTACATTGATCATAAAAGTCCAGCAGCTGAATGGGGTGCAGAAGCAGGTGCGTATCGATGGGACTGTTCATTTAAACTGCCTGGCCAAAATAAAGGTCACCACCTGGGTTTAAATAAACAAATAAGTAAGAGCCTCACATTGAATAAATTACTGCATGGGTGATTCGGTTTCAGCTGGTAACAAGTTATTTAATCCTAACTAATGCAGGTAGTAGCTTCTCATTTGTTAAACAACCAAAACAACCATGTTGAAAGACACATTCTGTGGCCATGAAAAAGGTGTTAATTGTTTTAGAAGGGTCAGATTATTGGCATGCATCAAGCCAAGAAAACATCTGAGGATATTGCTGAAATTACAAAAATTGTGTGTACTAAAAACTGTTCAACACATTATTAAAAAGTGGAGGGACAGTGGGAAAGAATGTGGTCAGAAAAAAATCTTGCCTGGTCGTGACTGGCCACACTTAAACGTTTGGTGAAATCATGTTGTAGAAAAACAACAGTAGAAATCAGGGGTTTGTTCAACAGCCAAAGTAAGAGCATTTCCACACGCACAATGTGAAGGGAATTCAATGGATTGGGACTTAACAGCCTTAAAGCGAAGCAAACCCCACATTTATAACTAGCTTCCTCTGAATTGCTCCCTCTATGAAGAGTACCTATTGCCAATTTCCACTGTTCTTTCTTTACTCTAATCCCAGATAACGCCGTCTGTTTTAGCTGAGCTCCACCTCCTCTATTCATTACCACTGTTGTGTGTGGCAATGATGTCATTGCCACTCCTATGCAATGACTAATTGCCTGCCTTCTTATACCAAGGGACAACAAAAAAATCAGTGTTCCAGGACAATTTGAAAAGTGAAAATATCCTTTTCTAGTTCTACTCCCTATATCGGCAGCATTGAAACATTGGAAAATAGTCATGTGGTCTCATGAGTAAAATTGTACTAAGTTTCAAAATGATGGGATCATCAGGGTAAGAAGAGAGGCAGCTGAAGTGATGCCTCCATCATGCCTAGGGCAAGCTACTGTACGAGCCTGTGGTGGCAGTGCTATGATCTGGGGTTACTGCAGTTGGTCAGGTCTAGGTTTAGCAATGTGACCAAAGTATGAGGTCGTCTGTCTTCCTGAATATATGGAATGACCAGGTTATTTTTTTTCCCTGATGCCATGTTCCAAAATAGCAATGCCAGGATTAATTTGGCTTAAATTGTGAAAGAGCGGTTCAGGGAGCATGAGACATCATTGTCATACATGGATTGACCGCCACAAAGTCCGAGCCCTGAACCCTATTGAGCATCTAAGGGATGTGCTGGAGAAGACTTTGCGCTCCAGATTTCCCATCCCAATACAAGATGCTAAAATGAAAAATACAACTATGGGCAGAAATACATTTTGTGACATTGCAGAAACTTGTGGAAATGGTCCAAACAAATAGTGCCCAAAAAGGAGTGTGTCACAGGCAGTATATTATTTAATCTCAATTTTGCAGCTTAAATATTCATGGAGAAATCACTTTCAAAAAGGCCCTATATTACCAAAAATCCCACAGTAGCCCCCCCCCCCCCCCCCAGTCATCTCAAATTCAGGATGACCATCCTGTGCTATTCTCCAAAAGTGGCCAAATGACAGACAGAAACTGAATCTCCCTCAGCTCCTGTGTCACTCGTCTGGACTATGTGACATGAATGCAAGCCAATGTGGTTTGTTGGGTTGTTGCCCTGCTCTCTGGCCACACAGTCTGTGTGGCTGTTGCCAGAATACTTTGGGCCTGTCACAGGAAATCCTCCTTGAGGCCCAGCAGAGGAAATCAGCCTTGTGCCCCACCCTTATCTATACAGAAATAATACTAAACCAATTTAATCATTGCAGAATATAAAATGCATTATTTATTAATTAAACATCAAAAATATTTGAATAACTGAATAACTCTCACAACACTTTAGGAAAACCAAAATCCATGTGTTAATCTTGGACCTCTTGTACTGCCCTGATAGTGGCATTGGATCAGTGCATAAGGGGATAGACGGAGAATCCTCTTGTGGGTTAGTTTCCTGTCTTTGTTTTGGGTGTTTTCAGGAGGATTAGCAGACGGGCATATCAAATCAGGATCCTTGGAGAGGAGCAGGGGTTGAGTGCCTTGCAACCCAACAACTGTACTTCCTCTAAAATTTGCAGCACAGTGACCTGCTGCACACCAGTGTCTGGCACGCTCAAAACTGGGCTGTCATTATTTACATTTCTGCAATATTTACCAGTATGGTACTCTTAACTCAGATAAAGTGAATGGGAAAGAAGATTTGCTGGGTTTCATGAATTGGGGCTGTGCTTAATCAGATCTTTAGGGAAAGTTTTTTTCAGCCCACTGATGACCATTAAAGGGAAAGGCCCATCCTGCAGACATCAGATCAAGGGGGTTGCAGGTGGGCACAAGGCTCCCTTGATTTCCTGCCCCCACGCTGCTGAGTGTTCTCCCCCAGCCCTGTTTATGTGAGCCAGGGGCTGCACTTGCATATTCCAGGCTGGAGGTGGTTGTGGACTATGTGCAAGGCGACACTAATGATGCCCATATATTGTCTATAAGCGCCTTAGCTGAGCTTGTACACAGATAGACACCTCCGGCCGGCAAAGACCCAAGCTGCAGGACAGTAGTTAGTATTGTAAGATAAGCAGGAAGTCTTGTGCCCTCTGGCAACCTCCTGATCTGTGGTCTGCAAGAAATTGATTTTCCCTTAAAGAACATTTTCAGTCAAAAACACCCAAAACACTATACTCACCATGTGTCCCACACTGTCAGCAGTAGTGCAGCGCTGCAGATCTTACCTGATCGCTAGATCTTCAAACGCCCCTTTCCACTGCAGTGAATGGAGAGGGGCATGCACAATCACAGTGATGAGCAGTAAGCAGATCGAAGGGCATTTTACTTTAGGTCAGCTGTCTTAGGGGCCCCCATGCTGACTGAGGAAGGCTAAGGGGTAGCAGTATGCTGTTGGCATTGGGGAACAGGAGGTTGCAGATCTGCGGGCTGATGGGTAAATGCCATTTATTTGTATTTTTCTACTGGACTGTCCCTTTAAATGTTAAGAACTTGAGCAAGACACCTAAATTAATAACCAACAAACACAATGGCATCACTTTTTTCATTTTCAGGATTTCACATGTACTGCCCCTCCATAGACCCTCCAGCCGTTTGGCATTTACCAAACTTCAATACATGGATTTCTTTATAGGCAGGCCTATTACCTCAACTATTTTAGGCATGCCTTCCCTGCCTCATTGTTTCTGCTGCTTTTTAGTTTTTGGTTCAAAGGGTAGGGTTTGGGTAGGATTTTATTTTCCTTTGTAATACATGTGAACTTTTTTGTTTCATAATAATTTAACCCTGTGCCGTCTTTATTACTCCTTAAAATATGGTTTCTATTGCAATATGATGTGTACATGCTGCTCTATAATCCATATAGGTGATCATCTGTGGCAGACAGATTATATGCAGCTACCTGTCTGAGAGCATCGAGCTGAAGGTAGTCCAGCATTGTATGGGACAAGACAGTCAGGTTGTGGTGAAGGAACATATTGACTGCTTGGAGGAGAAGCAGAAACTGCCATCTTATGTCCTGGAAAACAGCGAGCTAACAGAAATCTGCTTAAGGGCAAAAGGAATAGAAGAATGGTCCCAGGATGTGTCTCTGGCTTCTGATGCTACTGAGCACAGCTTTATCATGCAAGTGAGTGGAAAGTATAAATGTGGTTGGTCACTAAAATTCATTATAACATTTTATGCTCAACATGCTCTATGAAAATTAGTAAAGATGTTCATTGAACTTCTAAAGTCAACCAGTAAGCCATAAAGCCTACTAAAATTGCTCTTCTAATTGGGCCTAGGATTTCAGCCTTCTTCAATGACCTTTAAGGGTGATTTTATATTAAGGTCCCTGTCCAGGCAGACACTAACTTCCTCCCACCTTATCCTTCATTAAGAACAGTGTAAAATGAACCATTTTAATATATTGCAAAATCTCAGATTTTAAGTAAATACCAGTGGTGTAACTAAATGTGACGGGGTCCTGGTGCGAACATTAAATGGGGCCCTTTCACGGCTCACACAGGAAACAACTAAAGAGTAAAACAGCATAGGCAAATGGAGCTTCCTTTCTCTAAATGATGGGGGGGCAGGACGGGGGGGGAGTTAGAAAGAAAGAAGACCCCCTTACCTTCTCCTCGGGCCAGCACCGCTCCCCCAGTCTCTGTGCGGCCGCCACAGAGAAAGCACCAAGCCGCATCCCCCGGGTCCGCGTATAGAATGTTAAGCAAACGGCTCTTGTTTATGGCAATGAGAGCGAGAGCAGCTGCATCCCCTGCAGGGATTGAATAGAAGTAAGCAGCTTAACTTAGAATACATAATCTATTTACATATAATCAAAGACTTTTAGCTGATTTTACATTGTTCCCGATGGGGATAATGAGGTTGGAGAAAGTCGTGCCTGGACTTTGGTGGTTTAGTGAGAATGCAGCAGTGGTATGCAGATAGGCTAGCCTCACCCCTGCCCGTGGACCAATCCGAGCTTGTAACCAGTTGATATTTGTATTCTTTTTCCTGAAAGACAAATTAATACAAACAAGTTTTTAAAACAAAAGAGCCCTTTAGCTGTATCTCTTAAAAATTGCTCAGAGTCTCCCGGCCATTTTCCCTCGTCATTTATTTGATGCTAATTCTCAATATTTTGGCCAGAGCACATACTCTCTAACAATGGTGCTGCAAATAAAAACAATATGTTTTTTTAGCATACCGGAAAATGCTCTGACATTAAAATTCTGGCATCCAACAGCTCCGCTCCTGAAGGCGAAATATTTTCATGAACCAAGTGACAGATTTCTTGAAATGGAAATTTGCTGCAACTTCCATTATGCAATTATTGTGAAAGGGCGACTTATAAAGTGCAAGAGCCATGTGTTCACTTACGACTATAGTCAGTTGTGTGGTGTTTATATGCATAAATACATACACACCACCAGTCTATATAATAAATGCACAGCTCGGTCCCCCACTCGGTGACGGCAGCCTTGGAATTCACAGTGTCATGGTCACAGTTTGTTTTTCCAAAGGTTTGCCTAAACATTCACTGCGTGTGGGCATTGCTATTTTGGTAGTTTTTATACACTGTGCTGTTTCTTGTTGACATTTACGTTCAAAGATTTTTTTACCTCCCATATGTCATGGGGTTGAGCAACCTGCAACACAGCTATTGGCGTATTTAAATCATTTCTGGGTCGCAGTGCTGGAGGGCCCATTAACAGGACAGGTAAAGTGGAAGACATCCCTTTACTATGTAACTGTGTTTGGTCTGTATTCATTCACTCCAGGGCTTTTGGTCCACTTTAATTAGCCAGCCCTTTTGGACTCCAGGGCCAGCCAAATACAATGTTGGCCCTCTTTAATGCAGCATTCCACTTTCCATGATGTGATGGGATAGGGTTCTCTGCTTCCTTTACCTTGCGCCGTTGCTTTTCACAGTCACTGGTAGGCTAAGCCAGCTTGACGTCATCCTGCGTAGATGGAGACTTCAGCCCAGCTCAGCCTGGTTGGCAGTTGCATTTGCCAACCAGAGGTACATATGTTATCATATGGGCGGGTTATTACATCAAAGCCCCGTCCCGCAATCTCGGTGGCTGCAATCTGGCAGTAGAATTTGGCTGCCGGATGGGCTTGTTAACTGGCCTTTCGGGGACTAAGCAGCACTGGGCAGCAAGTGTGTGGCTGTACGCCTGGTCTAAAGATAATGCCAGCGACCGCCCAAGCCCTGTCCTTTATAGAGAACTGTGTGGGAAGGGGGGGACAGGGCTTGTGGGCCAAATCTGATGACACTGCGGACCAGAATTTTACACGTGTAATGTAGAATGTCTGCTTTTTTTATACCATGAGATCTAGTGTAAAGGCTTGCCAATGATTTTGTTTCTGCTCAGATATTCTTGGAGGGGCCTCTGGGTGTTATCAAGCTTTGCTAGAATTCTGACATCAGCTTTTGCTACATTGTAACAATTGCCTGACAGCTGCTGCATAATAAAAAAAAATTGCATTGAATATACACAGTTAAGGCACATTATTATGAGCACCAGCTAATATCCTGAGTAACTGCCGTGTGCGGCACATGCAGCAGTTAGACATTCTGGGACAGACTCAGTAAGGTCCTGCTAGGTTATCACAGGTATCTGGAGCCATGCTGACTGCACATCCCACAGCTGCTGGAGGTTATGTTGTAATGGCTCTATAGCGTGAATAGGAAGATCAAGGTAGTCCCACCAATGCATAGTTGGGATCATGTCTAGGGATATTAGGACAGGGTTGTACTTGAAAGTAGTATTGGTCATGTCTAGCCTTGTGACATGTTGCTTTATCTTGCTAGAAAATCTTATTTGCCCCTCAGAAAACAGTCCGGATGTATGAGTGTTTATGATCTGCAAGGATAGACTCACAACCAAATCAAATGAGCGTGTCTTCCTCAGAATGCCACCAAGCCATAAGACTGCCACCACCAACTTGTTTTAGCAATGGTTGCAGTAGGTTCTCTGGTGTTTCTAGTTTGACACACCAACGTCCATCCATTTGAAGAAGCAGCTCCAATTCTAATTATGGCTGTAAAAATTGGAGCATTTTTTAACAATGCAACTTTGTTAGCAGAGGCGCAGTTACCACCTGTCTGTTTTACTTTGTTTTAGACACACTGTTTCATTCATCACCTTAGGGCACCTTCGTAGTGGTCTTTCAGACGCCACAACAGTGGAGCGTGGTGCTCCTCAGGTCCCATGATGTATATTTGCAGTGGTTCCATTTGTCTACTCAACATACACTTTCACCTTAGCCACATGTGCACAGTTTTTGAAATAACTGCCAATCTTGACCAAAAAGCCAATAACTCTGATAACTCCCCTTTTTAACCATGACTGCAGCGAGCAATATGTGTATAGACAGCTTTTTACACCCCTTATATCCCCATCAAGCTAGCTCATATAGCCTGACTTCATCCAAAGGCTACTCCCTGCCAATGTTAAAAGCAGGAAATGGTCATAATTGTTGGAGAAACTGTACAACAGACTAACAGCTTAGTCTATGCTAGAATGACTTTTGCTATGTTTTATTGTAGTTTGCAGCTATTGCAGGTTATGACACTAGATGGCGCCGTTACCAATGTGCAACTGTATTTTTCTACTGTATTGTTATTTCCTGCAGATCGAGCTGTAATCTATCACTGCAAGTGCTTCTCTTCCTGTCTTGTTGTTTTTTCTTAAGCCACCATGTAAGGTGACATTCTCTTACTGCATTTATACTGAGTAAAGCCAGTTCCTGTTATACCACTATTGTCTATCTGGACTACAACTCCGCTGCACCCAGCACTCACACTCTACAACAATATTATTGTGATTGGCCTGTGTAGTTGGTCCAGTGTTGCAATAAGTTACCTCGACAGGCTTAAAACCTGTTTGTTAAATAACAAACATTTTTGACTTTAGGTCCACTTAAGCACCTTGACATAAGCCAGTCATTGACCTGTTTTCACATGTCGAGCTTTTAGTGTTTGAGGTCTACAGCTTTCCAGGAGAGCTGAAGGCATTGAAGGTTTTAACTTGTAGAACCTCAGCAACTGAAGGTCTACAGTTTGGCCTTGGCAAGTTTATTTTGGTAGGAAGAGGGGGTCATGGATAAGGGTGGCTGTATAGTAAAATCACATTGCATATACCTGCAGTAGTGATGTATCTTGATCACGTTACAGGGCTACTAGAGAACAGCGTGCAGCTTGTGTGTGAGAAAATGTTTGAGCAATGCGCTCATTTACACACCCTATGTTCCTGGCTTGTTTAGAAGTTGGCAAGCCCCTTATACTTTGATTATGTGATGTAGATATCTTACATCTGTTCGCTCTACTCCTGATATGTTAGACATGGATTTCCTGCCTTTCCAAAAAGGAGACAACAATCTTGCTTGACACAATAAATTCCTTTTTTATTGTGATGTTCACTAGACAGCATGTTGATTGCGTCTTGTCGAGTGTCGAGGGGTCTGAGCTGGGCGTGTAATGTTTGCATCTGTCTGGGTTACTTGCTTCATTGGCACTTATAATACAGCTTGAAAAATGCTGGTTTCATATTTTAACCAAGATCAAACCCAATTAATGGTGCTTTGTTTTAACTACCTCATCAATATCAGCTGAACTGGCAGAGCTGTGCCCAGTCACCACCATTAATCTTTCAGAGCAAATCTGAAGAGTGCAACCATCTGGTCAGTCCAGAGATGAGTCCTTCATGGGGTGGGGTAGTTTCCCCCTTGGCATAAACAGAGCTTTTTTGTGGGCCTCAAAGTGGAACAGCTTAAACCAGTTTGTAGGTGATGGGTGTGGCTTCTTTTGAGGATTTTGAGGAACAAATATCCACAGCATTCTATGCAATGCGTGGAAGTAGGTGTAGCCCTGCCCCTGGTCACATGCTCCAGGGATCTTTGATCCATAAAACATGTTGGTGAGTCAGAGCATTTGTAAACTTACCAGACATCTGGCATTTGCTAGGGCAGTCTTCCCCATAGTGTCAGCAATGTGGGGCATTAAGGTGACCCCAGAGTTTTTAGAGGGACACAATGCCTCAAAGTAGGACTGTCCTACCTGAAAGTGGGACATCTACTCAGTTTACATTGGCATTCGAGCATGCTTGGTGATCCTCAATCATCACTCTATTTCTCTCTTCTCTTTTAGGTTCCATTTCTGATTTGGTGATCGGATCTTTTTTTTTAAAAAAAACTTTAAACATGAAGAGGGGAAGATTTATTTTTGAATAAACCATAAATTTTGTTTTGTTTGGATCATATCATAACATTTCATTTAACTGGTGTTTAGTGATATGGATCGCTAGGGCCGGCTCCATGTTTATGTGGGCCCTTGGGTGGCATGGTCTCAGTGGGCCCTTTGTGGTGAGGAGTCGCGTCTCATCACAGAGGGATGTCCCAAATCTGGATGCCCCCTAAGGATCATACTATTTGGACCAAAACTCCAGTTTTGGTCTACTTTAAAGTGCACCAAACCCTTTAAACCTGACCTTGGAGTCTAAACAAATGTAGATTGTCCTGATTTTGGATGCCCCTGTGTGTGAACCACCCTCCCTTATTCGTTCATTACTTTCCTTGAACTGGCGAATGCACTGTAGGATCGTGCAGGCAGCAGCGGAACCTTATTGCTGCATAGTGCTGTCCCCGCCCGGCAGAGGGGGGGAGAAAGAAGTTGCACCATTCCACCGCCGGTCAAGCGCCATCGCTGTCAGTGGACCCCCCTGGACTGCCCTGCCTTGTCGAGTGCTGACGGCTACCCTGTGGATCGCTTTAAAGAGGAATAATTTTGGATGCCCCACTCTGTGAAATCCCCCAGATCGCCTAGTATACTAATCTTGTAGGTTTTCCCATTGCGCATACGATAGCGGAATCCCCAGGTTCCATCCATCCGATGCATGTATCCTCATTAGGCATTTCTGGATGGCTGGCGGGTGTGTGCCCAGCTGAAAGAGAGCAGCCATTGCTCCATTCAGCTTTACGGATGTTTCTGGTGTCAGAGCGGCTTAGTAAAGCTAAATAGAGTGCTGGCCTCAGCTAGAAGTTAGGGGATGTGGTCGGCAGCACTTGCTCCACTCAGATTTCTTTGCCGGTCCGAGTGGCATAGGAAATCTGAATGGAGCAAATGTCGCTGATTAGCTAAACAGACCGCACATACGCCTTGGTCCTTTTTGCCCTTAAAGCTGAGGTATTGTGTCCACAATTGTGCCCTAATCAGACCACATTGCCAACTATCTTTCTGATAACAGTATAAGTGATGGTTTTGGGTTGTTAGTGACATTTTATTGTTTTATTACGACACTGATGTTTTGTGTGACTATCTATAACATACAGTGGAATTAAAAGCAGGAAATGGCAGTAGAAGTGCGAGGATATGCTTCCTTCCTTAATATCCGTCTCGTTCTGTCTGCAGGTGCCATCATCAAACAGAGCCATTATTTACGTGTGGTGCACGCTGCTAACCTTGGAGCCAAACTCCCAAGTACAGCAGAGAATGGTGAGTAATAAATCCTGCAGCTCAAGAGACCTCCCATGAGCTTGATGTGATGAAGGTCACCACAACCTTGCAAGCTGCGGTTTTACAACATCAGGCAGCTAGGGAGTGCAATAAGTAATGTCATGCTGTTCTTTGTGTTTTTAGATTGTGTTTAGCCCCCTTTTTATCATGAGGAGCCATCTTCCTGATCCTATCATCATACATTTAGAAAAGAGAAGCCTTGGCCTAAATGAAACCCAAGTGATTCCTGGAAAAGGACTGGAAAAGCAGCTGCAGAACATTGAGCCGGACCTTACTCATCACCTAACATTCCAAGCAAGGTGGATATTTCGTATGGCATGCCTGAATGCGTTATATAGTTTCCTAATATACGCAATGGCATGTCAGTCAGAACATTAAGACATTTTAAACACATTACAAAAAAAAAGTGTAAACACAAAGTAAACAAAAAGCTGATACTTGCCTTTGACAATACAATCAAACTTTAGAAAGGTTAGTAGAAATGAGCAGATAAGCTAGTACACTACAGGTTATAAATAGGACCCTCACTTCCACATCCATCATCTAATAATCCTTGTTTTTTTTACAAGTTGAAAAAACAGTGTGTAGATGGTTAAATATATTTTTTGTATCTAAGAAGTGGTCAGTGGTCACACCTACCCAGGGGTGCACCTGGTATAGCAGAGGAGGTAGCAATTGCTGGGCCTGTCATTTTTTTAATTATATTTTTGTCCTTATCTCATTAGTGGTTCAATGTAGATGGGGGGGGGGGGGGCTGTGGCATGCTGTCATGTAGCCTCTCCCCCTACCTGCTGAGTGAGTCAGCACCGTTTTCATCATAGGAAGGAGCCCGGTGGAGTGTTGCACTGCTCAATTGAAGAGCTGCACAGAAAGTATTGGGTGACCCCGTTTTTCAGGTGACCGATGGACGCTGCTATACAGTGGCTATATATTATTATATTGCTGATTCACAGTAGAAAGCTTGGGCAAGAGGGAGAGAAAACTAAGTCTAAGTCAAGATAATTTAAAGGGAAAGTTCACTTTAGCCTAAAGCAGGTTAAAACCCAACATGGCCCAGGGATCCCTGGCCACTTGCCTACCCCTGCTGCCCCCCCCCCCCCCCCCCGGTTGCTGGGATAGTAACCCCAGGCTTTGTTCTACATTAAATCAGAAAGTACCAGTGGGCTTTGCTCTTGCACAGCCTATTGCCCTTCCGCAGTTCTGGTATACGAAGCCCAGTCAACAGGTGGGTGTGGCCTGTGAATGCCAGCTTCAATTTAGAACAGTTTGGGCCTTCATACAAGGAAGTTTAAAGTGGAACACATTTGACTATTATGGGTTTTGTTCCTTGTCCCCTGGGAATCTACATTGGGGATGCCTTGCTGTGTGAAACACCCCAGTACGCCTGTAAAAACTCACCTCTTCCAGACCAACGACACATGCGCGGGCTCTCCAATCAGAACCGTTTGCTATGCATATGTAATGTTCGGCAAACGCCTCTGCTTATGGCAATCGTGAGCTCTAGCGCCCGCATCTCCTGCAGCATGCGTCCCAACCTATCTGAATGGTTGGGGCGGGAGCGCTCACACAGCCAAAAGGTGCAGGGGATATGACTGCCCGATGTTTACAGTGCCAAGGGAGCCCGAAAGAAGGTGAGTTTACCGGTGCTCTGGGGGGTTTCACACAGCAGGGCATGCTAATTTGGGATGCCCCAGGGGGAAGGCCAGGGGCTGGCCTTTTAATCTTTTAAATGTACAGCGGCTTTAAATGGGAGCCTTTTACGAAAGCAGACTTTCCCCTAATAACTTTCAGCTGCTGTACTGGTGTAACCACCAGACATTACCTAATGCGAGTGGGCCCTAATGCAGACATTAAATGGGCCCCCAGCATAGCTCATAGTAACTATGACACATTCAGCCCTGTAATGAAATTAAATATAAACTAAACACGGAAACAGACAATACAAAGTGCTTTTCCTTTCTGTATTCTATGCCATGTGAACACAAATCAGGTAAATACGATTTGTGTTCTGGGCCCCAATGTGGTCCCTACCTCTGCATCTCCTTTAGTTATGCCCCTGGGTATAATCGTACAGCATCAGTGCCGTTTTCTTTTTTAGTACGGTTCCCCTCTCTAAGTTTGCTCTAAGGCATATATGACAATTGAGCTTTGCACATGAACTGTAACACTTGTGATTCTGGAAACACTTTGCCTCATCTGAACTTGTAATATGTTTGCTTCTACCTCCAGAGAGGAAGATGACCCTTCGGAATGCGCTGTTCCCATCTCAACAGCTCTGATAAAACAAATTGCCCTGAAAGCACAAAGTGAATACTCTGCAAATCAAATCCTTTCTGACTTTTATGGGGAAGACTGCAGCACTCCGCCTGTGTGGCCATATAATAAAAAGGATGCAGACAGGTGGGCCTCTGCTGAAAAGAAAAAAGCTGAAAAATATTCCTTTTGCTTCTTAAAAATGATTGAATAGCCCCTGGCCAGCTGCTCCAGCACTGAACAGGCTTCTTTGATCAGCAGCCATCCAGTGCCCTGCTAATAATAACTTTAGCATGGCCAGTCTGGGCATGCTCCCTTTGTAGGGGAGGACAGAATCAAAAAAAGGGTATCCTTCTGGAGCTTTGCCAGGGGGTAAAAGAGTAAATACTTTCTTTTGTCACTTAAAAGGGACAGTCCACGCTTTTGCCCCTTAAGGAACAGTCCAAGCAACTAAAAAAAAAAAAAATTATAATAATCCTTTCTCGCCTACCAACCAACAGGCTCTAGTCCTCATAGCTCTGAAGCGGAGAACACAATCCCAGGAGAACCTCGACACGTATACCAACGTCCACCACTTAAATGTGGTTTCAGTGGTGGATGCTTGTATCACGATGGGCTAGTGCTCTCAGGTTTTAGCTTGTGAAAGATTGCATGATGCACCTCCCTGCTGAAATTCACCATGAGATCAAGCCCACAGGCTTGCAAGTAAGTGATTTTAATTTCTCATTCTTTGTTTGTTTCCTAGACGGGGACTTTAAGATATTCTACTACTCCTCCTTTTAAAGGCACCATGCCTATAAAACCAGCTTGCACACCTTTTTTATGTTCTGGGGTAGAAGAGAGTGGTGTTCACAATTGTTCTGTGTCCCTGTGCACATGGGGGACCCTCACCCACCAAACTGTCACAGCAGAGGGTGCTAAATCTGCTGAAGGGTTTATTGCTATCCAATGCTTGTGTGGGGTGGGGTGGGCTGGACCCTGGGCAAAATAATTCTGCATCTGTCCTGGGCAAAATTATTCAGTGTTTGCATCTGTGCTGAGAAAATTAGTTCCACGTCTGCATCTGTCATGGGAAAAATAATTTAGCATTACCCGGGTAATTTTTTTGTTATTAACTGAATCTTTGAAGGCAACCACCATGCTGTTGTGACATCACTGCTTTTAGTAGAAGAGCACAGAGGTTAAAATTTCACTGGCAGCGCTGAACAGACAGACAGGCAAAAGGAGCCGCTTTCCACTATATACTAAGAATGGAGTTGCTCATGCACTGTGATGCAGGTGTATGGGGGGGGGGGGGCTCTGTGGTGATTTTGACCACAGTTAACCTATTTGTAAAAGACATCCTAACAGGAGAGACAGTGTAGCAACACAACAGTGGCTAGAACTTGGTGGATACATGCTTCTGACAGAGCAGCTGCTTATAAGGAAAGTTTGATTTTACACTATTTTTATTTCATCTTAGGCCCAAACTGTATTAATCTCCTTTAAAGTGTTGAGTTACTATTAAATCAGGATATCTTGTCTTTACAGTGGGGAGCACCTGGCTCAGTGGGACAGCCCCATGCGGGTGAAGCTTTCTCTCTGGAAGCCGCATATCAAGACAATGCTCATCGAGCTGCTGCCATGGGCACTTCTGGTCAACCAATCAAGATGGGATCTTTGGCTTTTTGAGGGCGAGAATATTGTTCTTCAAATCCCTGCTGGAAAAATCATCATTCCTCCTAATTTTAAGGTATACACTTCTATAGGATTTAAAGGGTATTTAGGCTATTGTAAACTGTGACACTACTCATCTTCATGTCAGATGGTTAGTAATACAACTGTTTTGTTTTTGATTCATTTTATGTCATTATAAATACACCTAACAGAAGGGATAACAGTGGAAATGAGGGATACAATGAGAGGCCTTTAAAGTTCTTACCCAGACAAGACATAAAATAAAAACACACTCATGTTTTGTCCCCTGCAGCTGTTCTGTCCTACTCCGGTAAAATAAAATGTCCTGGGACTGAGTCCTATGGTGTACAGCCCTGTTCTCCAGTAACTGGCAACATCTGCGACGAGCGGCCACCACCTTTGTTACAGTCTCTGACAGCTATATTCATTGCAATGGGGGGCTCAGCACGTGGAGCTGACAATGCTAAAACTGAATGGCAGGAATGCCTGAACAGGGAACGTTAATTAGTTTAAATAAAATAATTATTTATATAATTATAAAGGTGTATAAAGATGTCATAGTTATACTCTCATTGCATTACATACTATTATCAGTTTTTTTCAGTATTATCTGATAATCTCATACAATGGACTTATTCAAATGTCATTGACTCAGCACACATGTCACATCCCGATTCAGCGGACACATGCTCCCACGCCCAGAAAAATCACTAAATAAAAATTGTTTATCGGGTAATACTATTCATGACAATCTTTTTTAATTGGCTCGAAGCCCGTACATGCGCTGTGGGAGCATGAAGCAAGTTAAGATACAGTATCTGCCGATCCCTGAGATTTTAGACAGAGAGAAATAGCAACTCCGGATGCCCCTGGTAGGAAGAACAAAACCCTTTGTAGGTGAAAAACTTGGATTTTGATCTGCTTTATTGTGTTTGTTGACATATCCATGATTTCCCAAACCACTGCTCTATTTTTTCAGTGAAAACACCCTCATTGAGATCTATCAGTCCATCCAAATTCACAGATACATAATGGATGGCATCCATGGTTTACACTAAAATGTGGTACCCTCTGTGTGCCCATTGAATATGGATGACATACAGAGGGTGAAAACCAGATACATGAACCAAACATGAATTGTCAGGCCTTCTCTGACTTTGCATGCCATTTGCCAGCTATGCAACCCTTAGCAATTATTATGCATGGGTCCTTCTGAATTGATATTTGCTGGGTGTCCTGCCTGGTGACAGCATGCCTTAATGTTACTTTATGTATGATGCCTGATCAGTGGGAAAAACACTTTTAATGATCCTGGCTGAGAATCTGGTGTCACCATGACTGTCCGGGGGCAGGAAGTGTTTTCCTGGCAGGCTCCATTCTCGCCTATTTTTTTTTGACAGTGATTTGTTAAGAATCCGGTTTGAAGGAACCAAATTCTTGGGGAAATTTGGTAAATCATATCGAATTTTTCACAAATTTGGTCATCTCTACTCAGGACTTTTAACTCTGCTTCATCTGTACAAACATTGTAAGTTAAATGAATGAATGTTGCATATATACTTTGTGAGCGCAGGCTACAAACATGCACGATATTTCATCTTCAAACTATGTTCCCCTCTCATTGACTTCTTTGGCTGGGAAGCATCAAGGAGTAGCAAGATGATGGTGGCCGTATCCAGGAGTCCTTCATAGAGTTGCGGCCCAGTGAGGGAAAGAATAATAAGTAAGCAACTAAATTGTTAAAATATATTAATTTTAGGTGTTTGGAAAGGAAGAATTTGGGCTTTTCATTAAACTATGCTGAAGAGCCCATTTAAGATCCTTTCGTCTCACAGTGTAGCTGGACAAACCCATCACTCTATGCTTTATTAGTAACTACTGATGTACTACTTATCAGTCTTCAAAGACAAATATGTTTAGCAGTGCTCATAATTAGTAGCAGCCGCCCCCCCTTTGAGTATTTGTATTCCCCAGCTACCGAAAAAGTAGACTGTTGATATAGTGATCAATTATCAGTTTCTGCTGGACAGCAATTGAGCAGTGAGAAAAAAGTCTTGAACTTTGCAGGTCAGAGGTGAAGATTTGGGTTCTAGACAGCTGTTTGCTCAATTGCTACTTTGTTTTTATAAGATGTCAGCTCTGCAGGTATAGCATAGCACTGCACTCAGACACAGTGAACAAGGGTGCTGAGTGATAGATTAACATGCTGAAAACATTAGGCGTATATAAAAGTCCATTTTTCAGTCTTACTATTGTATGCTGCTTCTCAGAATCAACTGAAAAATATTTAATTGCATCAGGATGCCTAAAGTAGCTCTATTGTGAAAAATGGCCTATTAATAAACAAAAGTCCACATAAACATGCTAGATGTTTAGTAGAGTGGTCACATATATACCCTGCACAGATGTAAATCCAGCCAAACCTTTTGTTTTCTTTTAGTGGAAGGAAGAAATATCGGGGGTGACTGGTTTGTGAACTTACCAATGGTCTGTCCTATGAGCCAGCATGTGTTGGAATAACCAATTATTGCTGTGGGAATTCTAAGTTGGGTAGAGGTAGTCAGAAGTGAGGTGTGTTGGACAGAGTTGAGTTGGGTATGGATGAGGTTAGCAGAGGTGGATACAGGTAGGCACAGGAAAGGTGTGAATAGGTAAACAGATGGGAAGAGGTAAGCATAGGTGAGATGCGAAGAGAAGTAATAATGAACAGAGCGGGGAAGAGGTGAGCAGAGGTGAGGAGAAATGGGGTGGGAAAAAGTAAACAGATGAGGTGAGCACAGGGTACAGTAAGATGAAAAGAGGGGAGTCTACATGGGCTTCTCCAGACACACCCAACATAAATAACACACCAGTAATAGCGTCACCCACCTCTACAGAGAAGTAATGGTTGTCTCACTTCCTAATTCAGAAATTAGCCACACACACACACACACACACACACACACACCTGCAAGCAGGCCAAGCTCAGCTCTCCAACTCCATAGGAGTGCTTATGGCAGTGTGGTCCACATTATGCAATATTTTGAGCAGATATGAGGCCCGTTTAGCCAATCGGCTTGCTGTATTTCACTCGGTTCCCTTCGGCTCTGTCAGCTGTCAGACTTTGTCATGGTCTGAACAGCTAAGCAACCGAGCAGAGCCAAAGGGAGTCAATTGCGCCGCCAGCCGCATTGCCTGCTCAGTTCCTAGCTGTGGTGTGCCCGCACCTGCCGCTCAGAAAGGCCTGGTAGAGGTGAGGGGGAATGTGGCCGTGGAGGCAAGGGCTCCTGAAGAAGGTGAGTGGACAGGGGATCTGAGGGGTTACATATAGCGGGGCCTCCCAATTTGGAAAGTCCGAAGGAGTAGTGAAATTCGGAGGGCCCTTGAGTCTTTTAAGGAACGTTTGTCACCAAATTTGACCCTCCAAAAAAGCAGCACCTTACAAACCTCCTAATAAAATAAATTTTCTCCTGTCAGAAGTCCCAAGGTATACTTTTATGGTCACTGCTAGGACTATTACAAAGTCAAAAAACATACAATCAACCGCAAAAATCTCATTTAAATATTCATAGCACAACTAGCTGAAACTTTACATAATATAATCCTAAATGTTCAGCCACCACTACTGAACATGGTGGGGACCCCATGGAATTCTGGGGAAAAAAGGAATATAGCACAAAAGTGTGTATGTGTGCGTGGAGGCATATCCATCTCAAGGGATACCAATAGGTCGCAAGCACCCAGCTGTTGGGGAAACCTCAAGATTTGGCCCTGAGCAAAAGATAGGAAGAGAAGCCAAGTGTCCATAAAGTAAGTAAAAACTATAACAAATTAAAATATAGAAAGAAAAATCCCCATTAAAGTTACCGGTAATTGATTTTCTACAAGTCCTTCAGGACGACCCACGGAGGGAGCAGCTCCACCCCCTGGGAGGAAACACGAACTGAACAGAGGTTAAAATCCCATCCCTTCCTTTCCACCTCAGTCTTAATCAAGTAACATAAGGTTTACCGCCGTAGGACAAAGGGAGGGAAGTAAGGGGTGGCCCTGAAGGGCTCGTAGAAAAAACATTACCGGTAAGTCTAACAGGGATTTTCTCCCTTCGTCCTTCAGGGCGACCCATGGGGAGGCTTAGCAAGTAATTATTACTTACGGGTGGTAAGCTGCTAGTAAGACCCATCTACCTGATGTCTAGTCTATAATGCTTGAGGAAGGGGTGGGGTGAAGACCCCACATAGCTCTTGTTGAATGTGCTGAGACATGTGGAGGAGTAACTCCTCTGAATGTTTAAACCTGCATAATAGTCTTTTTTATCTGGTGGCAATAGTGGATTTAGAAGCAGCTAGGCCTCTTCTCTTGCCTCTGAAAATTATCAAAAGCTGTTCTGCAATTCGCCATTCTCTAGATCTTTCTAAATAAATGATTAGTGCTTTTCTCACATCTAATCTTTTTCTGTTCCTGCCTTAGCAGGTAATGTCGGCAGCACTATGTCTTGGGACCTATTGATAGATGTAGCAATCTTTGGCAAAAATAAAAGATCGGGTTGCAGTATGGCCTTATCCGGAAGAATTGTGCAGTAGGGTTCCTTCATCGATAGAGCTTGCAGCTCACTTACCCGCCTGGCTGATGTGATAGCCAACAGAAAACAAAATTTCAAACACAACCACTTTTCTGGTACTTCCTGCAGTGGCTCAAATGGAGGTTCCAGTAACCCTTTTAACAGAGGAACTTCGAAGGCCCTGGAGTCTAAAAGACTCCTGGGCAGTCCGAGTTCCTGTCCTTGGGGCAAATTGGGATGCCCCACAGTGTGAAACCCCCCAGATGCCCAGATCCACTGACCTTCTCCCAAGCCCTTGTCACGTTTCTGTGCTGCAGCTGCATCCCCGCAAACCTCTAGCCTTGCGCACGCCCGGCCTTACTGAATGAGTGGTGCTGACACACCCTGGCTGCAAGGTGAGAAGGTGTGTGGCTGGCAGTACACTCGACTCCCTACGGTACTGCTCAGGTGCTTAGCAGTCAGCGGCGCCAAAGGGAGCTGAGTGACAGCGAGTGCGTTGATTGGCTGAGTGGGGCGCTCAGACAATCAGTGCAGTGCACTTGCTTGTAACTTGTGTCTGCGCCGTGGGAGCAACTGGAAGGTGAGTTGATTGGGTGAATCTGGGGAAATACACACATCGGGTCATCCCAATCCGGGATGCCGCCGCACAGAGGAAAAGCACACGGGAAAGTGAAATTCTTGTGTGTTGTTCCTTTTTAAAAGGTGCTGGCCTTTTATGGGTAATTGCCTTAAAGAACCGATTAATAAGTTGATCCTGTCTGAATTGGTAGTCTAGAATAACAGATAAAGTCTGAGTCCTTAGAGTACTTACTGCTAGCCCCTTCTCAAACCCTTCCTGCAGGAATTCAAGGACTGCAGATACATCATTTTTAGATTGTACCAGATTTGATTTTTTTAAATTGACAATCCAGCCTTAAGTTTTTAGAAGAAGTTTTTATCTAAGTCTGCTAGTTGCTATTCCTCTGACCTTTAGCAAGAGTAAATCGTCCAGGTACAGAATAATTGTAATTCCTTCCTGTCTGAGTTGCGCCATTGGTTCCGCCAATATCTATGTAAAGATCTGTGGGGCTGATGAGAGGCCAAAAGGTAAAGCCCTATAGTGGTAGTGATAAAGCCCCTGGTCTGTTTGTACTGCAAATCACAGAAAATTGCAATGTAGTGGCAGAATTGGAATATGCAGGTAAGCATTCTGCAGGTCTAAATTGATCACAAGCACCAGCTCTATGAGGATGTTACTTACCGAATAGATTCCATTCTGAACCTCTTGTATTTGATGAAATGATTTAATCTCTTCAGATTCAGAATCATCTGATAACTTCCAGATGGCTTTTGCACACAGAAAATGTGAGAATAGAACCCCCACTCCTCTGAATGGGGCAGAACTACTTCTATCATGTTCTTTTGAAATAGTTCTTGTAAAACTAGCGGAAAGGCTTCCCTCTTTCTGATGTTCTGGTGTCCCTTGGTAATTTGGTTACTAGAAAGAGACATTGATGGATGGACAAACAACTTGATTTTGGGAAACTGCTCTCCAGGCGGCTACAAACCAGGCGAGCCTCCCCCCCGCCCCCCCCCCCAGCGGATAGTCTTTGTCAGGACTGAGACTTAGGGCCTTCTGGGGTTTTTTTCCCAAGTAGATTACGCTTTTTTTGTTTCTGTGTCCATAATTTTCTTCTGCTCATTCTGTCGGCCCTGAACCAGCCTTATGGAAGTTTTGGCCCTAGTATTTATGCGGGTTTTGAAACTTCCTTTTCTTATTTGGAAATTTCTTACTTGCTTCACTAGAAAGTCGGAATAATATATAAATCTTTACCAAAAAGAGATTAACATGAAATGGAATGCCACACAACTTAGCTTTGGAAAACAGATCGTTTGATCATGTTTTAAGCCAAAGTGCCCTTTGGCACAGGCTAATAGAGCAGTTAACTTATCTGTGGCCCTGATGGTCTCCTCTGAGGCATTAGCTAAGAAGGAAACAGCTCTAAAAAGAGTAGGTAAGGTCTCAAGTATACTCTCCTTAGGAGTGTCCTTACCCAAATAAACTTTGGTCATTGGTAATTGAGCCATGTTTGCATACTTCTGATGTCACCATCAGCTGCCAGGGCAGGTCTAACTGTGAAGAATGCAGCATCCCAAGGTCTCTTCAGGATGCCCTTTGTCCTGCGATCCATTAGATCACGCATAGCCCCCATATCCTCGAAACGTAGGTCTCTGGATATATGACCCAGCAGTGCATCTAATTTTGGAAATTTGCTCCATGTCCTGTTCCTTAAAGGGAAATTTACATTTGAGTGAGCCTGGCATTAAAAATGTATTTTCTGGGTACTTCTCCAAAAACTTCTTATACATGGTATCTTGGTTGGATAAGTGCTTATCCTCACTCTTGATTCCCCATATATCATAAATGTCATCTAATAAACCTGCCAAGTCCTCTGGCAAGGCTGCAGAGGTACCGGAGGCCCCCTCACCCTTCTTATGCAACTGTATATCATTAAGGGAGTTCTCTGATGAGAGGTCACCCTCACTTTCTGCCACTACCTCTGATCCTGTTTCCAGTTGAACAGGTCTAGAACCCTGGGTGTCTGCAGAAGGGATAGAAGCAGCAAGGGATACTTTTGAACTAGGATCCTGGGATAACTGCACTGTTTGAGGGATGAGTGTGCCAGCGGTGGATACCCCTGGGTGCGACCCAAAAGATTTATAGACCTCAAATATATCGAGGTCATTTCATTCCTCATGGCTAACATTTCCCTGTACATAGCTGAAGCCTCCTCTGTTGAATTTGTGTTTCCTCCCAGGGGGGTGGAGCCACTGTCTCCGTGGGTAATCCTGAAGGATGAAGGGAGAAGTAAAAGAGACCCTGTGAGCCACGAACCATTTTGCTTAGTGCAGGAGAAATTTTTTAGATTAGAATGCTATATCGCCTTATCACTGCTGCAGATAACCTAGTTTATTTTTTATTTAATTTTATCGGAGTCACTGGTGATTTCAGAGTGGTTTTAAAATCTTAATTAAACTTTATAGCCACAACCATAAACCTGGTGCTTAGCATTATCGGGGCCTATGTAGAAAAGTACTCCATCACCACAGTAAAGCATGGGGTGGTGGACCTAAACCCACACCGATCGATTCCCTCCCTCCTGGGCGTCCATAATCGATATGCCCTGCTGTGTGAAACCCCCTAGGTCGCCCCATACACTTACCTTGTTACCCGGTCCAACGGCGCATGCACAAGCCACGGCAGCATCTCCGCTATCTTTCCAGCAGGACGCGAGCTCGCACCAGGCATTTGTGAATGGCCGGCACGGGCACACTTACTGTTATAGGGAAGCGGGGGATGCGGCCGCCAGCGTGCTTGGAGCTGCTGGACGAAGCCTTAGACAATGTGACGTCATCGGCTGCGAGCACGCTGATTGGACGCGTGTCTGCTGATTGCATATGGCTCATTCGAAGCAGAACATGCAATTCAAGTAGCTTGTGTGATGCTCCAGGCACTGTGGTGGCTTTATCACTGTAGCCTTATCCCTCCTGTAGATCTGTAGATTTGAGATTTCTTTCTGGCTGATTTCAAATGTGTTTGCTGACATGGTAAGCTCACTGGACACAACCCATACTTTCCTCTAGTCTGAGCTCCTCCCACCCCCAGCCTATATGAATACTTGTTTTGGCAGTTTGGTGCTGTGTCATGTCTGCATACGCCCAGTGCCAATTGTCTGTGGACTAGTGTTCTCCCTGACTGTGGGGGTGGTGTTAGCTTGTTGGTATTCTTGTTGTCCTGTGCCACGTCTGACCAAATCAAGTTCCAAGTCATGTTGCCAGCTCTTCTCCAGGAACTAGTGTGCCCCTGACTGTATTGCCAGTACATGCAACTCTTGCAGCCTAGCCCGTTGTTTACATGTGCCACGTCT
The DNA here is from genome assembly GCA_027917425.1 of Gastrophryne carolinensis. Taxonomy (NCBI): domain Eukaryota; kingdom Metazoa; phylum Chordata; class Amphibia; order Anura; family Microhylidae; genus Gastrophryne; species Gastrophryne carolinensis. Next base: position 387,041,192 of record CM051239.1, read on the forward strand.
GACCACGTTCTGGTGCTCACCAATGTGACATCTCTGCTGAGATGATTCCAGGGCTTCAATCAAGGTACAAGGATAATAGTCTGTATTGGCAGTGACTTGTGATCTGTTACAGAGCCCCATTGGCTATAGAGTAGTCAGAGTAGTCAACTTTTTCAACCGAAACATAACAATATTTTCTTTATTGCTGAAAATCCTACAAAAGAAATAATGAGTTTTGTCAGTCATTCATATTTTTCATGGTGCCGCGCTCTTGTGCACAGCTTGCTTTTCTGTAAACTTTGTTTACTGGTGTTTGTTTTCTTTGTAAATAGCCTTGAAGGGTCTTGGCCCTCATTCATTGTTATAGGTTAATCCAAAGTCTCACGTTTATTAATTACTGCCTGTGTGGCTCATATGCTGGAAAAGTAACTGACAGCTTGCGTAGCAGTTCTAGAAAGCCTGGAATAAGACAAGGCTATTCTCATATTTGGAAAATACCAGGCCTCGTCCTTGGAAGGTTATGATAACAAGACTGCGTGGAGAGTGTCCAGTATACATTGCACTGTGAGAAATTCACAAACAACAAGCAGATACTCCCTCTCCATAAACCAACCTGGAAAAGTCTGCTTTCTATATTTGTCAGTTACATTACTGTTTATCATCACATCTGCTCATGAAATTAGAACCCAGCACTTAAAGTTCATTTTTTAGGAAGCTATAGCTCATTATGGAAACAATATTCATTGTAGCTGTTATGGTCCACTGTTGCTTACCAGTCAAGGAGATGCTCTGCTCTGCTTCACTGACCAAATGTTCGTTCCATATGTACAACTCTGGCAGGTGGTCAAGCCCTATAACAAAATACAGTCGTTTCTGTATGTAAACTAAACCTAAAGTAGGAATGTTGTATGCAACAACCAATCAGATTCCTTGTCCTTAAAAAAATCTGCATTGCCATGCACTCAAAGGGCCATGGTTTCATAAGGTTTTGTCCATTGATTCTTAAAGCAGACAGAATTGTTGGTCTGGTAGTGGAGGGGGGTCCTGTTTGCTAATGTCCCCACAAGCGAACACCCTCACAACCCTGGATATTTTTACCTGCTCCTTCTTCCAACATGAAATCGTCCTGCTGTCACTGGGTTTACTACAGCGTCTGGAACCTAGAAAGATGACCTTTGGCAGCTGGAGGCCTCAATTTATCTGGGGGAATAAGGAGCAGGTAAGAATACAAGGGCTTGTGGAGGGGAGGGGTTTGTTGGGGCATCAGCAGTCAATGTGCGCCCTCCTTGCCTGGCCAAGCACCCATTTTGTTTCATATGGGTGTTGATCTGCTTTCATAAAGCAGCATTCAAAAATATATTAATATACAGTTAAATCATAGGGACCTCCAATAAGTTGCGTCCTGGGTTCCATCGTTTTGAATGTCTGTATTAAGGTGTAAAGGACTAGGGTTGTTTGCAAGAGCTGGTAGGTTCTGCCCTACTTTTACATTTTGCATGTGTTTTTCAGGAGGCTTTCCAGATTGGCATCTACTGGGCCAATACAAACACAGTGCACAAGTCCGTGGCTGTTAGGCTGGTTCATGACGTGACCTCACCGAAATGGAAGGATGGAGATAACAGTGAGGTGGTGTCTTTGGATGAAGAAGGATTTGTTGATTCCAGCATTAAACTAGGTGCATTTCCTGGACACCAGAAGGTAAGGAAATATTATGCATGTCCTATATTAAAGCAGAATTCCATTGAAAAAACTACCCCCTCCGCCCTCCCACCCTAGAAAGAAAAAAACCCTTACCTCAAAGTGCTGCCACACAGAAAGGCATAGGGGAAGGTACAAACCGGCATCCCTCTGCAACGTGCCCGCATGTAACCGGGAGATGCTGCTATGTGTCTTATTGTGTGGCCCGCGCTGGACTATGGCTGAGTTAAGGTTTTTGTTTCTTTGCAATCCCCCAGCCTGTCTCAGTGCCAGGAAAGACTCACCTATTTAAGCTCCACAGAAGACCAGCTGTGCACTCATGTGGGTCACCAATAAGAGACATACTTCATTGCAGTGTACAGCTATTTCCTCTCCCATCATGCAGAGCTATGTGCCTGATTTTGGTTTCCTATGGTTTTCTTTACCTTCCCTATTACGTGATGCGTCAGTGATGCTATGGCATCTAATGACCTACAGTCATTTTTTTTTTTTTAATACTCTTTATTTAAAAGATTTTGCAATTTTAGACATACAAACAATGGGAAATACAGTACAGGACACAGGTGGGGGGGGGAGGGAAAGGCACATGGGAACACCAATTCAATTCAAATGTCCGTTTACATCTGAGTCACGCCATTTGCCAACAGAACACAATGCATAATAAAGATTCCTCGGCTTTCGTTGTTGCATAGGGGACTAATGATCCCCTCTTAGATCAAAACTCGGTGTGGTCAAGGCCACCTGGGTCTAAGCCCCACTAGGCTACGGGCACCCATTCCGTTCAAACGAAGAAGCTTCATCATACCACTTTGCAAAAGAGAAAAATAAAAAAAAAAGGGGGGGTGGCGTTGCCCCACGGCTAGGTGTAGCCATGCTGCCCTCCAGGGGAGTGTGGAGGCACACATAAGGGGCTTGGGTGGGGAAAGGTAGTGGAGGGGGAGATGGAGAGGGAGGGAAAGGAAAATTGAGTTTGGCATGTGGGACACGGGTCCACGCAGGGCATTCATCCCTGTTCACCCACGCCCGGCATCTCTCAAGGTTACCCAGATCTCTCCCCATCCACGTGGGGCGGTACCGCGCAGCACTGCCGACACACCGCAGAGCCTACTGCTCAAGCAGGCTCCTGAAGTCTGACGATTCCTCAAAGATCAACCAGGGCAGCCAGGTTACTCTGTATTGCTCATCTCTGTCATGCATAGCCAGCGTCAAGTAAGTCCTCCATCTCCCTAACACTCATGACCTCCCTTACCCAATCCCTCATGGAGGGGGCCTTCTTCTGTTTCCAAAACCTAGGGATTGTCTGCTTGGCCGCATTCAGCAGATGGACCAGTAAGGTTTTTTTGTATTTTCCCGTCGGGGCCCTCGTAGAATGGAGCAGGATCTGGGCCGGGTCATCCTGTAGTTGTGCCCCTGTAAGTTGCTCCACAGTACGCAGGACCGTCTCCCAGTATTCCCGGATCCTGGGGCACGTCCCTCGCCCCTCCCCACATCTCCAGCAATTCATGCTAACAGTGCCTAACATCTTACCCAGCCTATCCGGGGTGTAATACCAGTACAGTCATTTTTAACTAGAGGTCAGCTTCAATGTTAAAATTGGTTTGGGTGTGCCAACACACTTTTCTCATGCCTTTCTCATGTAACGCAGGCTGTTTTGGGGCACAGGACTGGGGATAGAAGAAGATATAAACTTCATATCTGGGTATAGGTACACTTTAAAGGGGAACAAACCCGTGTTATGACTATCCCTGGTTTTGTTTGGGATGCCCCAATGTGTGAAAACCCCCAGATCACATGGCTGGGCACATAGCCCCAGGATACTGGGGATGAGGCCACCCTATATTTATATCAGCGAGGGAGCCAGGAAGCAGGTGAGTTTTCCAGTGCCCCAACAGAGTTTCGCACAGCGTCCAGATTTGGAATGCCCAAGGGGAAGGCCAGCCGCATTGGATTTTGTTACGCTTTAAAGCTGAATAAGAAAAAAAAAAAACATTCACCTTGTCCAGAATTTTTGTTAAACACACACCTGGATTGAGACTGGCTTGCAGTTCTGCCACTCTGCTGGAGAACATTAGTAATGTTCCCTGCAACATTGATAGGGTGACGAGGCTGTCACTCATGATCCTAAGGCATCGGCAGCTGAAGAAACCCAGGACACAATGCCTTGCTTCTGCTGTGCAGAAAGCCGGGACCAGGTTTTTTTTCCCCAACACACAGAATCGAGCAGGATGTGAGAATTGGATGGAGGACTTGGTTGATTGATTTGCTTTAAAGAATTAGAGCTTTTCAGGGATGACAGGTGTCCGCTAATGGATTGTAAGTCAACTTGGGCAAGAAACTCCACTCAGGATACCTGCGGGATTATTTTTATTTAATGTGAAAATCAACCAGACTTGAACAAAAATGATATCTACCCCCAGGGCAAATCTGTTTCCTAGTTTCACTCCTCATTTACAGCCTTACCCCTTCTTTGATATTTTTGGTCGTTTTTCTGCTTTTATGGGCATAATTTTTGGTGTGGAGCACCGTCTGTGTTGTCCACCTGCTTTCCTCCAACATAGAGCGGCTTTGTGAATAAATGACGCATGGTAACAGAGTTTTATATTTCTCATCACATGGCACAATACAGTGGAATACACCGTTCCTTCTCCTCCCTTTGCTTTTCCTATGGAAATTAAATTAGTATTGTAAATTAATAATGTACCTATAACTTTTAATTGGCAGGCAGCGACACATCATTTGGGAGCCGCAGAATACGATTTGAGGTTTTTAGGCGGAATCAAAAGCAATTATGTTTTATTGCCAAATTAGTAAGACATTTTGTCTAACAAAAGATTTATAGTTTCATACTGGACTGAATGCAGGGAAATGAGGGGTTTCCTGTTCTGTGGGCAAGCTGGTGTACCGCTAACACATAACAGGGTTTTATATCTTCATAGTGATGTTGCTTGTAAAACTGTACTTAGAGGTAAACCAGTAAAGTTCATGGTCAGCTGTTTTTCTTTTAGCTTTGGATTGGGTGGGGAAGGGTTATAGCCAATATGATTTTCTTTATGCCCTGATTGTCGAGATTCAGCCTGATCTCCTGTCTTGAGTGACCAAACAGCAAGTGTATCACCTGGGCACCAATCATTAAAACTGCAACAACCACCATTTAAAAAAAAAAAAAAATGCTGGTACCCCTCTGCATTAACCCCATTAAACCCAGAAACTCTTACTTTTCTCCTTGGTCCCTGGGCGAATTGTGCTGCGATTGGCCACCGCCAGGAGGACCTGGAAGAGGCCTGTGGACCACGTGACCATGGCAGATGCTATTAATTATAAATGGGTGTATTTTTATATTGGGTGTGCTATTTTTGACCACCAAGTGCTAATCTTACTTCAAAATCATTATTAATTATTGCTAGATACCTGTACAAGTCACTATGTATCTGGTGCTTAGCAAAATGTCTTTTAAAAAGACCAGTTGCCTTTATTTTTTTCCTATTCATAAAGCATGACACGGATGAAAGAAAATCTTAATTGGCATTGTTTAAAGTTATTTTGAATGAGGATTCAAATGATTGGGGTAGTGCTCCCTGGGTGCCATTGCAAGGGCAGCCCACCACCCCAGGCATGTGTGCACGCACTGTTTGTGATTGTCTCAATGCACAAATGGGTTAAATGCAGAGGGAAAGAATAATTCTATAGTGTTGTTTCATCACCATGAGTAACTTTTTAAAACACTTTTTCTTTTGATTTTTTCATCATATCCAGCAGTGCAATATATTAAAAAATTACATACAGTGATGAATCAACGCTAATGGTGCCCAAGCATACAATGACCGTAAATCCCCCAAAATCCCCAATAAAGGATACCATTTAAGTAATTTAAATTATTTTTTATAAATATGACAATATTACTGTAGAGTTGAGGTTGACCTTTCTAATAACTCTTTTCATATTCTGCCCAGAGTGTAGAATCCTCTACCTAAAACTTTTCCTATGGCTGTCTTGCTGTGTGATGTCTGCCCACCTACCCCCAGTATTCTAATGCCACCAGTAATGGCTTATCAAACAAGTGGGTTGAGTTGTGCAGTTATGCAGTTGATTTGTACATCACATTATATATTTATCCTTCTTCCTTCTTTTAGCTTTGTCATTTTAGCATTTCTTCAATAGTCCGAAATGGAATCCAGGTTTTGCAAATAGAAGACAAGACAACAATCGTCAACAACACGCCATTTAAAATTTACTACAGTCCTCAAATGTGTGTTACTCAGCAACATTCTGAAGAAGAGGTAGGAAAAGTATTTCAATGAAAAGAAACAAGTGATGCTGTTACTCTGAATAAAGGTTGACATAATGGGCGACTAAATAAACTTCACTATTAATGTTTGGAAACCTCAGCTGTCATCCATAGACCATCCCATCCCAAAAGACAAAAACAATTAGTTTAAGTTAAGTTGAAGATTAATAATGGTTGTTAGCGGCAGGGAGTGGATCCTTCAGGGACTCTGGGATTTTTGTGGTAATGACGTTTCATAGGCAACACTACTGTACAAACTAAGCCCAAGCAAGTTTCTTGAGAAGACTTCACCTACTTTATCAAAAGCTGGTCCAAGATTACAGCACACTGAGCATCACAGAAGTTGTTCCATAACGTGACAAACGAGGCTCTAGCTTTCCCTTTCATGATTCCAGTTGACACAGCACGTCCAATATGCTCTCACAGGTGCCTGGGCCTCTTGGTTTTCTCTTGAGGTCTTTAGTAATGGCAATCTAGCCTATTTCTGGTTCTAGGGATTACTCCAGCTCTGGCTTACTGCATGCCTCAGTCTCCTCTACAGTAGAAATCAATAAGAATAAAATCCTGTTCCAGCTGGTTCCCAAGCTTATATAGCCTCTCCTAACCTCCTACTCCATTACTAAGCATGATCCACTTGCAACATTTACCAAAACAGCTTACATGTCTAATGTAGCTGTGGCAGTACCTGATGGACTCACAGGTCTTGACATATTACTTCTGATTTAAGAAATAAGAAATATTAGGTGATTTTGAGTTGGGGTTAGTTAACCTTTATGCACCTTTATCTGTAATATCTACAGATCAGACCATAGGTGCCCAACCCTCTTTTCAAGGACCACCAACAGGTCATCTTTTGTGGATTTCCATTACCTGACTTATCACCTGTGCATCCTTGTAGCGATCTGCAAAACCTGGCTTGTTGGTGGCCTTCATGAAGGAAGGTTGTGTACGTGTGTTGTAGACCCTCGCACAATGCTGTAAAATATCTCTGTATCCTCACAAATTTGTATCTGGGTTCCTTTCAGGTTATGGTGCGGAAACAATTGATAGACCACATACCGTTTATTCTTGGTGTGCCACACACCCCGCTTCACTTCTTAAATATTCATTACTTCATGGGTTAATCACCTGCAGGTGACGTAGTGCAGAGAGGAAGTCTTGTAACGAGCCCCACCTTCCGGCCTATATATACCTGGTACCTCCCTTCAATCACCAGTATTTTTCTCTCTGCGTGACAAGCAGAGGTTGGAAGTTTCCTGCTTACAGGTAGGTCGGGGCTTACCCCGCCACCCCCCTTTTGGTCTATTTCTGCCCGGTTTGAGTTGTATACCTCTATGGTGGATAGGAAGCCTCCCAGCTTAGGCTGCTCACCGGGTAATTGGTAGATGGCACTATTGGTGCCTAGGAGCTTATCTCCTCCGCTCATCCCCCTCTTTTGGGGGCAATGCGGCAATCCGGCATGGTGATCCGGAAATGGGATGCCCCTGTCCCGAGGGTCCCCGTAGCCCTTTCTCCCCCGCTCCGGTCCTTTCTCCCTTCACTTGGGGGGGGGGGGGGGGGGGGTACAGAGGGTTGTGTATCTTGTATGATGTTTTCACTGTGTGTTATTTCTGTGTGTTCACTTTTACATAGTAACTGTTTTTTGACCGGGGCTCCGGGCAGATGCTTTAGGCATGGCCAGTGTATTTGGTCTGCTTTATGGGGGTGGGGCAGCGGACCGCGCTCAGCTGGCCTCAGTTGGTTCCCTCCCGCCTCCCTTCCTTCCCCGCTGCTCCGTGCGGCAGCCTGTGTGGCTGCGCTTGTGTCTCTTTTTCCCCTCCTCCTCCTCCGCCGGCTCGGTGTCAGCCAGCGCAGCTGGTGGCATTCCCCCGTTGATTAGAGCAGGGCAGGCTCCCTGTGACGCGGGGGGGCGTGGCGCCGGCGGAAGCGGCGCCGGCGGAAGCGGCGCTCGGCGGCCTCAGCCTCGCTTCCTTCATGTTGCGGTGAAAAGAGGTCACGTGGGGGGGGGCGCGCGCTGCAGCAACACATGAGTTTGTGTGCTGCGGCTGCTACATGTCCCTCCGGTCTGGCTCCTGGCGTCGGTAACAGGTAAGCGGCCTCGCTTTTGTGGGGCCAGAATGAGTTTTACTCATGGGGCTGACTTTTAAGGAGGCACTCTCTTTGTTGTACTATTGTGAACATGCTGCTTGTTACTCTCACAAGGGATCTGATGGTTTGTTTTTTCTTTCCTTTCAGATCCTGGGATCCCTCTTTTACTGCGGCCTCCGGCTCTATATTGCCTGGCTAGTCTTTCTTGATATGAAATTGCACATTTTGGATATATATATACATATATATATGTATATATATTTATTTTGAGACTGTTAAGGGGGACCTTTTTCTCTTAAAGAAAAAAAAAAAAAAAAAAAAAAAAAAAAATATAAAAATAAAAACCCTCCCTTCCGGGACATTCTTATAAAGGGGCATCCCGGGTTGGCTTATGCCTTAAAAGTCCCAGTATTTGCGATACCATAAATCACCAATATGGAGGCTTCTGTTACTACCGGAAACGACTCGTCAGAGCCGTCCAGGGGGTGTGTAAAATGTGGGGCTGCGCTCCCTGCTGATGATATCTTTTTTTGCATTTCTTGTGCAAGGCAGATTGTTGCGCGTCAGTCTGTTGATCCGGCGGCTGACCCGTCGCAACCTCTATCATCTCCTGCCTCTCCCTCCCTGTTCCGGACCCCGCATGACATTGTCAAGGGTGGGGATTCGCAATCCGAGGTGGTGGTAAAATCAGCCAATCTTCGGGAAGTATTGCCCGTTAAAGCGGGGCTAAAGGCCTCTGCAAAACGGAAGCGCCTGACTCCGGTTTCTTCGGCTCCTCAGGACGAATTATGTGAGCCTGTGGAATGGTCCGATGGCTCCCCGGATGAGGGTGAATTCCTCTTGGAGTCAGATGAGCCGGCAGGTCAGCTTAAGGCTGATGCGATTGGCGATTGGTCGGCGGGGGTTGCCCTTGACACCCCCTCCATTCTGGCACAAATGTTTGAAATTTTGAATTTAGATCCGCCTGAGGCTGTCACCCGGCCAAAGGGTCAGTTGTTTGAAGAGCCTCAGCCGCGTTTGGTTTTTCCCAGACAGCACCACTTTGAGAGGGTGGTCCTGAAAGAATGGGAACATCCCACACGGTTATCTGGAATCCCTCCCAGTTGGGAAAAGCGTTATCCTTTTCCGCCAGAATTGCTGAAGCTTTGGTCCGTCCCTCCTGAAGTCGATACCCCTGTGCTAGGGTTATCTAGCTCCGCTATGGTACAGTCTGCTGAGACCTCTGTCCCTAAAGATGGGGAGGATCGTAGAATTGACCAGTATGCTCGCTATGGCTTTGTTTATGCTGGGTCAACAATGCGCCCCTTGTGCGCTTCGGCCCTTCTTCTTTTAGCGGTAAGATCTGTTATCCAGGGGCTATGCGAGGATCTCAATCCCGCCTGTGATGAGTTCGCTGCGCTTAAGCAGTGCGATTCTTTTGTGTCTTACGTTCTATCCGCTCAGGACGATGCGCTGGCTATGAGTAGCAGGACAGCGGCAATGCTGGTCGCTATTCGTCGGTCAGTATGGCTGCGACAGTGGTTGGCGGACTCAGCTTCTAAAAGGGTGCTCACAGCTCTCCCCTTTTTGGGGCTGCGGCTGTTCGGGGAGAAAATTGATTCAGTCGCAAAGGGTGGCAAGATGCCACAACGCAGGAGGCCTCGACGCCCCTTTAGAGGGGCTGTTTCTGGTAGGCCGTCCTTTCGAGGATACAGAGCGGGTAGGGGGACTTCCCTTCCCTCTACCAGTCGTACAGGTTGGACGCGGGGAAGGGGCCGTGGCCGTCCCGCCCAGTCCTGGGGCTCCAAGCCCAAACCTGCGGGTAAGCCCACTCAGCAATGAGGGGCCGCCCTCACCCGTGCGGGTGGGGGGACGATTGCGACACTTCTCCCAGGTTTGGAACCGGGAGGTTCCGGACAGGTGGATTCAGGAGATAGTGTCGTCCGGTTACAAACTGGAGTTCGAGTCTCGCCCTCCTTCACGGTTTTTTCGGTCTCGGGTGCCCATCGATCCTTCGGCTGCACAGGGGCTCCTGGCGTCGGTAGAGAATCTGTTAGAGATGGCGGTCATCCGGCCGGTACCGCGTTTAGAGATGGGCCTCGGTTTCTACTCCAATCTGTTCGCTGTCCCCAAGAGGGATGGGTCGGTTCGTCCCGTCCTGGACCTGAAGTTGCTCAACAGGTTCATCCGTTTTCGGAAGTTTCACATGGAAACCTTGCGCACTGCCGTCGGCTCTCTTCGGCAAGGGGACTTCATGACGTCTATAGACATCAAGGATGCTTATCTGCATGTTCCCATCTGCCTCCCTCATCAACGCTTTCTTCGATTCATGATGAAGGATCGGCATTATCAGTTCGTGGCACTTCCGTTTGGCCTTACCTCAGCTCCAAGAGTGTTCACCAAGGTGCTGGCAGGGGTCATGGCCATTTTCAGAGCTCGGGGCATTCGTGTCGTACCTTATTTGGACGACCTTCTTATCATGGCTCCGTCACCCGATCAATCGGAGAAAGACACCAGGGTGGTGCTCTCCACGCTGGAAAGTTTCGGTTGGGTGATCAACCTCTCCAAGTCCTCCCTCGCTCCGGCCAGGGTGGTGTCCTTTCTGGGGATGCGGTTAGACTCTTATCAACACAGAGTGTTTCTCCCTCAGTCCAAAATTCTTTTAATTCAGGAGTTGGCTCGGGTCCTACTCTCCAATCCTCGGCCGTCCATCCGTCTGGGGATGAGGCTGGTAGGGTTGATGGTTGCCTCCTTCGAGGCAGTTCCTTTTGCTCAATTCCACACGAGGACGCTTCAGCTTTATCTGTTGGCGTCTTGGGACCGGCAGCCTCGGTCGCTGGATCAGCCCTTCCAGTTGTCCTCCCGGGTCCGGCAGTCCCTCCAGTGGTGGTTGGTCTCGACCAATCTCGTGAAGGGCAGGTCTTTCCTGGCCCCCCTTTGGGAAATTGTCACCACGGACGCCAGTCTGTCGGGATGGGGCGGATTCTGGAAGGAGCTGCAGTTCCAGGGGCAGTGGGGACCTCGGGAGGCCCTCTTACCCATCAATATTCTGGAACTGAGAGCCATCCGTCGGGTGCTTACTCTCCTGACTCAGCACGTTCTGGGCCTTCCGGTCCAGGTGCGTTCAGACAATCGAACAGCGGTTGCTTACATCAATCATCAGGGAGGGACTCGCAGCCTGAGTGCTCTCAGGGAGGTGTCCCTGATCCTGACCTGGGCAGAAGCCCATGTTCCTCGTCTCTCGGCGGTATACATCCCAGGAGTGGAGAACCTGAAAGCGGACCGCTTGAGCAGGGGCTCTCCCCGTCGGGGAGAATGGGCCCTCCATCCTCGGGTATTTCGCTCACTGTGTCGCCAATGGGGGACTCCAGAGGTGGACCTGTTTGCCTCTCGTCACAATCACAGGCTCCCGAACTTCGTATCGCTCTCCCAGGATCCTCTGGCTCTGGCAGTGGACGCCATGTCCCTGAGCTGGGGGGATCTGGGGTTTCTGTACCTGTTTCCTCCGACACCCATGCTAGGCAGAGTGCTTCGGAAGTTGGCTCTGGAAGGGGTGTCCGCCGTCCTCGTGGCCCCAAGGTGGCCGAGGCGAGTGTGGTTCGCAGACATCGTTCGGCTGGCAGTGGACCAGGTCGTTCTGCCCCTTCGGCCCGATTTGCTCACTCAGGGTCAATTGTGTTACCCCAATTTACCAGCGCTAGCTTTGACGGCCTGGCTGCTGAGACCTCCATCCTAAAGGAAGAGGGTCTTTCTGATTCTGTCGTTAAGACTTTGATCAGTGCCCGAAAGAGGTCTTCTTCTGTCATCTACTATAGGACCTGGAAAGCCTATATCGCTTGGTGCGAGATGAGATCTTTTTCTTGTAGGGTATTTTCGGTCCCCAGGGTTCTGGAGTTTTTACAATCTGGGCTGGACTCTGGTCTTCAGCTAAGTACGTTGAAAGGGCAAGTTTCTGCCTTATCTATCTTTTTTCAGAAGCGTGTTGCGCTTAAGTCTTTAGTTAAAACCTTTTTCCAGGGGGTTACGCATGTGCGGCCTCCCAGGAAACCATTACTCCCGGTTTGGGATTTGAATTTGGTTCTTTCTGCTCTTCAGGCTCCTCCTTTTGAGCCTTTGCAAGGGATTGCTTTATCTACCCTGACTCAGAAGATTGTCTTCTTGGTAGCGATCACTTCGATCCGGCGTGTCTCGGAATTGGCGGCCTTGTCTATTCAGGCGCCCTACTTCGAGAAGCATCGGGATAAGGTGGTCTTTCGATTCAAGCCAGACTTTCTTCCTAAGGTTGTTTCTGCTTTTCATTTGAACCAAGATATTGTTCTTCCCTCCTTATGTCCTAATCCTAAGAATGACAAAGAGAGGGGTTTGCATTGTTTGGATGTAGTACGCTGTGTTAAGTGCTACTTGGTTATCACGTCTCCTTTCCGTAGGACGGATTCCTTTTTTGTTGTGCCCCATGGGCCTAGGAAGGGTTTGGCACCAGCCAAATCTGCCATTAGCAAGTGGATACGTCAGGCCGTTACTGCGGCCTATTCTGCCAAGGGAAGAGTTCCCCCTTTTCGTATCACTGCTCATTCCACTCGCGCTGTTGGGGCGTCTTGGGCTTTTCAGCACCAAGCTTCGGTTGAACAGGTTTGTAAGGCCGCCACTTGGTCTTCTGTTCACACTTTTTCTAAATTTTACAAAGTTGATGTGCGGGCCTCAGCGGATGCTGTTTTCGGCCGCAAAGTTCTGCAGACTGCAGTCGTTTAAGTTATGCTTCACCTGGCCTTGAGTTGCCCAGCCCTTGTGGACACTGCTTTTGGATGTCCCATGAAGTAATGAATATTTAAGAAGTGAAGCGGGGTGTGTGGCACACCAAGAATAATACCATTTTGTGAGTACTCACCTGAAAAATGGATATTGTTGGTGTGCCACACACCCCGCTTCACACCCGCCCTTTTCGGTATTACCGAAGCCTTTATATGGTGAAGCCTTTTTTATATCAAATTTGATTTTGAGGTTACTGGTGGAATACTGGTACCTTGTATTACTGCTTTGTTGATTATACTGGTGATTGAAGGGAGGTACCAGGTATATATAGGCCGGAAGGTGGGGCTCGTTACAAGACTTCCTCTCTGCACTACGTCACCTGCAGGTGATTAACCCATGAAGTAATGAATATTTAAGAAGTGAAGCGGGGTGTGTGGCACACCAACAATATCCATTTTTCAGGTGAGTACTCACAAAATGGTATTTTTGGACACAGAGAATTTGCTCCTAAAATATATTGAACATTCACCCTAATGTTAAGGTTCACGAGGCTACAGTGGGTGTTATATTTGTTTTGGAGCTTAGAGGGTGGGATTCGTATCGGTGTCCCAGTAAAGTTAATTCTTTCTTTATGAATTTGTACAGAAATACTGCTATAAGGAATTAAAAATTATGATCTATTGCAATGTATAGTCATAAACATCTAGAGGCAGGCACACAGCATGTTCAGCAGATGGGTATCATATGATCCAACAGCATAATAGGATGAGATAATGAAACTTACAGGTGGGGGGGGGGTCTCACAATCCTATGATCTGAAGAGCATGCTCGATTAACTTCTGTTGCGTACCAGGGGCACCGCGACTTAGTAACAATAAGTGTGCGCTCCAGCCCCCAGGATAACCATATATAGGTGAGAATTAACTAATTTATAGAGGCAAATTAACTGAGCTAAAGGAGAATGTGAATGGGTAAGTTATTGGGAAAAGGAGAGAAGAAAGTGTGGGATGGAGAGGGGAGGGGGATTGGAAGGAGGAAAGGGAATATCAAAAGTCATGCGGCATTGTCTGTGAGATCAGAATCTGAATATTGTTTTAAAGTAAAAGTTTGCTGTGAAGATTGTGAGGTTTTCAATTTCCTCTATGGTCAATGCACGCAACTAGAGATGAGCGAACTTTTGAAAAATTCGATTCGACTGATTCGCCGAATTTTCCGACAAAAATCGTTTCGACCCGAATAAATTCGCGACGAATCGCTATTAAAAACGGCTATTTCTGAGCCTCCTAGAGCCTCAATAGGGTTGTAAACCATTCAGCCTTGCTGTAACACGCACAGGATGCGTGCTGGGTTAGTTAAATAATACTTTGAAGAAATATCACATGCAGATCAGAGGCATCGCTAATAGAATCGCAGAGCGGCACAATTGCAGAGAGTTGAAGTGGCATCACTATGAGGGGCAGAAGGAGCCCAAATATACACTGGAGTTGGCCTCAGGAGCCCAAAAATTGGATGAATCACACCCTGGAGTTGGCAGAAGTTGGCAGCAGCAGCAGCAGGAGCCCAAATATACACTGGAGTTGGCTTCAGGAGCCCAAAAATTGGATGAATCACACCCTGGAGTTGGCAGGAGTTGGCAGCAGCAGCAGCAGGAGCCCAAATATACACTGGAGTTGGCTTCAGGAGCCCAAAAATTGGATGAATCACACCCTGGAGTTGGCAGGAGTTGACAGCAGCAGCAGCAGGAGCCCAAATATACACTGGAGTTGGCTTCAGGAGCCCAAAAATTGGATGAATCACACCCTGGAGTTGGCAGGAGTTGACAGTAGCAGCAGCAGGAGCCCAAATATACACTGGAGTTGGCCTCAGGAGCCCAAAAATTGGATGAATCACACCCTGGAGTTGGCAGGAGTTGACAGCAGCAGCAGCAGGAGCCCAAATATACACTGGAGTTGGCCTCAGGAGCCCAAAAATTGGATGAATCACACCCTGGAGTTGGCAGGAGTTGACAGTAGCAGCAGCAGGAGCCCAAATATACACTGGAGTTGGCCTCAGGAGCCCAAAAATTGGATGAATCACACCCTGGAGTTGGCAGGAGTTGACAGTAGCAGCAGCAGGAGCCCAAATATACACTGGAGTTGGCCTCAGGAGCCCAAAAATTGGATGAATCACACCCTGGAGTTGGCAGGAGTTGACAGTAGCAGCAGCAGGAGCCCAAATATACACTGGAGTTGGCTTCAGGAGCCCAAAAATTGGATGAATCACACCCTGGAGTTGGCAGCAGCAGCAGCAGGAGCCCAAATATACACTGGAGTTGGCTTCAGGAGCCCAAAAATTGGATGAATCACACCCTGGAGTTGGCAGCAGCAGCAGCAGGAGCCCAAATATACACTGGAGTTGGCCTCAGGAGCCCAAAAATTGGATGAATCACACCCTGGAGTTGGCAGGAGTTGACAGTAGCAGCAGCAGGAGCCCAAATATACACTGGAGTTGGCCTCAGGAGCCCAAAAATTGGATGAATCACACCCTGGAGTTGGCAGGAGTTGACAGTAGCAGCAGCAGGAGCCCAAATATACACTGGAGTTGGCCTCAGGAGCCCAAAAATTGGATGAATCACACCCTGGAGTTGGCAGGAGTTGACAGTAGCAGCAGCAGGAGCCCAAATATACACTGGAGTTGGCCTCAGGAGCCCAAAAATTGGATGAATCACACCCTGGAGTTGGCAGCAGCAGCAGCAGGAGCCCAAATATACACTGGAGTTGGCTTCAGGAGCCCAAAAATTGGATGAATCACACCCTGGAGTTGGCAGCAGCAGCAGCAGGAGCCCAAATATACACTGGAGTTGGCCTCAGGAGCCCAAAAATTGGATGAATCACACCCTGGAGTTGGCAGGAGTTGACAGTAGCAGCAGCAGGAGCCCAAATATACACTGGAGTTGGCCTCAGGAGCCCAAAAATTGGATGAATCACACCCTGGAGTTGGCAGGAGTTGACAGTAGCAGCAGCAGGAGCCCAAATATACACTGGAGTTGGCTTCAGGAGCCCAAAAATTGGATGAATCACACCCTGGAGTTGGCAGGAGTTGACAGTAGCAGCAGCAGGAGCCCAAATATACACTGGAGTTGGCCTCAGGAGCCCAAAAATTGGATGAATCACACCCTGGAGTTGGCAGGAGTTGACAGTAGCAGCAGCAGGAGCCCAAATATACACTGGAGTTGGCTTCAGGAGCCCAAAAATTGGATGAATCACACCCTGGAGTTGGCAGAAGTTGGCAGCAGCAGCAGCAGGAGCCCAAACATTACTTTAAACAGACCCTGGGGTTGGCCTCAGGAGCCCAAAAATTGGATGAATCACACCCTGTGGAGAGTCATGTGGAGAAAAAGTAGCTTAGTTAGTAATATCTACATAAAATTATGAATAAACAAATGCAAAAGTTTGCCAAAGTGAAGTTTTGTTTGAGGGTGTGTTTCCACCTTTTAATTAAATCAGAAACAAGAAGGTGTCATTGCCTCTGACTAATTAGCCCTCAAAAATTCTTGGAATTTTTAATCTGGAATCATGTCTGATCCGTCTTATCCGAAGAATATTAATAAAAAGTAAGAGTAACGTAAAGGATTTTTTATCAATACTTACTTGTGGTCCGATGCGGAGGAATGTCTGTAACTTGAGAGCAGCGCCTTAAATCTGTTTTGCACGATCCATCTTTCTTGGTCTGGCCCCGTCATCAATCTACTGGAATACATCAGGCATTGTTGGGAGGAAAGCTTGGCTGATCCATGCGCCATTCATTTCCACGCAGGGCAGTCTCTGGAAAAAAAAAGTCTGTATAAACCAGGGTCTTTTTCATATAAAAACAAATGGTTATTCTTGCTTTTCAACCATATGTTCCACAGCTTTACCAGTCATTGTGTCAGCCAATGAAGCAACTTTGTCTGGAAGTGCTGCAAAAGCAGTCCACTGCATCACAAGTGGCATCTGACACCCCCAGTCAACTGTCTGCCTGTTATGCTTTGGGTTCAGCTCCACTATCCATTGATCTGATATCCAAGATCTGATAATCATAAAATTCAGCAGCTACTGCCCAGCCAAGAAGTGGAGGAGACACTCGCCTCTTCTTCCACTATCCGGCAACTAGTGATGAGGAGAGTGTCGTGGGAGGAGGTGTTGCAAGCCGAGGTAGTGGAAGAGGGTCCCTGGAGTCTGCGGCGGTGGCGGCGGCAGCAGCAGCAGCGAATTATTGCGGACTGTTGGTAGGAAAAATCAGCTACTCAGCGATGTGGCAGTGTTCCATGCAGCATCCTGTGGAGAAAAAGTAGGTTAGTTAGTGTATATACATAAAATTATGAATAGACAAATGCAATAGTATTGCGAAAGTGAAGTTTTGTTTGAGGGTGTGTTTCCACCTTGCAATTAAATCAGAAACAACTAGCTATCATTTGCCTCTGAATAATTAGCCCTCAAAAATTCTTGGAATTTTTAATCTTGATGTCTGAGGGATTTCTCCTCTCAGACAGCGTCACCATAAGTCCAGCCTGCTGCATTACCCAGTGGTGGACCTTTCAGAGAACTGATGGCTTGTGCCGAGCCGAGGTGGAGAGTCACATGGCATGGTTGTTGAACAGAAGGTGGGCCAGTCCTTTAGCCTGTCAGTGTGTACCAAAGTGCACAGTGTTGTCTACGCCTGGAGCTGTAACTATAGACTCATGGTGGACAATATATATCCTTTTAGGCCCCCTTGGTGATTGTGGTTTCACGCTGTTCTTCACATGGTTTTCCTTGACCATCAGAGTCACACATGGGAGGAACTACTAAAAATGAGAACTCAATCCATGAAAGCATTGCTTAATCCACGAAAACTGCAAATTTGGACCCATGGTGACTGACACTTGGAAGAACATCTTGTTTGCGCTGCGACAAGGAAGCCAGAGTCATGCGTCCTGACATGGCACACGTGTTCAGTCTAGTTTTGAAGTCTTGCCCCCATCTGAAAGACATCCGAACAACAGGAAAGAAAGTTAGCATGCACTTCTGGCACTCCTACACCACCAAGCACAACCTTATTGAGCCTCAGCGTCACAAAGGTGTACCCCACCATAGTCTGATTTGCGATGTTTCCACCCGTTGGAATTCCACCCTCCATATGCAGGATCCACTATAGCAGTGGTCCCCAACCCTGTCCTCAAGGCCCACCAACAGGCCAGGCTTTGCAGATCTCCACAAAGATGCTCAGGTGGAGTAATTAGTGCAGCTGCAGAGCAATAGAGCTGGCTATTTGGAGATCCAAAAAACATGACATGTTGGTGGGCCTTGAGGACAGGGTTGAGGACCACTGCACTATAGGAACAGAGAAAAGCCATCACGGATTTCTGGATGATCCAAACGGATAGGGGGACACCCCTGTGTAAATTCAATGTAAACCATTGGCAGCTCATACGTGACACCGACCGTTTGTTTAGGCCCTTTGAGGAAGCTACATTATTAGTCAGTTGCCAGGACTATGAGATGAACGATGAGATTCCACTGCTTCATGTACTACAACACATGTTGGAAAGCATGGCTGGTCAGGGCACTGGAGACATGGCACATACATTTCACAGCCACATGAAGCCTGTGGGGGCTGAAGTGGAGGAGGAGGAGGGGGTGGGGCACAGCAAACCACAGTTTAGGTTTCACAAAATGACCATTTTATCTAGTCATCTGACAGGAGAGGAGGTGCAGCCACAGGAGCTAGAGGGTTGTGAGTAAGGCGAGACAGAGGACCCAGACACACCATGGCAGTTTACAGTGGAGATGGAGACAGGTAGTCCCTCCGAGTCACTTGCACAAATGGCACGATGCATGCTCACATGCATGCGTACTAGTGAGCGCAGAATTGTCTCCATTTGTCAGCGGGAAGACTTCTGGCTCTCCAACTTATTGGACCCTCGCTTCCGGCACAAAATGGGGGCATTTTTTACGCCCACTGAGAGGGAGGAAAAACTGACCTACTACAGAGACATCCCACGTAGTCAGTTGGGCGATGTCTATTTGCGCCATGGCCCATACTCCCGCAGGTCTGACTCTAGGGGAACTTTGCGATCACCTTCCACTGCCATGGCTGCTGGGGGGGTGGAAGGAGCAGCAGCAGCTCCATCAGCAGCAACCTCAGTCTTCAGTCGCTAGTGAGTAGCTTTCTACACCCGCATAGTGAGTCTACTCATGAGAAGCAGGAAGACCTGGAGCTGGACCTCAAACAGCAGGTCATGTCATACCTTGACATGACCATGCCAACACACCTTCAAGATCCACTGGATTTGCTGGGAAGCCAAACTTGACTTGTGCCCGCAACTAGCAGAGTTTGCCCTGGAAAAGCTGTACTGGCCGGACAGTAGTTGATTTAGATGGCAACTGGGCTGCTCTATATAACGAAGCAAAATGGCAAATTTACCTCACTATATAAGCTATTGCCCCTCAGATTTACACAGGGGCTGCTCTATATTATGCTGCAAAATGGCAAATTAACCTCACAATATAAGCCATTGCAGCTCTATATAAATAAAAATAAATAAATAAAAAAAGGGCCTGTAGAAGCTTATTTAGTATAACAGATAGGGTGACATGTGCTGGTTTGGGATGCCCATATGGGCTAGTGTTTTGGCAGCAGTACAAAAACCAATGCAAAATGCAATAGCTTAATAAAGCTGATGCTGATCAACGCTTATTTAGTATAACAGATGGGGTGCAACATGCAGGTTTGGGATGCCCTGCGGCCTGGTGTATTTAAAGCAGACCAAAACCAATTCAAAATGCAATAACTTAATAAAGCTGAGGCTGTAGATGCTTATTTAGTATAAACAGGTAGGGTGCAAGGTGCAGCTTTGGGGTGCCCTGCGGCCTGGTTAAATGAAAGCAGTCAAAAAGGAAGTGCAAACTGAAGTAGCTTAATGAAGCTGATGCTGATCAACGCTTATGTTGTATACCAGATAGGGTGCAAGGTGCAGCTTTGGGGTGCCCTGCGGCCTGGTTTATTAAAATCAGTCAAAAACAAGTGCAAACTGAAGTAGCCTGATCAACGCTTATGTTGTATAACAGATAGGTTTAAAATAGCATGTGCCTTGGGATGCCCGTGTGGCCTGTTATATTTCAAGCTGAACAAAAAGTAACAATAATCCAAGTATGAGACATCATTTTGACCTTCTTCACAGCGCCATACTTTGAAAAAAAAAAATTAATTTCATGCCGATCAATCCAAAGGTCAATGCCCCTAACAAAAATAGTGTTCGGCATAAGTTTTCCTTCTGGAAGGACGTAACCTTTAGTTTACATGGTTGGGGTAGGTTATCTTACAAATTGGGATACCCCAGGCAGCAGTGTCATTGAAAGAGACAGATTGTAATGCAGGCCATACGCAAGCAGAGAAACTCAGGCTGCAACAGGCCTATTTAGTTTACATGGTTGGGGTAGGTTATCTTACAAATTGGGATACCCCACTGTATATGAAACCGAATATAAATGCACACCCAAAAGTGGACACTCAGCCTCCAAGAGGCCTGCTTAGTTTAAATAAGAGAGCTGCTTAGTATGGTAGGTAGGTTATGTTATGTTACAGAATGGGATGCCCCAAGCAGACTTGAGATCAGTATATATGCACACAGCAGCAGTGTGTTAGCAGGCTCATACAGGCCAAATTTCTTTAAATAAATGTGCAGCTTACAGTAAATGCAGAGGCTAATGGTATGTTACAGAATGGGATGCCCCAAAGCTGACTTGAGATCAGTATATATGCACACAGCAGCAGTGTGTTAGCAGGCTCATACAGGCCAAATTTCTTTAAATAACTGTGCAGCTTACAGTAAATGCAGAGGCTAATGGTATGTTACAGAATGGGATGCCCCAGAGCTGACTTGAGATCAGTATATATGCACACAGCAGCAGTGTGTTAGCAGGCTCATACAGGCCAAATTTCTTTAAATAAATGTGCAGCTTACAGTTAATGCAGAGGCTAATGGTATGTTACAGAATGGGATGCCCCAAGCAGACTTGAGATCAGTATATATGCACACAGCAGCAGTGTGTTAGCAGGCTCATACAGGCCAAATTTCTTTAAATAAATGTGCAGCTTACAGTAAATGCAGAGGCTAATGGTATGTTACAGAATGGGATGCCCCAGAGCTGACTTGAGATCAGTATATATGCACACAGCAGCAGTGTGTTAGCAGGCTCATACAGGCCAAATTTCTTTAAATAACTGTGCAGCTTACAGTTAATGCAGAGGCTAATGGTATGTTACAGAATGGGATGCCCCAAAGCTGACTTGAGATCAGTATATATGCACACAGCAGCAGTGTGTTAGCAGGCTCATACAGGCCAAATTTCTTTAAATAAATGTGCAGCTTACAGTAAATGCAGAGGCTAATGGTATGTTACAGAATGGGATGCCCCAAAGCTGACTTGAGATCAGTATATATGCACACAGCAGCAGTGTGTTAGCAGGCTCATACAGGCCAAATTTCTTTAAATAAATGTGCAGCTTACAGTAAATGCAGAGGCTAATGGTATGTTACAGAATGGGATGCCCCGGGCAGGAATCGAGCTGGCAGGGTCCAGTAGTGCTTTGGCCAGCAAAAGTGTCTTTATCAGGCCTAATTTCAAATATGATTAGAGCAAATGCTTATATGGTCTTAAACAGAGGCTGCTTTAGTCACAGAATGGGATGCCCCGGGCAGGAATCGAGCTGCCAGGGTACAGTAGTGCTTTGGCCAGCAAAAGTGTCTTTATCAGGCCTAATTTCAAATATGATTAGAGCAAATGCTTATATGGTCTTAAACAGAGGCTGCTTTAGTCACAGAATGGGATGCCCCGGGCAGGAATCGAGCTGCCAGGGTACAGTAGTGCTTTGGCCAGCAAAAGTGTCTTTATCAGGCCTAATTTCAAATATGATTAGAGCAAATGCTTATATGGTCTTAAACAGAGGCTGCTTTAGTCACAGAATGGGATGCCCCGGGCAGGAATCGAGCTGCCAGGGTACAGTAGTGCTTTGGCCAGCAAAAGTGTCTTTATCAGGCCTAATTTCAAATATGATTAGAGCAAATGCTTATATGGTCTTAAACAGAGGCTGCTTTAGTCACAGAATGGGATGCCCCGGGCAGGAATCGAGCTGCCAGGGTACAGTAGTGCTTTGGCCAGCAAAAGTGTCTTTATCAGGCCTAATTTCAAATATGATTAGAGCAAATGCTTATATGGTCTTAAACAGAGGCTGCTTTAGTCACAGAATGGGATGCCCCGGGCAGGAATCGAGCTGCCAGGGTACAGTAGTGCTTTGGCCAGCAAAAGTGTCTTTATCAGGCCTAATTTCAAATATGATTAGAGCAAATGCTTATATGGTCTTAAACAGAGGCTGCTTTAGTCACAGAATGGGATGCCCCGGGCAGGAATCGAGCTGCCAGGGTACAGTAGTGCTTTGGCCAGCAAAAGTGTCTTTATCAGGCCTAATTTCAAATATGATTAGAGCAAATGCTTATATGGTCTTAAACAGAGGCTGCTTTAGTCACAGAATGGGATGCCCCGGGCAGGAATCGAGCTGCCAGGGTACAGTAGTGCTTTGGCCAGCAAAAGTGTCTTTATCAGGCCTAATTTCAAATATGATTAGAGCAAATGCTTATATGGTCTTAAACAGAGGCTGCTTTAGTCACAGAATGGGATGCCCCGGGCAGGAATCGAGCTGCCAGGGTACAGTAGTGCTTTGGCCAGCAAAAGTGTCTTTATCAGGCCTAATTTCAAATATGATTAGAGCAAATGCTTATATGGTCTTAAACAGAGGCTGCTTTAGTCACAGAATGGGATGCCCCGGGCAGGAATCGAGCTGCCAGGGTACAGTAGTGCTTTGGCCAGCAAAAGTGTCTTTATCAGGCCTAATTTCAAATATGATTAGAGCAAATGCTTATATGGTCTTAAACAGAGGCTGCTTTAGTCACAGAATGGGATGCCCCGGGCAGGAATCGAGCTGCCAGGGTACAGTAGTGCTTTGGCCAGCAAAAGTGTCTTTATCAGGCCTAATTTCAAATATGATTAGAGCAAATGCTTATATGGTCTTAAACAGAGGCTGCTTTAGTCACAGAATGGGATGCCCCGGGCAGGAATCGAGCTGCCAGGGTACAGTAGTGCTTTGGCCAGCAAAAGTGTCTTTATCAGGCCTAATTTCAAATATGATTAGAGCAAATGCTTATATGGTCTTAAACAGAGGCTGCTTTAGTCACAGAATGGGATGCCCCGGGCAGGAATCGAGCTGCCAGGGTACAGTAGTGCTTTGGCCAGCAAAAGTGTCTTTATCAGGCCTAATTTCAAATATGATTAGAGCAAATGCTTATATGGTCTTAAACAGAGGCTGCTTTAGTCACAGAATGGGATGCCCCGGGCAGGAATCGAGCTGCCAGGGTACAGTAGTGCTTTGGCCAGCAAAAGTGTCTTTATCAGGCCTAATTTCAAATATGATTAGAGCAAATGCTTATATGGTCTTAAACAGAGGCTGCTTTAGTCACAGAATGGGATGCCCCGGGCAGGAATCGAGCTGCCAGGGTACAGTAGTGCTTTGGCCAGCAAAAGTGTCTTTATCAGGCCTAATTTCAAATATGATTAGAGCAAATGCTTATATGGTCTTAAACAGAGGCTGCTTTAGTCACAGAATGGGATGCCCCGGGCAGGAATCGAGCTGCCAGGGTACAGTAGTGCTTTGGCCAGCAAAAGTGTCTTTATCAGGCCTAATTTCAAATATGATTAGAGCAAATGCTTATATGGTCTTAAACAGAGGCTGCTTTAGTCACAGAATGGGATGCCCCGGGCAGGAATCGAGCTGCCAGGGTACAGTAGTGCTTTGGCCAGCAAAAGTGTCTTTATCAGGCCTAATTTCAAATATGATTAGAGCAAATGCTTATATGGTCTTAAACAGAGGCTGCTTTAGTCACAGAATGGGATGCCCCGGGCAGGAATCGAGCTGCCAGGGTACAGTAGTGCTTTGGCCAGCAAAAGTGTCTTTATCAGGCCTAATTTCAAATATGATTAGAGCAAATGCTTATATGGTCTTAAACAGAGGCTGCTTTAGTCACAGAATGGGATGCCCCGGGCAGGAATCGAGCTGCCAGGGTACAGTAGTGCTTTGGCCAGCAAAAGTGTCTTTATCAGGCCTAATTTCAAATATGATTAGAGCAAATGCTTATATGGTCTTAAACAGAGGCTGCTTTAGTCACAGAATGGGATGCCCCGGGCAGGAATCGAGCTGCCAGGGTACAGTAGTGCTTTGGCCAGCAAAAGTGTCTTTATCAGGCCTAATTTCAAATATGATTAGAGCAAATGCTTATATGGTCTTAAACAGAGGCTGCTTTAGTCACAGAATGGGATGCCCCGGGCAGGAATCGAGCTGCCAGGGTACAGTAGTGCTTTGGCCAGCAAAAGTGTCTTTATCAGGCCTAATTTCAAATATGATTAGAGCAAATGCTTATATGGTCTTAAACAGAGGCTGCTTTAGTCACAGAATGGGATGCCCCGGGCAGGAATCGAGCTGCCAGGGTACAGTAGTGCTTTGGCCAGCAAAAGTGTCTTTATCAGGCCTAATTTCAAATATGATTAGAGCAAATGCTTATATGGTCTTAAACAGAGGCTGCTTTAGTCACAGAATGGGATGCCCCGGGCAGGAATCGAGCTGCCAGGGTACAGTAGTGCTTTGGCCAGCAAAAGTGTCTTTATCAGGCCTAATTTCAAATATGATTAGAGCAAATGCTTATATGGTCTTAAACAGAGGCTGCTTTAGTCACAGAATGGGATGCCCCGGGCAGGAATCGAGCTGCCAGGGTACAGTAGTGCTTTGGCCAGCAAAAGTGTCTTTATCAGGCCTAATTTCAAATATGATTAGAGCAAATGCTTATATGGTCTTAAACAGAGGCTGCTTTAGTCACAGAATGGGATGCCCCGGGCAGGAATCGAGCTGCCAGGGTACAGTAGTGCTTTGGCCAGCAAAAGTGTCTTTATCAGGCCTAATTTCAAATATGATTAGAGCAAATGCTTATATGGTCTTAAACAGAGGCTGCTTTAGTCACAGAATGGGATGCCCCGGGCAGGAATCGAGCTGCCAGGGTACAGTAGTGCTTTGGCCAGCAAAAGTGTCTTTATCAGGCCTAATTTCAAATATGATTAGAGCAAATGCTTATATGGTCTTAAACAGAGGCTGCTTTAGTCACAGAATGGGATGCCCCGGGCAGGAATCGAGCTGCCAGGGTACAGTAGTGCTTTGGCCAGCAAAAGTGTCTTTATCAGGCCTAATTTCAAATATGATTAGAGCAAATGCTTATATGGTCTTAAACAGAGGCTGCTTTAGTCACAGAATGGGATGCCTCACAGCAGACTTAAGATCAGTTCAGTATATATGCACAGTTAGTTACTATAAGCAGCCTGAAAACGCTAACAAAGGCTGGATGAAAAAAAAAAAATCTCCCTGTCAGCCAGCTCCGTTTTTCCTACCTTTCCCTGGCTTTCTGTCTGTCTCCTGTCTGTCTCCTGCCTGTCTCCTGCCTGTCTCCTGCCTGTCTCCAGCCTGTCCCTGTCTGTCCCTGTCTCCAGCCTGTCTCCAGCCTGTCTAACTGCCTCAGCTACACAGCGTTCTGTCTGTCTGTCACGAATGCAATAGAGAAATGAGGAAAAGCAAGATGGCCGCCGTTAAATACCGCTGTGTGACGTCACCGGGCTTGCTGGCTGCTGATAGGCTGCATGTGACTGCCCCAGCTTGCACTGGCGCGGGATACATGTCCAGACATGTCCCGCCCGCCATCTTAGAATGCCTGTAATGTAAATGAATGGATGTTAAAGGAAAACTTCGAGTGATCGAATCGCGGGGAAATTCGGATTTTTCCTGAAATTCGGATCGAATCCGGGTTCGTCCGGATCGATTCGCTCATCCCTACACGCAACATAACTGGACAGGGCGATCTATTTTTTGGACTTTTGGTGTGTTCATGTTTAGGTTAGGTGTTAGGTTAGGGTGGATTTATTTGACATCCCTGCCTAGTGAAATTGCTCAAAGTTGCATTGAAGGCGGTTATTTACTTTGACCATTTGAGCTGATGAATTATGTGCCAGCCAGGCAGCAAGCTGCAAAATAGCGTAACTGCTCCTGAGGTCTGGAGAGTTGAATTTCAAGTTGTAATAAAAAGGGTCAGTATTGGTCACGGATACAATGCAGACCTCAGATATTACAATTATAATATTATTGTTGAATTTCGGGTTACTTTGTTAGTTCTGCAGTTTTTTAGGTAACACAACAGATTGGCCTTCCCTTCTAAGTTACAGCACTGCTTTGTACGGTATGCTTTTGTAAAAGACATGTTGTGGCTTTGTGTTTAGGGTGCATTCAATCTGCATTATGCATTATATTCTACATTCCAGGTCAGAGTAGGGCACTGGAACAGCTGCATATAGGTCACACTGGATCCTGACCAATCTCAAGTTTTCACATTCATTTTCACTGTTCTCTGTCCGCTGTTTGCCGTAACCACAAAGGTTTTTTGGGGGGAAATATCTACTTTTCACCTGTTGCTTAGTCAAATACAATGCAACAAGACCTCGCAGTGAACTGTACTTAAAGCCCAAGGAAAAATGATATCTTTGTGCTCTGTGTCGAAAATCTGGCCGTGCTTCAACAATCCAATGTTTGGCTTCAAATGTCCAACTCATAATAATAAGTCAAATCTCAGTGGACTGAATCATCTGTTTCGTTTAATCAAGCTTATCTTTTTTTGTCCTTTTCTCCCCCTGCTTTTCCTCGGAAGTTTGCGCCTGTACCAGACAGCACTGTGTTCAGCATCGGCCCATTTGGGGAGCATCCCACTGCCAAGTCCAGTACAGTTCCTTGTTGGGATCTCATCTCAGACACTAGTAACTCTTCAGCTGAGGCTCCTCCTCTCCAGAAGTACATCCTACTGAGCATGTGCAACAATGCTGCGGCTGGCAATGCTGAATGCTGGAGCTTACCTGCCATCATCCGCCAGGAATTTCCACGACAGAGTGTGGCCGTGCCTGTTGGAGACTGCAGCGAAAGTGACTTATGCACTAAGTATGACATCATATCAATATTTAACAATTATAATATAATATAATGCACCAATACTGAACTGGTATTGGGTATGAGGTGATATATGAGGTAGCCATAGAAACGGTAGGAATAAGCTGTTTAATCGGATTTTATATAAAGGCCCATCACAGCCTTTTATTGGGTTGGTGGTGTACTTGTGATCATGAAATGTCCTGCCCAGTCCAGTTGTAAGGACAAAATTACAACAGCAGTGAAAGTGCTCTTTGGGCATCAGGAAGGATATTGTTTGGGTATAAGTGACTCTGAAGGATATACATTTCCATCCCACTGACCAGGAACTGAGGGCAGTTGGGAGAGATTTAATTTTGTGACATGGCCATTATTTTACTCCACTTGGTCCAGTGGTGTGATCTTTCCCTCCACTGTTGCAGGCATCTAAAGATATTGTCCTGCAGTGAGGGAACACGCACCATTGGCCCTGGTGGAGTGCATACAGTATATAGGTCTCTCTTTAAACTGGACATCCATGGAAATCTGTATTGGGTGGCACTTGAGGTAATAAAGAGACATTCCAGGCAAAGTGTTAAATTAACCTTCTTTCTATTTGCCTCCTGCTGGTTGTCTGGGGCGGCATATTGTATTCAACAGCACTCTGGATTCCCTGATAAACTCTATAGAACTTGCTCCCTTCTGCTGACTCGTTTTTGATTGAGACCTCCTCTACTGCTGAGGAGGCCATGCAGAAAGGGATAGAGTTCACTTGGCTTTATTAAGAAATAAAAAGCAGGCCGAATGAAAGATGCACCCCTCACAGCCAGCATGGGAAGAACAGAAAGCAAGATAATGTAACCTTTTGCCTGGAATGTCCCTTTAGAAAATGGGATTTGAGATTTCATGAAAAAAACCTTTAAACATTTATAATCCAGGTCTAGTAAACTATTATCCATGATTATTAGGTCCTTTAATAGTTGGCCCCTGTGCTGAAAACATTGCTCTACTGTCTAAAAAGACTTTACTTCCTCTGATACAAGCAGCATAGAGGCATCCTGAATTGAGATGCCCCGCTGCGTACACACGTCCGGTAAGCCCGATCCTGGGCTTCTCTATATTCATCACTTGCACATTCCAGCATTGGCAGCTAAGCGAGTGATCCTGAATGGTAGCATGGCAATGTATGGCATGCAAAATGATGGCCATAACCACACAGCGAACCTGTGCACCAACCTGGGCTTCAGTGCACAGCAGTCATCCCAAATCACATTTTTACCCAGGCACATACCAAGTATCTATGCTACAGTTTGGACAATGTGTGAAGACATTGCCTGGCAGTACCCCACGGATAGTGGAGGTATGAGTGTTGTACATAGGCAATGGGGAGGGGAATCTAATTGATGGGTCCATTCTGGGTGCATCATGGGCCCACATTTCTGCTGGCAGCCAGTGAGGATTACAGGCAGGCTGTGTGTGCACCCCCCCGGGTAACCAGCAATCATCGGTATTTCAGTGGCCATAAGGAGTGATCCTGGAGGTAGGCGAGTATTGGGGCAGGGGGGTTTAATCCTTCCTTGACCAGTATCCAAAGTGGGACACCCAGCAATCGGATGCCCCCCGCTGCTGCTTATTTTTGAGTGTTGTTCCTCTGGACCAATTCCATTGGCCCTATAGGCTTTCAATATAAGGATTAGATCAGATTATTTCAGTATCTAAATCCATGGATAAAAATTGCCGGCTCAGTTGATGTTCTTCCATGTTGGATCAAAAGTGTACTTGGGATTTTAATGCTTTGTTAACTCGGCCACACATTTTGTGGTCATTAAGGCAATGTACATTGGCAGCTTTCAAGCATTGTGGCCTTTCTGCAGTTTAACAGATTACAACAGATTACCGTTGTTGTTACAAAGGAACCCCTTTGCTTTTTTTATACTACTTTTAACAAAAGTTTGTTATATTTAAGATTTTATTCGCTTTATATAAAAGGTCAAAGCCATTTGTAAACTGATCAGGAATTCTCCACAAAATCTTGTGACATTTATCTTATGATTTCCTTGTTTTTGAAGGGCCATGGTGTTGACCTATCAGGAACATTTTGGTGTAACCTATTTAACCCTTACAGAGGATCCAAGCCCTCGGATTATCATTCGCAACAGGTGCACAGTTGCATTGCTGCTAAGAGAAAACATCAAGGGTATGGCTCAACTCATGGCAACTGTACAGTTATCTAGAAACCTTTAACTATCTGGTGCTACCTTTCTGTCTTTATTTTTAATTTTATTGTTACTGTTTCATATCGCCCCATCATCTTCTATAGTGTTGTACAAAGTAATAATTATAGACAGGCTAATACATATAGTACATACACTTTTACTACATGTTTAGAATACAAGATTCAATTGGGTAATATAGCCCTGCCCATATCAGCTTACAGCCTAAAGGAATATGAGTGGAGACCAAAGGGAATGAACGTTAGAGGTCTGTAGTGAGTTTTGTGGCATGTTCCCTATGGATAATTATTTAAACTAGGATGTATACTTGTTTGAAGAGATGGGGTGGTCCATAGGGTCAGAAGCAAAGGATAGGTCAAGAAAAATGAGAATTGCCTAGGAAACTTTGACTTTGAAAGTTACCAGATCTTTAGTGAAGGCAGTTTCAGGAGAAGGGTTTGAGTGGAGTTCAAATTAGAGGCGATCTAGTAAATAGTAGATAAATAGCATGCCAATTCTAGATGAGTGTGGCGTTCAAGACAATGGGGGATGAGAAACAGCCATGAGCTATGGCAATAGCTAAAGAGGACAGATAGATTCTTCATTATAGGGGTAGCCTATTCCTTAGACATTGACTGAACTTGGTTCCTTAAAATCTGCTGAATAATTCTCCTTAGGTTAATAATTTGATTGTCCCTCTGTATCAGCATCAATGGACGATCTCTAGAATTTACTATACTCTTTGCTCTTTCAGTCAATTGCATCGGATAACCTTGGTCTTGGCAATGTCACACTCATTCCCGTCTGCCCTGTGCACTCATGCTGGCCAACCTTCAAGATAGAGGCCTGTGCCTGCTCCGAGGGAGCAAGGTTTGGTGTGAGTTTGTAGGGACACTGGGGGTTTCAAATTTGAATGCCCTGGGGGAATCCTGGTGGTAACTGCACCAAGATGGGTATTCTGGGTAGCTCAGGTGCTGACATATTTTTTAGAGTGGCTTCTTTATTACACATTTTGTTGGTATTTAACCCAAATCTACATTTGTTTTGAATAAACCGATACATTAATGGAGCCTTTTTGTGCATTGTACTGATGTCTTGCCAAATCTTTAATTGTGAATATAGGATGGATTGATGGAGCTGGACCTTCCAAAGAGGAACATTGTTTTAGGTGATCAGAGAGGGGCTCAAATATATATGCAGATTTTGCCAACCAGATGTGATTTGATCTTTAGTTTTGATTCGTAGCCAACGTGAAATGTGTGGTGTCTCCTTTTCGCTTTCATCTCCTATGCTGTTCATCTAGGACCAAGTACATGATTGCTGGAGCGCTTATTGAAACAGTGACCTTCATTTTTCTTTTACAGATACTCCAAAGTTTGAGGTTTATTGCAGAAAAATCCCAGCCGAGTGTTCGGTTCATCATGAGATGTATCATCAGGTGTCCAGCTTTCCTGACTGCAAATCCAAAGACTCCCTCCCCGGCATCTCTTTGAAAGTGGTATCATGTGAGGATACAGCAGCAGAGTGGAGTGACCTGATTGATATCAATTGCCACGGCACCCAGGTAGGAGCAAGCCTCATTATTAAAACGTAATATTTAAGTGTGGGATTTGTTTACTTAAACCCGACCAACATCCTTACAAGAAACAGTGCTCATATGCATCTCCCCAGGGCAATTCAGATTACTGCACATAAAATTGTATTGTATTGTATTTTTTATCTGCTGCTTTAGATACATGGCTTCTTATGGATTTGCTAGTGGCCTGCAAAGAGGAAGTGCCGCTGGGTTTCCTTCCGCTTTCATTGGGGGTTAAGTTGCTTAGGTCCAGGCAGCAGAACAGCTGGAGTGCTGGGAAATGAAACAGCCCCCAGGCCAAGAGGGCCGCCACCAGTGAGACAGCATTTCATCTTTGAATGGATGCATGAGCAAATGTATGTGCTGACAATGATTCAGTATCCTGCATGTAGATGGTGCAAGTGCGTTGGTCTGGTTTAATACAGGATTTTTATACCTAGGGTTTGGTCCAATGTAGGATGCCACTGTGTGTGAAAGCCCCCGATTTGCCCAGTAACTTGCCATTGTGCTACAATGAAAAAGTCTCCAAAAATATCCTATACATGGGTTGCAAATTCAAAGTTGTAAGCCAGCTTTAATTCTAAGAAACCTTAAAAAACAGGAATACACTATACACAATACTGTCTTGAGAGTGAGATGGGCAAAATCTGAGGAGCAAAAAATAGTGCTAATGTGGACCTAAAGTGTAACATTCCCCCTTAATTAATACATTTAAAATTTAATCACCCTATACAAAGATAAATCTGCAATTTTCCACGTGGACCTAGATTACAAAAAAAATGTAATGGGCTCCTACGAGAACCCCAATAAATAATGTAAAGTGTTGGGCTGGTATAGAGCTCTTAGCTCAGAAGACAGCAACCCATGAATAAGTCCCTACTGCTTCAGGTCTCCCATGGTGCCGTGTCTCTACCAGTAAGCAGTCATTACAGTGCCTTTTAATGCGTGACAATGAATGCTTTGCCCCAAGACTACTGCACAGTATGGAAAGGTGTAGGGGGATGCTGATGGGATGGGGGATGTTCTGTGGGATGGCTGCATCCAACACATGGGCATCCTAATTCTAGCCCTGGAGCCTTTAGAACCAGATGAGAAGGGCTTTGGTCTACTTCAACAAATAAAGCTACTAGATAAATACTCATTTGGGCATATGTTGGAGATATGTATCTTCTCAATACCTAATGGAAGCCAACAAAGGAGTTGTCACCACAGGTAAGTAAAATCAGATTTGGCTGTTCTCATCCTTTACTCCTGTATTGCGTTCATTCAATTTTAACTTGCTTGTATACAATTTGTGTTTATGTAATGTAATAAACAATAACATCATATTTATAAATTGGCCAAAAAATGTCTTTAAATAATGTTTCACCTCTCTGCTTCTTCTGAATCCTCACTTAATGTGACAAATACCTAAGGCATTTAGCACCATAGGCTTTGGCGCTTCTTGGAGTGGTCCTCCACCCCCACAGCTCCAAGGTATCCAGATTTGGGGTACCCCACAGCTCATACTGTAACAATAAGCCTGAGACAGGACAGAGCTTCTCAACACTTGCATTCCCTCGCTTCAGGTAGTTGGTGTGACACCCCTTGGTGTGGTTTAGGGGCTGGCTTGCATGTCAGCCACTTAACGAACCTCACTGGCTGCTGGCAGTTACCTGGGTTACCAGATCGGCCGATTTAAGTGACTCCAGTTTTGATAAAAGTTTTTTCACTAGTGAGAATTCTAGTGTACGTATATTGGCAAAGTTGATTAATCTCTCAGGATAAACACAAAACCTGAAACTATATTTACTCTCTAAAATAATCAGCATTGTAAAAAATGGTCATATTTTGTACAAATGATCACAATAAATAAAGCAATATACTGACATGTAAAGATATATAACTTCTGAAATGGGAGGGCGCTCCCATCATTTGTAAATCCAGAAAGCCTCCATCTGCTTGCACATGTCAGATCTATACATTCCTCCTTGCTTTATCTCTCCCGCATTGCTGTATATTGCAGCTCAGGGGCTATTAAATAAAATAAATGTGTATTATTTGTGACATTTCAGAAGCTCGGTTCACTTACTCACATCCACAGGGATTTAGACCAAAAAGACTTCTGACATCTGCCTTATCTTTTGACTTTTCCTTAAGGGAACATGCTTTTGAAATGTAAAAAGTAAAACATCCCTCTGCTTGTCAGCACACATGTTGTGTCCTTTATGTGCCTCTTACATCATGTGTTTTATTCTTTGTATAGGTCATTTTTCTGATGGGCTATGGCTATGTGTATGTGGATGTTGTCCAACATTGTGGGGCATTGATTATTACCCTGGCTCCCGAAGGAAGAGCTGGACCTGTTCTTACCAGCCTCAACAGGTACGTCTGTTGTTCTCCTAGCACTAGTATTGGCAGAAGGTGCAATGCTTGTGTATAGCTTATAGAAAATTGTTAGCTGTACCCAAGCATTGCACCCCTGTGTGGTTTAAGAGATGTAAAAAGATGATTTGCATAGTCCCACCTACTACCATGTAATCCCTCTATATGGCCTAACATGTTTCTCTCTCTCAAGTGGTTTCTTTATTTAGCACCCAACCCAAAAATGTCGGCGTGTACCACAAACTGTATCCTCCTCGTTCACTTATGAATACTAATTTCAGCTGCAGTGCAGATCCTTTAAAACTTAACTTTTAATGGCTCCTTTAAGAATTCCAGTACTGGTGACAAGCTGGTGACAACCCCCCTATGGGACGCATTTTGGGGTCACTGCCCTTTCGTAGTTTTTGCTGTAAAACCTACCTCTAAATAGTGGTGGAAAATTGGTGCACAGACGAACTAGGCCAGCAGCGCCCTGTATGTGGGTCTCGTCATCGTCCCAGCAGTCCCCCGGTGGTGCCTGTCATAAAGAATGACGGTGGGGAGAACACCAGAGCACGGATATGCTTTGTGGACCAAGCTAGTGGTCTCCTTCCTGGTGCATATCACCAAGGAGACATGCAGCCCTTGTTACTATGCCCAATGCAAAAGAAAGAGATTTTAAACATTCACCACTATTTTTCTTCAAGTCACATGGAAGACTTGGCCTCTATTTCTTCAGTGATGATGTGGATTTTTGTTTCTTCCTACAGAGTCATTGACCTTCTTGTTGATAGAAACAAGTCCATTCTGGGGTTTGGGATGCTCCGCTAAGTGAAACCCCCCAGATTGCCCTTAGAAATGTACCTTTCCCCAGTTCTACGGCGCATGTGTGGGCTCTCATCTGATCAGCGCCATATTCCAAGCATGGTAATGATTGGCATATGGGTCTGTTTGCACACAGAGCTTGCCAATAGGGGACGGGAATGGCCTCAAACCTAGTTTATCTTTAGATGATCTAGCACTCCCACCCCCAGCCTATTTGAATGGCAGGGCGTGGGGTGTGCTTTAGGCCAGAGATGCTGGGAATGTGGCTGCCAATGTTTTCATTACCTTGGGAGCCAGGGAAAAAGTGAGTTTTGTGGCAACCCGATTTAGGATGCCCCAGAGGAGGTCAGCAGCTAGCCCTTTTAGACTCCAGAGCCAGCCAACCAAGGTTTTTTTCATATTTAAAGTGTTAGGATAGGCTAGGTTTTCTATGTGACACAAAATAAATAAATGGTAGTGTGAAGCAGGGTTTGTGTTAGCCTGTGTTGAGAAGGGTAATAGAGTTTTCATATATTTTTTCCATACTGTAGCTCATTACTTATGCTCAATTTCTAGGCATAATCACTATTGTCTTGTTATTTATATCCCTCAGGGCCCAGGATCAGAGGATTGTATTTCGTTTTTTCATTACTCAGCTGAGCGTTGGGCTTTATGATGATGTTACAAACTACAAAACCTCTTCTGAGCTCCTGCGTTTGACATTGGACAACATGTTCCTTCATATGGCCCCAGTCTCTAGCTACCTGAGACAGCCCTGCCGAGAGCTGCAGGCCGACATTGCCTCTGGCATGGCTACGTTCTACAGCCTGGAGGCTTACTGCTTAGATTTCCAGTTGGACAACCAACTATATAGCAAATCTCATTTCCACTTCCCTGTTCTGCTTTGTCAAGAAGAGAGAACTGAGTGTGCCATGTGGCCCAAGACTGGATGTCTCTACGTACCTACCAAGGAGCTAGAGGATTACAAGGAAGCCTCGTTCCTCAAGCTCTTTGTTACACTTTCAGTAGAGCAAGACATCTATGACCTGAATGAACTGAGCTTTGACGTGAAGCCATCCCGCCTCTATGTGGAGGACACATTTGTCTATTATATTAAAACTCTGTTGGATACCTATGTTCCAGATGCCAAGATGCTACAAGACCAGGATAAAGACACACGCATTAAGATTTCTCTACTTCCCGAGCATGTAAGGCAACATGCGTCTGCACTTGTAAGCCCAGTAAAACTAAGAAAACTAACAGTGCAACCAGTTAACCTGCTGGTCAGCATCCACGCTTCCCTCAAGCTGTACATTGCCTCTGATCACACTCCATTATCCTTCTCTGTGTTTGAACGTGGACCAATCTTTACCACTGCCCGACAGCTCATACATGCCTTGGCCATGCACTATGCCGCAGGTGCCTTATTCCGAGCAGGTGAGTGTGGCTGATGTGTCACAAGGTTTTTTTGCCAAAGACTAAATAGCTTATACACCTACATCCAATCAGATGCAAAAAATAGACTTTTGCTCCTGATTGGGTGTTGTGTTTAATACCACATTTATCTGTGTTGGTGTACTGACAAGGCTGGGATTACCTGAAACCTCATGCTGCTTTAAAGGGATCCTCCACTCAAATAATACTTGAAGGTCCTTGAAATAGACAGAGGTGGGATGTCCTGCTGCATATACAAACCAGCCGCAACCATTATCTATTTTCACAATTCTTCATGGTGGTCGGAAGCACAGCACTGTGTAAGCCTGTCCCATAAGCCTCACTGTCCATTGGTGGTGACATGGGGCTATGATGCTGTAAGGGTACGCAGATGTAGTTTAACAATAGAGGCTCGGTTTGGGCTGCCACCCCTTTAGGGGTTTTACTCTTTCATGCTGCCTAGTTTAAGGACACTCCAGTCTGATTTTACCAGAGCGACCCATTAAAGGCACAGTCTGGCCAAACACAAATAAATCCTATATCCACTTTTTATCTCCTGCAAGTTTAGTAACACCAGTTTCTAAACTTGGGACTCCAGTCAAAAATCACTGGCAGTTTGCTGCCTCTTGCAGTGGGGCGGCATCCAGACTTTGGATTCTCTGCCGTGCTGCCACTAAACTGGGTTCCTTAGATGGACAACTGTATGCAAGACCTCCCTGCAAACTCAATTGGCTGCTAGCAGTCATCTAGGGTGCAAGAGAGTGTATAAACATGGACATCGGTGTGTACCCACTTGTCACTGATAGGGAATTCATCCTGCTTGGTTTGTCTCTCTTACTACAGACTGACATATTGTACAGCAAAATTCAACTGCATGCAGCATTGCCTCTAGTCCTACATAAACATCCTCATGCACATGCCAGGGATTCTGGGAAGGGTACTATGTTTAGAACCAACAACTTACTGCTTCAATGATGCTAAGGGGGGAGGAAAGGGGTTCGTCCTTGGACCTTTGTTGTTCTTATGTTTCCATATGGTAGAATGCCTTTAAGACCTAAATCAATAAAACAAAATGCTTGGCTGTAATTGGGCTTTAAAGTAACCATTTAAAGTTGGTTTCCAGTCACAATGAAACCCCCCCTCCTTCCCATCCTGCCACCTTACCCCTGGGGGGGTTACAAAGAAAAATAAACCCTTATCTGATCCTTGGGCAAGCTCTACTCTAGGCGTTTGCGTGTGGTGTGCGGCCGCC
Source organism: Gastrophryne carolinensis (assembly GCA_027917425.1). Classification (NCBI taxonomy): domain Eukaryota; kingdom Metazoa; phylum Chordata; class Amphibia; order Anura; family Microhylidae; genus Gastrophryne; species Gastrophryne carolinensis. The sequence continues at coordinate 387,077,632 of CM051239.1, forward strand.
GCTGAGAATGACATAAAGCAGCATCCCCCGTGTCAGCACACGCTCGTACTGCCTATTCACTTGATTGGCGCACGGGAGCGGGCACTGATCCGGGGGATGCGGCTCTCTGCTTGCAGGCGAGATAGCGACTGTTTTTTTCTTTGTAACCTCCCCCTTATCCTCCCTCAGCGCCAGGATAGGGTGGCGGGGGGGGGGGGGGTCACCTTTTGAAAAATTTTTTAGAAATTCCACTTTAAGCCTGTGTTTAGAGAGAACTTTACAGGCGACTGTACATAATAACATATGTTACACCCTTACTAGAAATATTAGACTTTTCAGAAAAGTCAGGGTTTAAATATATATCTTTATATATTCACATTGTACAGCGCCATGGAGGGGATGGGGTAAGAGAGAAACAGAAATAGTGAGTATTAAGGGGTGGCATTAATATTGACGATAGATGAAATTGAATTTCTCTTTATCCCGTAGATGCTCCTAGCCAAAAGATCATGCACTGGTCTTATAGTGCCCTCTATGTTGACCACAGTTTTACAGAACATTTGATGCCGTTTCCCTTTAAGCAGATAGAAGAAGGTGGTGTCACCTGATATAGGATCATGTACAGACTTTGTTCATTAACATATTTGTGGAAGCTCTCTTAATCTCCAGCTAATATCTTATGGATGAAGTGACAGATCTGGCTGCGCTGCGATTGAGGACGGTGGAGTTCACAGATGTCAGGGTTCCCTGTGATGGGAGCTGACCTGACAAGCATGTGGGATCTGGAGATCAATGCTGGAGAAATGTCCTTAATTAGCTAAGAATTGTGCTTAGTACTCAGGGTGCTTCACCCAGTTATGGGTCATTGATCCAATTATGGTTAAACTTGACTTTCACGCACATTAGTAGAGTTCAGGCTGTAAGCTGATGAGACTGGACAGGTGCCTCATAGTTTTCTCCCCTTTTTCCTTTTGTCTTTGATTAGCTGATTCTCCCTAAGATGACTTTTATTGGGACATACATTGGGTTTTACCTTGTGATTTTTTGGGTTAGCATTTACTGTATATAAAGTAAAATGAGTGCATCATTAGGAGAATAGGGCATAATTGGTGCCAGCTTGAGAGAGGTAAACTAAATCCTTTAAAGAGCAACTAAATATTATCCAAGAAGGTGTGTGTTCTCTCAAGCCTAATAAGCGGGTTTGAAAATATCAGTACTGCCCCTCCAGTGGCATCTCATTAGAAGGAATCCATCCTACAGATACCACACTTTGCTGCTGCAAAGAAGTCCTGTTTGTCATTGACGCCTTTTAAACACTGAAAGAGAAGGTGCAACTGTATTTTATTTGGGTGAATAAAGCTGTTGATTACTTACCAAACATACCTCCACCTCCTAGATATAAGGTCTTTCTCAACCAAATGAATACCATTCAGCCCTGGTTGCTTACCCTCATTTAAGCCTAATATTGCCACTTAATTCCCTAGTCAGGGATGCATTTTTACTATGGTGGAAGTAGACATTGACTGATACTTTTAAACTTTACAACCTTTATTCCAATAATGTGGCATCTGGTGGTAGAAGTGGTTGGGACTGTGAACTGAAGACCCTTGCAGTCCTAGCTTTGAAATTAGATAATAAGAATCTTCAACAGTCCTAGTGAAAAACATCCAAATCCTAAAGAGGCACCTCTCCAAGATAACCCTAGACCCCCCCCCCCTCAAAAATGAGTTAATGGCTGTTGCTCATGGCCCACTATCTGCCTAGGCTGCAGCCATCTGGAATCCAGCACTGATAGTGAGCAAATGTAGGCAGGGCAGTTTCTAGGCAAAATAGCGGTCAGTGAGGAAAGGAAAGGAAAAATTCTGCCCCCCCCCCCCGACCTATCTTATGTTGCTGCTGTCCCATATAGGGGCCTCTACCATAGCAGCATGCAGTGCCTCCTTCTTATGACTGATTCTAATATGGGGGAAGGAGGTTCCTCTCTTATGACCTGCATCCTGACCCACCTGCAGAAAACAGGATGGCTGGGATAAAGGTGCTCCTGATGCTCAGAGTGATCACCCTGCTCGCCCTCCCCTAGAAACTGCCCTTGAATGTAGGTCTCAAGGAGCTTGTGAAAATATTTATTTTCCAAGTATACAGCAAGTCCTGTTTCACTAAATTCTTTACTTCTGGGTTATCCTCCACAAGGTGGCACAGTGGACTGCAGAAAGACTTGTGGCATCTCCCGGCCCTATAAAAGGCCAGGAACCTCCCACAAATTCCCAGTTTTCTTCTGCAGTCTGGACTGCGAAGATAGAAGATGGCTCTCTATATTGCGCAGGCGAGCGGGGCTTACCAGCCTGTGGCCCTGCAGAACTATTTCCACCCGTTCTGGACCCACTGCCTCCCAGCCTCGGCTGACTGGTTAGGGTGAAGGTAGGACGGCACCAGGGTCAAGTGCTCGGGGAGCGCTGCTCCAACCGCAATCCCTGTACCATACAAGGGTAGTCGGTTCAGGCTTATGGTGAGCCTTCTTTGGGATGCCCTTCCCTGCTATCAGGTATATTTTGTGCCCTTCCCCCCCCCCACTCCCTCCCAACGTCTGCCTTGGGCGCCCCTGCCGCTGCTCTCTCCCCATCGTTCTCTCCCTGGGGAGTTCTCCGGGGGGGGGGGGGTAGGCGGTGGTGCCCTGAGAGGTGTTTGACTTGTTTAGCTGTGCTTTGTCACTGTCTTGATGTGCGCTTGCCCCTGCGTCACTTTGTACGGCACTCCGCAGCGGGCGGCAATATGAGCTGAGGCGATTCACTGCGCTGTCATGGCGCTGGTGGGTCATGTGACCAGTTCCAGCGAATAACCGGGTTTAAGTGTGTTTTTAATGTACTTTATAGGGGTTAGCTGGACGCCAGCATCACTGGCAGTGCTCATTGTAATACTAAGTAGGACTCCCCTTCCTTTGAGTATTAAATGGTTAAAGAGTGCGGAGATGGTGTTTCCTCTGCTTGGATGAGGTTGAGTACCTACAATGTGGTACACAAGTGGCAGGGATAAATATATACATATTGTCTTGGCTTAGGTATCTTGTAGAGGAATGAATTTTACTGTCTATGAAATATAGAACACTGTATACTAAAGTAATATGGCTTATAAATTAGATAAGAGCTGTGTATCTAACATACATTCAGCGTTTGAAACTGTGGGAGGGGATGTGGGCCCCTCAGGTGTTGGGGAAATAAGAGCTTTGTTTAAAAAACATAAGTCCCTAGTTGTAAAACAGTTGAAGAGATATTGGGACATTTGCACTCTAGAGAAATATATTGAACACAAGGCGATCCTGCGAGGTCTGAGAGAACGGGTGACTCCAGCCGAACATCTACGGACAGAGAGGTTTATGACGAAGTGGCAGAGGGAGTGTATAGATCATGGGTTACGGGTCATGACCTTGATAGTGGAAGAGGAAACCATTCAGTTGACAGAACTGGATGAAGCCATAAAAGAAAGTTGTAGCATCCTTGATACTATGGGGGATGCACCGGATTTTCAGAAGCTTAATGACCTTGTAAAGATAGAAGTAGATCGAGTGCAGAGAAGTGTGAAAGAAATAAAGCAGAAGAAATTCTGGAGAGATGTGTCAGAATTTGAGGAAGGAAAAGTATTTCTGGAGGTTAGGTCCCGCAGTTACTTTGGAGGGAGGCGGCAGCGAAATTGGAAGGAGATCTCAAGCGATCTGTCTGGTTGTGAGACAGAAGTATCTGAAGACAGTAGTCCCCCGAGACAGAATAGAAAGCCCAGCAGGTCCGTGTCTTTTTTGGACCAGCCAAGAAAAGGCGACGACGTAGGAGGAGACAGCGTGGCCAAAAGAGTAAATACACTGAGGGGAATAAGAAAGACGGGAAAGAGATGGCCATCCTAACGCAAGGAAGAAATGAAGAGGCATCGTTGAATGTTATTAACCTCTCGAAGTTTGAACTAAATGATGACCACAAGCGGGTCCTGGCGAGAGGCCTATCTTTTTCCCCCACGCATGGAGGTGATGAATTTACCCTCTACAAAGATGTCTCTTTATTTCTGCGGAAAGTTTTATTTAAGAGTATGTATACGCAAGGAGGGGAACTAGGAAGTCAGGGGGTCCTTGAACAGAACACACAAGTGAGTAGTCCAGATGATAGTAGTATCCAGAACACATCAGTTCATGATGAATGTGAGGTTGAGATTCCAGACCTACTTCCAAATCTAGAAAGTTTGAAACAGAGATCTAAAACGTTTCCCCCATTATCTGGTAACCAACATATCTCCCTGTTTTTGCAAGCAGTACAACGTGACCTCCAGAAAGGAGTATGGAGGGTGTCCTCCGAAATTGATAATCTATCAGCCGAGGAGAAAATTGCTCTCAAGGAGCTACAAGAAGCAGCGAACATGATTATACGGCCGAGTGATAAAGGGGGAAATGTTGTCATATTAGATCATAGTTACTATATAGAGGAAGTATACAACCAGTTGAGTGATAGTACTACCTATCGTAGGATTGAAAAAAACCCTTTTCCACAGGTGGTGGCTGCACTAAACGACAAACTAGACTGGGCGAAAGACGAGGGGTTGTTAACACCTAAATTGTTCGACTATTTGTTTGTAAGAGATTTCAATACGCCAGTGCTCTACACTATTCCCAAAATTCATAAATGCCCTTCCGCACCACCAGGCAGGCCCCATCGTGTCTGGGAATGGGGGGCCTCTTGAAGGCATTGCTAGATTTGTCGATGAGAACTTGAAGCCGTTGGTGAAAGTTCTACCGTTTTTTGTACTTGATACGGGGGATGTCCTACGGAAGGTGAGGTCATTCAAGCTGGAAGGAGACTGGCTTTTGGCCAGCATCGACGTGGAAAGCTTGTACACCTCCATTCCCCACATGGTGGGCCTGCAGGCGGTGTCCCGTTATCTGGAGGATTTGGGGCCCTGCGACGCAGCGTACAATGAACTGGTTGTGGAATGTCTGGAGTTTGTGCTTATGAACAACTACTTTCGTTTTCGCAGGGACTTCTTCCACCAGATACGGGGCACCGCCATGGGAGCGGCCTGTGCCCCATCTTATGCCTGCCTGCATCTAGGACGGTGGGAGGAGGAAGAGGTGTATGGACGGCCTGAGTTTGGGGCGCAGGTCGCTCTCTGGATCCGTTACATCGACGATATTCTGGTGGTGTGGAAGGGAACTGAGGAGTCATTTGAACTCTTCGTTACGAAGCTCAATCAGAATAGTCGAAACATAAGGCTGACTAGTAAAGTTGGCCCCCATGAAGTAGAATTTTTGGACCTCAGCATTAAGCGGGAGGGTGATGCACTACTTACCTCCACTTTCAGAAAGCCCACGGCTGGCAACACCCTTTTACATTATTCCAGCCATCACCCAGCACCTCTACGTCGAGGAATCCCTTTGGGACAATTCCTGCGTATCCGCAGGAACTGTGGGTCAAAACAAGAGTACATACGTGAGGCACGACAATTGACCAATAGGTTTCGGGACAGAGGCTATCCGCACAGGCTGTTACGCACATGTTTTAAAAAAGCTTTAGATTTGGATAGGGATGAGTTGCTAAAAAGTAAAGGCAGTCGATCACGGCCCCCAGTTTCGTCTGATTTTGGAGTCAAATTGGCATATACTGTGCCTTGACCCGGTAGTAGCTAAATGTGTGGGCCCGAGACCACTTTTGACAGCACTCCGTGCACCAAATATGCGGGATTTGTTGATGCATAGCGATCTAGTGGAGGTAAAGAAGGATGTGAGAGTTGAAAAGCTACAAGGATCATTCAAATGTGGTCACTGTAAGATCTGTCCCTTTATGGACAAAACTACCTCATTTTGGGGTCCAAAAAATCCCAACATTTTCGGTTGTTCCACCAGGGAAGACCGATGGGTCTAAAGGTATGTGGGATCTTTATCCTTAGGAGAGATGGAAGGAGGGGCTTCTTAGACAAGAGACTAATGCAACAGGAGGCCCGCCTGATCTATGAGTTGGGTACAATGGTGCCTGCTGGATTAAATACTGAATCAGGACTAAGTGCGTTCTTATAAACTGTGTGAAACACACAAACAAACCCCTTTTTTGTTCCCCCCTCCCCCCACTCCCAAAGAACACACACCCCTCCCCCCCCCCCTCCCCGTCCCTTCCCCACCTACTACCCACACTAACTTAGTTATATTTGTATCCTGGTCCCTATCCCTCTTCCTCTTTCCTCCTCTTTCCCGCCCAACTCCCTATAGCTTAGGTATTAGTCAGGATCACTGATTAGATGTGACCTGCTTGCAGCTTGGACCAGTAACTACTGGGCATTGCGGTTATGGGGGCAATGAGTGGTCTTGAGCCACTGATAGTTTTTGGGGTATGGATATGGGAGAGAATTGGAGGGACAACAGACTCAGCTGTAGTCCATATAAATGAGTTCGGCATTCATGAGAATTATATGGACAACAGTAGACTAGTGCTATAGAAAATCTGAAATAGAGGCCGGAACGGTGAGATTAGCAAGAAATCAATGTGAGGCCGATGTGGCTCCCTAATCCTCTATAGGAAGTATGAGGTTTCAGATGCATGAATAAGGAGTATTCAGGTCTGTGTTTGATAAATCCATCTGAGGGAGATAGGAGCCCTTGGATATAGGGGTTCAGTGCATGCAGTGCGGGTACAGGATAATCAATTTAGGTATTCCTGAATATGATTGGTTTGGGTTGGGCAGGTGGGTAAAGGTAGTGGGGCAGTTTCAATTGTTTGTATTGACACTATCCGCTATAATATTACTATATTATTGTTGGTGAATAGAAGTAGTGATGATCATGAACACAATATATAGCTGGAGGGATATGTAAGATGCGCTGTAAGAGTGTGTGTTTCAAAGTTTAAAGCAGTTAGAATGTATGTGTAGATATTAGCCATTGTTTATGTAGATATATAGTAGATGTGTGAATTTGTAGCACAGTTTGGCTCTCAAAAGAGTTCAGCAATAGGTGGCCCCACCTAGCATGTTTTGATAATTGCGTTGAGCAGGGGAGATGTGGCATATAGTAGGTTAAAGATGGCTGGGACTTGCAATCTGTGTGGCCCCGTGTTGAAGACCGATTGGATTGGTATAGGATGATGGCGATTGGCCCGAGGAGACAAAGGGGCGTGTCTATCCAGCATTTAAAAAACCTGCGCACATGCCCGCCCCCCACCCGGCTTGTGACGCTGTTTAAAGTAACCGCCATCGGCTGAACGCGGGACTGTACATTGCAGCTAAGTACCTGATATAAAGCGCGTTCATTATTATTGTGTCTAATACAGCGAGTGGCGGTGTCTGGTTATACTGAAGTGCCCCACTTTGGCTACAAGCCAGGCTGGTAACGGGCTGATTACACAGCCATATAGAGCTGCGGTGGCACCAAGTGGAAATAGAGGGGATCCTCCAGTGAAAACAGGCCTGCAACGGTGGAGTGTATATATGCTATTTACCCCTTTCAGTGTATCGCCAATGGAGGCAGCTATAGAGACTGTGTATACAGCTGCATGTTACATTTAAGATGCTGGCTCACAAATGAATACATGGCCAGTTCAAGTGGTGAACACATGTACAAGTTTAATGGACAAAGACAGCGCTGGGATCTATTTACAATTACTACACTTAGAAGTGTTATATATACCTTATAGAATCAAGTTGAGCTAGAGAGGAGGAGGAGTGATTGTGAAGTGAGTGTGGCTGCATGACTGGGGGGGCCCCCGTTTTTTAGATTCACTTTTTGTGTGTTTTTTATCAATGTTGTGTACCTCGTATAGTGCCATGACTTTTTGCTACTAATTAAAATTGTTGTGTAATGGCCATGTGGCTGCTTCATGTTATTGGGCCAGTTCCAGCGAATAACCGGGTTTAAGTGTGTTTTTAATGTACTTTATAGGGGTTAGCTGGACGCCAGCATCACTGGCAGTGCTCATTGTAATACTAAGTAGGACTCCCCTTCCTTTTAGTATTAAAAGGGTCATGTGACCGGCGATTTCCAGGTCCGCTGCGGCGCCATTTTGATTCTGTGGTGTGCTGGGGCCCTCGTTTCTACGTTGCTGCTGCGCGCTGCTTTTCCGGTCTGGTCCTTGGTGCAATCAGCCCTCTTGGTCCGTGAGTCCCCTTCGGGGTTGTGTTTTATTGCTATTTAGCCGAGCTATGGGATATATATGTATTTTTATTATGTCTTTCAGGCGGGATAACCGTGACTGTGGTTTCTCCCGGCCCTCCCCCCTTTCATCTCCCACCTTCCTTAGCAGGCATCTGGGCATCCCTGGTTGAGGGGGGCATCCCGGGTGGCTCTTGCTAGCCTTAACCCTATACTGGCTATTGGGCCTATGCTAATTACCATTTGGAGGCTTCCGGGCATAATGTGCTTGGGGTTCCTTCGGGAAAAGCCCAGCTGTGTGCCGCGTGTGGGGTATCCCCTGTGAGTGACAGTGTCAGGGTATGTGTGCCCTGCGCCCAGAAGGTACTTGCACTGCAGTCTGGGTTGCCTGCTACGCTGCCCAGCTCTGCGCCCCCTTCTACATAACCTACCCCCCCTGCACCTGCATTTGACCCCTAGTGAGGGACATGCTAGAGGGGAATCACATTATGACTTGGCTTTGCGGGTGGCCAGCCTGGAAAGGCATATTACTGGGCCTGCCCCCCCGTAAGGCTTCTGGCAAGAAGCGGCATTTAACTCCCGCTGTTTCCCTTTTTCCTGAGGAGGATGAGGGACATTATCCTTTCCTTGGCCTTTACCCCCTTGAAGAGGGGGAACTTTTCTCTGATTCCTCTGAGGAACGGCAGGAGGTTTATGGCGGTACTGGGTCTCCTTTTGGAGAAGATCCATGGTCTCCCGAGGATACTGATAGGCTGTTGGCTCACATTTTTTAAGTGTTATGTATTACCCCTCCTGTGCCGGCTAAAAAGCAGCAGGGTGTGATTTTTAACACTGTTAAACAACGCTTGGAGTTCCCTGAGCAGAACCACTTTAATAATTTGGTGCTCAAGGAGTGGGAACGTCCTAGCAGATTGCCCGTGGTGCCCAAGAGTTGAGACAGGAGTTATCCCTTCCCTGCTGATGTGGTTAAGCGCTGGTCATGTCCCCCCGAGGTGGATGCTCCCATGCTTGGGTTGTCCAATACCTCGGTCATGCATTCCCCTGACACTTCTACTGAGGACCGGCGTGTGGATCAGCTGGCCTGTCACGCATTTGCTTGTGCAGGGACTGCGCTGCGCCCTGTGTGCGCTTCTGCCATCACGGCTCTTGCTATTAAATGGCTGCTCAAGACTTCTGCCCTTTTGGTGGCTATACGCCGCTCTGTTTGGTTGCGTCAGTGGGCGGCTAATAATGCTGCTAAGAAGGCTCTCACTGGATTCCCCTTTACTGGGCTACGGCTCTTTGGTGAGCGTCTGGATCTGTTTGCCAAGGATGGTAGGCTGCCTCAAAGTAAGAGGCAGCCGCGGCCCTTTCACGGGGCTGGTTCTTCCCTCCCCTCCTTCCGTGCTCCCAGGTCTGGCCGGGGTGCACCATTTGCGGGGACGCAAATTGGGGCCGGGGTAGAGGCCATGGACGTCTCGGTCTCTCATGGGGTCCCAAGTCCAAATCTTCCCCCAAGCCCCCTCAGGCATGAGGAGGCGCCCTCACCCATCCGGGTGGGGGGACGGTTGCGGCTCTTTGCTCACGTCTGGAGACTGCGCGTCTCAGACTGGTGGATTCAGGAGATGGTGTCCTCCGGGTACAAGATAGAGTTTGCAGCCTGGCCACCCCCAAGATTCATCAGATCCCGGATGGCTCAAATGTCAGCTCAGGGCTTGCGGCATGCAGTCCAAAGCCTTTTGGAATTGGGTGTCATCTGCCTGGTGCCCTTCCGGGAAAGAAGCAGAGGCTACTACTCCAATCTGTTCACGGTGCCCAAAAAGCATGGGTCCCTGAGGCCCATCCTGGATTTGAAGCGTCTCAACTATTTTGTCAGGTTCAAGCATTTTTGCATGGAGTCTCTGCGTTCGGCGGTCAGTACCCTGTGGCCGGGCGACTTCATGACTTCTGTGGACATCAAAGATGCTTACCTTCATGTTCCAATCTTTCCAGGTCATCGGAAATTTCTCAGGTTCGCTCTCATCAGCACTACCAATTTGTGGCCTTACCGTCGGTCTTACCTCGGCTCCTCGGGTCTTCACCAAGGTGCTGGCGGGGGTGATGGCTCCGTTGAGATCGCAGGGCATACGTATCCTTCCTTATCTGGACGACATTCTGATTACGTCTCAGTCCTTCCATCAAGCCGAGCTGGATACCCAGATGGTGGTCTCCACACTCGAGTCCTTCGGTTGGGTGATCAACCATCCCAAGTCTTCACTGTCTCCGTCCTTGGTGAGGTCCTTTCTGGGCATGACTCTGGATACATCTCAGGTCAAGGTTTTTTTGCCTCAGCAGAAGGTGGAGAGCCTGCAGACGCAGGCACGGTTTCTACTTTCTTGTCCTCATCCCTCCATTCGGCAGGGGATGCAGTTGGTGGGCGTGATGGTGTCATGCTTCGAGGCAGTCCCCTATGCGCAATTTCACATGAGAACTCTTCAGCTGCACCTCTTGTCCGTGTGGGATCGGGACCCTGTGTCCTTGGATCAGGAATTTGCTCTGTCCCCTCTGGTCAGTCAGTCCCTCTTGTGGTGGCTGGACTCAAGGAATCTTCTAGTGGGCAGGACATTTCTGCCCCCGTGCTGGGAGACTGTCACCACAGATGCCAGTCTGACAGGTTGGGGGGCTTTTGGGAGTCTCTGATGTTCCAGGGTCAGTGGGACCCTCAGGAGGCCCATGCTCCCATCAGCATTCTGGAACTGCGGGTGATAAGGTTGGTTCTCTCCCAGTTGACCCCACACCTTCGGGGTCGGGCTGTTCAGATCCGGACAACCAGACGGCGGTTGCCTACATCAATCATCAGGGAGGGACTCGGAGCAAGCGAGCCCTCAAGGAAGTGTCCCTGATACTGTCCTGGGCGGAAGAGAATGTCTCCTGTATGTCGGCAGTTTACATTCCGGGAGTGGAAAACCTGGAGGCAGACTCCTTGAGCAGGGGGATGTCTCGGCTGGGGGAGTGGTCCCTCAGCAACAGGGTGTTTCGCTCCCTGTGCCGTCGCTGGGGTCTGCCGGATGTGGACCTGTTTGCGTCCTGTCACAATCATAAGCTTCCATTCTTTGTCTCTCTGTCACAGGACCCTCTGGCCTTCGCCGACGGATGAGCTAGCAATGCCTTGGAAGGGGTTTCGGCTTCTCTATGTGTTTCCTCCGTTTCCTCTGTTGGGCAGGGTGCTGCGCAAGATAGCACAGGACCCATTCTGGTGGCCCCCTGTTGGCCAAGAAGGGTGTGGTTCGCAGACATCGTGCAGTTGGCAGTAGCTCAGTACGTCCTGCCCAAGAATCCAGACCTGCTCACTTAGGGGCAGCTGCGCCATCCCAATTTACAAATGCTGGCTTTGACGGCTTGGCTGCTGAAACCGCCATCTTGATGGAAAAGGGGTTGCCTGTCTGTTGATATCATGATTAGGGCTAGGAAGAAATCCTTGTTCTTTATCTACTACAGGGTCTGGCATGCATACATTGCTTGATGTGAGTCCAAATCTCTTCCCTGTCGGGTGTTTTCTATTCCCAGGATTCTGGAATTTTTGCAACATGGTTTGGATTTGGGCCTTCAACTTAGTACCCTCAAAGGTCATGTTTCAGCTCTGGCAATTTTTTTCCAAAGATCTTTTGCCAGTCACCGTTTGGTTAAGACTTTTTTCCAGAGGGTTTCTCACGTGGAAGACTGATGCTCTTTTTGTTCTCCCGTCTGGACCTAGGAAGGGTTTACCTCCGGCTAAATCCACTATCAGCAAGTGGATCCATCAGGCGGTGGTGCAAGCCTATTCTGCTAAGGGGAAGGAACCTCCCTTCCGCCTTACTGCTCACTCTACCTGTGCTATTGGTGCCTCTTGGGCTTTTCAGCACCAGGCTTCTGTTGAATAAGTTTGTAAGGCCGCAACTTGGTCTTCTGTTCATACTATTTTTAGTATACAGTACGTCCTGCTCCAAATCTAATACTTACAGTTGGGATATACTCCGCCAGATGGCGCTGGACTGCAGAGACATCGAAAATAGGCTCCTCCCGGCCCCTCAAATACCCGGGGACCTCCCACAAATCCCCAGAATTTCTCTGCAGTCTGGCTGCGAAGGACGAGAAATGGCTCTCTACTCGCAGGTGAGCGGGGCTATTAGCCCGCGGCTCTGTAGGACTATTCCCACCCGTTCCACTAGTAATATGCCTCCCAGCCTTGGCTGCGCTGGTCGGGTGAAGGTAGGCAGCACCGCTGTTAGGTGCTTAGGAGCGCTGCTCCACCGCAATCCCCCACCAAAGGGTAGGCGGTTCAGGCTTATTGTGAGCCTCTATGGGATGCCCCTCCCGCACTAGTGCCCCCTTGCCCCTGTCCATCAGTGGGCCCTGTTTAAGTGGCCGCTGCCCTCCCTCATCCTCCTTGTAGTCTTCAGGGGAAAAGAGGGGGTGTGTGTAAATATGTATGCTATGCATTCTGTGTTTTACACCTTTTTTCCATTCTGTTAGTCTTGTGTCAACCGCACTGGCTTGTCTTTTTAAAATTGCCGCCGCGCGCTGACTTGGTTCCGCGCTTGGCGGCGGCATTGCCTCAGGCACTGGTGCGCCATCATTGGCTGCTTGCACGTTCTTGACTTCGCGCTCTTCGGGGGGGCGGGGCCCATCTATGGCGTGCTCCGCGTCATCGCCGATACCGGCCCGCCCCTCGAGGTATACCGACGCCATCTTTATCCTGCCTGTTTGGCCCATGTGCGACGGACCCCTACCTACCGCGGTCCGTAAGTGCCCTCGCGGGCGGCTTTATATCTTTCACTTTTGTTACTGTGTGCTTACAGGTCTTGTCTGCTTATGTCTTTCAGGCGGGGTTGGCTTCTCCCGGCCCTGTATTAATATATACTTGTAGGCCTTGTAAAGATAATACTCCCACTTCCCTAGCGGGTTATTGGGGCATCCGGGGTTGCTATTTAGCGTTATTCCCCATCAGCGTATAGCGCTGCTATAATCACCATATGGAGGCATCCCAGGATAATGTGACCGGGGTCCCTTCGGGACAAGACCGGCTGTGTGTAGCGTGTGGGCAGCCTCATGCTGACGCTGACAAGGCGCGGGTCTGTGTACCCTGTGCTGAGCAGGTGCTTGCATTGCAATCTGGCCTGCCAGTGGCTGCACCTCGTTTCACTTCACCTACTCCCCCAAGCTTAAACCTCATTCCTGCTGAGTTGCATACAAGTGGGGATTCTCAGCCTGATGTGTCTTCTAGACTGGCTACTGTTGAGCAGTTGATTGCTAAGTCCTTAGTGCGTAAGGCCCCTGCTAAGAAGTGGCACTTGACGCCTAATGTCACTGTTTTCCCTATGGGAACTGAGGAGTTTTGGAATCTTTGTGGCTATACCCCGTCTGATGAAGGGGAGCTCTTTTCTGATTCAGGCTCATCTGATGAGAGACCAAGGGGTCATGACGACTCTCCCCCTGTTGCGGCTCCCAGGCAAAGAGAGGAGCTTTTCCATACAGCAAAATCACATTTGGAATTTCCCGAGCAGGCACATTCCCATAACCTTGTGCTCAAGGAATGGAAGCGCCCCAGTAAACTTCCTGGGGTTCCAAAGAGTTGGAATAGGAAGTATCCCTTTCCTGCTGAGGTGGTTAAATGTTGGTCACACCCCCCCCCGAGGTGGATGCCCCGATCCTAGGGCTATCTAACACCTCTGTCATGCATTCCCCTGACTCTACTACCCTGTGGGATGCTGAGGATTGGCGCATTGACCAGCTGGCATCCCACGCCTTTGCATGTGCAGGGATGGCGCTGCGCCTCTGGGATGGTCTGTGCCTCTGCCATTACTGCTGTGGCCACTAGAACCCTTATCAGAAATATGCTTGATAGTGCCCCTGATGATTTGCCTTGTGAGGTGTTTAATGCACTCTCCAGTTGTGATGTTTTTGTAAATTTTGTCCTCTCAGCATTGGATGACACCATCAGAATGTGTGCCAGAACTTCTGCCCTTGTGGTGGCTATACGCCGCTCGTGGGCTGCTGACAACGCTGCCAAGAAGGCCCTCACTGGGTTTCTCTTTAAAGGACTGCGCCTGTTTGGGGACCGCCTGGACCTTTTTGCTAAGGGAGGCAGGTTACCCCAGCGCAGGCGGCAATCTTGGCCCTTTCGGGGTCAGGGTTCCTTCTCCTCCCCTTACCGTGGTGCAAGACAGGGAAGGGGGGTTTCCTTTCCTGGGGCCCGGGGAGATTTCTGGGGTAGAGGCAGAGGACGTGGACGTCCTGGCTCCTCCTGGGGTCCCAAAGCAAAATCCTCTCCCAAGCCCCCTCAGGCATGATGGGGCGCCTTCACCCATCCGGGTGGGGGGACGGCTGTAGCACTTCACTCACGTCTGGAGGCTTCATGTCTCGGACCGGTGGATTCAGGAGGTAGTGTCCTCCAGTTACAAGTTAGAGTTTGCTGCCGATCCCCCTCCAAGATTCATCAGATCCCGGATTCCTCAGGACCCTGTGTCAGCTCAGGAGCTAGTGCAAGCAGTGCAAGGCCTCCTGGAGCTGGGGATCATCTGCCAGGTCCCCTTAAGAGAAAAAGGCAAGGGCTTTTATTCCAACCTATTTAGAGTACCCAAAAAAAAAACAAAAAAAAAAATTGTTCAGTCAGGCCCATCCTGGACTTGAAGATCCTCAACAACTTTGTCAGGGGCAGGCGCTTTCGCATGGAAACTCTACGCTCTGCCATCAGTTCCCTGCGCCAAGGGGATTTCATGACTTCTGTGGACATCAAAGATGCTTATCTTCATATTCATGTGTTCCCAGGTCATCAAAGGTTCCTCAGGTTCGCTCTGATGGATCAACACTACCAGTTTGTGGCCTTGCCCTTCGGCCTCACTTCAGCTCCCAGGGTGTTCACCAAGCTGCTGGCTGGCGTGATGTCTCTGCTCAGATGTCAGGGAGTACGCGTGCTTCCCTATCTGGACGACATTCTCATCACTTCCCAGTCTCTACATCAGGCAGAGTTGGATACTCAGCTGGTGGTGTCTACTCTGGAGTCATTTGGATGGGTGATCAACCACCCCAAGTCCTCACTGTCCCCTTCCTTGGTAATTCCATTCCTAGGAATGAATCTGGATACAGTTCAGGCAAGGATCTTCCTTCCTCAACAGAAGGTGAACAGTCTGATTGCACAGGCTCAGTCCCTCCTAGCTTGTCCCCATCCCTCCCTCAGGCAGGGGATGCAGCTGGTGGGCCTGATGGTGGCATGCTTCGAAGTGGTCCCTTATGCTCAGTTCCACTTGAGGCCCCTGCAACTTCACCTATTGTCAGTATGGGACAAGTACCCAGCGTCCCTGGACAGGGTCTGTGTGCTCTCCCCCCTGGTCAGGAGGTCCCTCTTGTGGTGGATGGACTCAAGGAACCTGTTGGGGGGCAGATCCTTTCTTGTCAGTCAGGTTGGGGGGGTTTCTGGAAGTCCCTGCGGTTCCAGGGGAGGTGGGGCCCTCAGGAGGCCCACACACCTATCAATGTCTTGGAACTGCGGGCGATCAGGCTAGTTCTGGCTCACTTGACTACTCACCTTCGGGCCTGCCTGTTCAGGTGCGCTCGGACAACCAGATGGCAGTCGCTTACATCAATCATCAGGGAGGGACCCGGAGCAAGGGGGCCCTCCAGGAAGTGTCTCTGATCCTGACTTGGGCGGAGGCCAATGTCCCCTGCATATCAGCTGTGTACATCCCGGGGGTGGAAAATCACCTGGCGGACTCTCTGAGCAGGGGGACCTTTCACCAGGGAGAATGGTCCCTATGCAGCAGGGTGTTTCAATCTCTGTGTCTCCGTTGGGGCCAACCAGATGTGGATCTGTTTGCGTCCCGCCACAATCACAAGCTTTTGTCTCTCTGTCCCAGGATCCTCTGGCCCTGACCTCGGATGCGCTAGCAATGTCATGGCAGGACTTTCAGTTCCTGTATGTCTTCCCTCCAATCCCCCTGCTGGGCAGGGTTCTGCGCAAGATTGCTCTGGAAAGGGTGCCAGCAATTCTGGTGGCCCCCAGGTGGCCAAGAAGAGCGTGGTTCGCAGACGTGGTACAGCTGGCGGTAGATCAATATGCTCTGCCCTTGGTGCCAGATCTGCTCACTCAGGGCTCACTACGCCATCCCAATTTACAAACTCTGGCTTTGACGGCTTGGCTGCTGAAACCTCCATCTTGATGGAGAAGGGACTGTCTTCCTCAGTTGTGGATACTTTGATTAAAGCTAGGGAGAAGTCTTCCTCTTCCATTTATTACAGGGTTTGGCGTGCTTACATTGACTGGTGTGAGTCTAAGTCTCTTCCCTGTCGTGTGTTCTCTATTTCCAGGATTCTGGAGTTCCTGCATCATGGGTTGGAGATGGGGCTCCAACTCAGTACTCTGAAGGGTCAGGTTTCTGCCCTGGCTATTTTCTTCCAGAAGTCCTTTGCTCAGCACCCTCTGATCTGGACTTTTTTCCAGGGGGTCACTCATGTGCACCCCATGTGCACCCCCCACATAAGCCTATGGTGCTTGTTTGGGATCTGAACTTGGATCTGTCAGCCTTGCAGGGTGCTCCCTTTGAACCTGTGCAGAATGCTGCCTTGGCCATTCTTACGCTCAAGGTTGTATTTCTGGTGGCTATCACTTCTGTCAGGCGTGTCTCTGAGTTGGTAGCGCTTTCCATTCAGCCCCCCTACTATGAGAGACACCAGGACAAGGTGGTGTTTCATTTCAAACCTGAATTTCTGCCTAAGGTAGTGTCTGCTTTTCATTTGAATCAGGATATTGTTCTTCCTTCTTTGTGCCCTAATCCTAGCAATGCTAAGGAGAGGGTTTTGCATTCTTTGGATGTTGTTAGGTGTCTGAAGTACTATCGGGTGGCTACTGCACCTTTCAGGAAAACTGATGCTCTTTTTGTGGTTCCTTCTGGTCCTAGGAAGGGTTTGACTCCTGCCAAGTCTACTATCAGCAAGTGGATTCGTCAGGCTGTGATTCAGCCCTACTCTGCTAAGGGGAAGAATCCTCCCTTCCGCCTTAATGCTCATTCTACTCGTGCTATTGGTGCCTCTTGGGCTTTTCAGCACCAGGCTTCTGTTGAACAAGTTTGCAAGGCCGCTACTTGGTCTTCTGTTCATACCTATTCAAAGTTTTACAAGGTTGATGTTAGGGCCTCAGCTGATGCTGCTTTTGGCCGAAAGGTTCTGCAGGCGGCAGTGGTTTAAACTGTCTGCTGCTGATTTTTCTTGGGGATCCCACCCTACTTATGGACACTGCTATTGGATGTCCCAACTGTAAGTATTAGATTTGGAGCAGGACGTACTGTATACTAAGAATAATACAATGCTGTGATTACTCACCTGTAGAATTGGTATTATGAGTATACAGTACGTCCTGCTCCAACCCACCCTTGGTTGCATTATCTTGGATCCCCTGTATGGTGATTGTTATCCTTGTTATAGTTGATAGTTTGGATTGTTTAATTCTCCCGGCTTCTCATTAACTGCTTTTCAGTGCTGGGGATTTGTGGGAGGTCCCTGGGTATTTGAGGTGCCGGGAGGAGCCTATTTTCCATGTCTCTGCAGTCCAGTGCCATCTGGCGGAGTATATCCCAACTGTAAGTATTAGATTTGGAGAAGGACGTACTGTATACTCATAATACCAATTCTACAGGTGAGTAATCACAGAATTGTATTTTTTCTAAGTTTTACAAGGTTGATGTTAGGGCCTCACCTGATTCTGTTTTTGGCCACAAGGTTCTTCAGGCGGCAGTGGTTTAAACTGCCTGCCGTTGCTCTTTGCGGATCCCACCCTACTTTATGGACACTGCTTTTGGATGTCCCAGATGTAAAGAATTTAGTGAAACAGGACGTGCTGTATACTTGGAAAAATACAATTCTGTGAGTACTCACCTGTAGAATTGTTTTTGTAGTATACAGCACGTCTTGTTTCATCCCTCCCTTGTTATCATTATTCTTGGTTACCTCTGTATGGTGATTTGTTCAAATGTTTGGTTGGGGTTTCCTTCATATTATTCTCCCGGCTTCTTGTCTAACTGCTTTGTAAAACTGGGAATTTGTGGGAGGTTCCTGGCCTTTTATAGGGCCGGGAGATGCCACAAGTCTTTTCTGCACTCCACTGCGCCACCTTGTGGCCGATAACCCAGACGTAAAGAATTTAATGAAACAAGACGTGCTGTATACTACAAAAACTATTCTACAGGTGAGTACTCACAGAATTGTATTATTTCTCAGTACTCTAAAGACTTTGTAAACCAGGTTAAGTTTCCCAAGAAACAATTATGGTGTTTCCTGGCAACCCGCTGGTTGATACTACTTACTACCTAGAGTTGCTATTTAATCATCATATCGCATAGCTTTCTGGTTACATGTGTCTGAGACAAGTTAAAATGCTTGATGTTTGATTCTCCATCTTTAACCTTTAACAATAGTTTAAAACATCATTGACAGTTACTGGGTTGCTGTTTTAAAGTGAGTATGAAGCTACACGGGAGCACCTATGGCCAGAATGAATAAAAGTTCAGTTAAGACCAGGTTTAGAGGGCGAATGGAGTCTAAGACGTCCTCCTCTCCTTGAATTTAGAAGAGGAGATCGCAGTGCAGAAGTCTCTGCAGGACATGGAGATGGCAATCACAGCTGAGACAAAGCAGGCACGTGTGCATGCCAGCTCCTTAATGAGCCATAATTGTCTAAGACACTCGTTAAGTAGAAAGCTAAAACAGATACACGACATTCCTCCGCTGCCTAATAGACACTTCATCTCCTGGAACACATGTGAAGAGCGCCTTGTGAGGGGATGAAATAACCTAAAGCGCAAACAGAAGAGGTATAATGAGTACTGCTGACTCCATCTAGGGCTAAGCATTCACCGGTCATATGGTTTTATCCATCCTACAGCGACCCTGCCAAAACCAATCTGCAGCAAGTGTGCGAACAAATCTAATCAGCGTGAGGATGTCACTCTCCGACATAAATACAGATGAAATAAAACAGTTCTTTGGCAATACTAAAAGTTAGACCTTCCTGTGAAAAAAGAAAACTCTTCCAAACGAGGTTCCCTTGTTGATGTGATTCTATTTAAAGGACCAGTAACCTGAAGGATGATTTAGGCCTTTCAGAGGTGTACATAGCCCGGACGGGGCCCTCATCAACACCCAAAACCCAATCGCCCACCCTCCCCCATATGCACAAACACTCCCCGGTCAGTCCAAGAGGTTAGTGGCGCGCACACATTGGTGGGTGGGACGCACATGCCAGCGATGAAAGAAGCAGCACATGCAGGGCATTGTGACAGGCATGCGGTGCGCGCACATAGGTGATGTGCGCTGGTGCCTGTCGTATATTCTGTAGAGGTGGTGCAGGTAACTTGCGTTGAACCCCCTGTTCCACGGGCCCGGGGTCATGTGCCTGCACTGCCTCTATGGTATGTATGCCCCTGAGCCCTTGTGTACTTTACATAATTGGTTTTCATTCATTTTCTTTAGGAAATTGTAGCCCACTATCTTAGCTGAGTAATGTCACCCTTTTCCAAGATATTTAAAGAGCAATTTCCAAGTGTATAGCACGGCCTGTTTCATTTCAATCATTACTTCTCTGCAGTCACGACTGTGAAGACCAGAAGATGGCTCTCTATAGTTATTCACAGGTGAGCGGGGCAACCAAGCCTGCGACCCTGTAAGCATATTCCCACTCATTTCTGGACCCTCCTACCTCCCAGCCTAGGCTGCTCGGATCGGGAGACAGTAGGGGAACACCTGCGGTCGGGTGTTCGGTGAGCTCTGCTCCAGGCCGCAGACCCTGTACCCAAAGGGTAGCCGGTCATAGGCATATGGTGAGCCTATAGGGGGATTGGAGAAACCACTGCTGTTTGGTGTCCCTGGTGTGTTTTTACTGGGATGAGTTGTATTGTGGGGGGTTGTTCTTTAATTTCTGTACTGTTGTTTCTGGCCCCTTTTTTTCCTGCCCTTCACTTTTACCTTTCCCCCCCCCTCCCCCCTGTGTCTCTGGTCCGCTGTCGCCGACCGGGTGGGGGGATGGCTTTGGCTTTTTGCTCACGTCTGGAGACTGCGCGTCTCAGACCGGTGGATTCAGGAGGTGGTTTCCTCCGGATACAAGATAGAGTTTGCAGCCTGGCCGCCCCCAAGATTCCTCCGGTCCCGGATATCTCTAAACCCTGTGTTGGCTCAGGGACTGCGTTTGGCCGTACAACGTCTTCTGGCGTCCGGAGTCATTTGTCAGGTACCTCTTCAGGAACAGGGTCGGGGGTACTACTCCAACCTGTTCACGGTGCCCAAGAAGGACGGCTCCTTGAGGCCCATCCTGGACTTAAAGGGCCTCAACAAATTCGTCAGGTTCAAGCACTTTTGCATGGAGACCTTACGCTCGGCTGTAAGTTCCCTTCGGTCGGGCGATTTTTATGACCACGGTGGATGTCTAAGATGCCTACCTTCACGTTCTGATCTTCCCAGGTCACCAGAGGTTCCTGAGGTTCGCTCTGGGGGATCAACACTACCAGTTTGTGGCCTTGCCGTTCAGTATTACCTCGGCTCCTCGGGTTTTCACCAAGGTGCTGGCCGGTGTTATGGCTCTCCTGAGGAACCAGGGCATCCGCATCCTCCCTTACCTGGACGACATTCTGATGCTGCTCAGTCTCTTCATCAGGCCGAGATGGATACTCAGGTGGTGATGTCCACTCTCGAGTCCTTCGGCTGGGTGATCAACTATGCCTAGTTTTCACTATCTCCGTCTTTGGCAAGGTCCTTCCTGGGCATTTATATATATATATATATATATATATGGGCTGGATACTTCTCAGGTCAAGGTTTTTCTCTCTCAGCAGAAGGTGGAGGGCCCTCAGTTGCAGGCGCGGGCCCTGCTGTCGTGTCCTCACCCCTTCATCCGTCTTGGGATGCAGTTGATGGGGCTAATGGTGTCCTGCTTCGAGGCGGTTCCCTTTGTCCAGTTCCACATGAGACCTCTTCAGTTACATCGCTTGTCGGCTTGGGATCGGACTCAGGAGTCCATGGATCAGGAGTCAGTCCCTCTCGTGGTGGTTGGACTCGAGGAATTTTTTAGTGGGCAGGTCCTTTCTGCCTCCGCGATGGGAGATTGTCACCATGGACGCCAGTCTGACTGGCTGGGGGGGGGGAGTTTCGCAGTCCTTGAAGTTCCAGGGTCAGTGGGGTCCCCAAGAGGCCCATGCGCCCATCAACATCCTAGAGCTGAGGGCGATCAGGTTGGTGCTCTCCCAGTTGACTCCCCACCTTCGGGGTCGCGCCGTACAAGTCCGCTCGGACAATCAGACGGCGGTGGCCTATATCAACCATCAGGGAGGGACCCGAAGCACGCGAGCCCTCAAGGAAGTTTCTCAGATCTTATCATGGGCGGAGGAGACTGTTCCCTGCCTCTCGGCGGTTTACATTCAGGGGGTGGAGAACCAGGAGGCGTACTCCCTGAGCAGGGGGACATCTCGCCTGGGGGAATGGTCTCTCAGCAACAAGGTATTTCACGCTCTGTGCCGCGGCTGGGGTCAGCCGGATGTGGACCTAGTTGCGTCCCGTCACAATCACAAGCTTCCAAGATTCGTCTCCCTGTCAAAGGATCCTCTGGCCTTCGCCATGGATGTGCTAGCGATTCCCTGGACGGAGTTTCGGCTCCTTTATGTATTCCCTTCCTTTCCTCTGCTGGGTCGTGTGCTGCGCAAGATAGCCCAGGAGGGGGTGCTGGCCATTCTAGTGGCCCCCCTCTGGCTGAGGAGGGTATGGTTCGCAGACGTCGTCCAGATGCGGTGGATCGGTACGTCTTGCCCGACGATCCAGAGCTTCTCACTCAGGGGCAGCTGCTCCATCCCAATTTACAAACGCTGGCTTTAAAGGTTTGGCTGCTGAAACCTCCATCTTGATGGGGTTTGCCGGCCTCCGTTGTTGATACTTTTATTCAGGCTCGGAAGAAATCTTCGTCCACTATTTACTACAGGGTCTGGCATGCTTATATTGCTTGGTGTGAGCCCAAGTCTCTATCTTGCCGTGAATTTTCCATTCCCAGGATTCTGGAGTTTTTGCAGCATGGTCTGGATTCGGGTCTACAACTTAGTATCCTCAAGGGACAGGGTTCGGCTCTGGCAATCTTTTTTCAAAGATCTTTTGACAATCATAGGCTTGTCAAGACTTTTTTCCAGGGAGTTACTCATGTGCGTCCGCCGCGTAAGCCTCTGTTACCGGTTTGGGATTTAAACTTGGTGCTTTCTGCTCTACAGGGTCCTCCCTTTGAGCCTCTGTGTAAGGCCACTCTGTCCATTCTGACTCTTAAGGTAGCCTTTTTGGTCGCTATTACTTCGGTGCGTCAAGTATCTGAGCTGGCGGCGCTTTCCATGAAACCTCCTTATTTTGAGCGGCATCAGGATAAGGTGGTGTTCCATCTTAACCCGGAAGTTTTGGCCAAGGTTGTATCTGCCTTTCATCTCAATGAGGACATTGTCTTACCTTCCTTTTGTCCTGCCCCTGCTAATTCCAAAGAACGGAACCTTCATTCTCTGGATGTGGTCAGGGCGCTCAAGTATTATCTGGTTGCTACTGAGCCCTTTAGGAAGTCTGACTCTCTTTCTGTTCTTCCTTCTGGACCTAGGAAGGGTTTGCCTCCAGCCAAATCCACTATCAGCAAGTGGATTCGTCAGGCGGTGGTGCAAGCCTATTCTGCTAAGGGGAAGGAACCTCTCTTCCGCCTTACTGCTCACTCTACTCGTGCTATTGAATAAGTTTGTAAGGCCGCAACTTGGTCTTCTGTTCATACTAAGTTTTACAACGTTGATGTTAGGGCCTCAGCTGATGCTGTTTTTGGCTGCAAGGTGCTTCAGGTGGTAGTGGCTTGAACTGCCTGCCGTTACTCATTGGAGATCCCACCCTACTTTAAGGACACTGTTATTGGATGTCCCAGAAGTAATGATTGAAGTGAAACAGGCCATGCTGTACACTTGGAGAAATACAATTCTGTGATTACTCACCTGTAGAATTGATTTTACTGTGTACAGCACGGCCTGTTTCATCCCTTCCTTGTTATCGTTGCCTCTTTATGGTGATTTGTTTAAAAGTTATTTTTTTGTGAGGCTGTGTATTTTTTATCATGGGTTATTTCCCGGCTTCTTACATAACTGCTTTTCAACACTGGGGGTCTATGGGTGATTCCTGGCTTTTTATAGGGCTGGGAGGAGCCACAAGTCTTCTGCAGTCAACTGCGCCACCTTGTGGCGGAATACCCAGACGTAATGATTGAAATGAAACAGGCCGTGCTGTACACAGTAAAATCAATTCTACAGGTGAGTAATCACAGAATTGTATTTTTGCCTGTACAATAGTTTTCCATCACTAGACCATAATTGTTTTAAGCAAATTATCAGATCCTATGTGGGTGGCTTGTTTGGGATGACCCCAGAAAGAAGTAGAAAGAAAAAATTTACTTCAATAAGTTTTTACTAAAAATTAAAGTTTTACAATAAACTCGGATAGAGACCAGCAAAAGCATTATCAATACAATCAACAGGCACGTTACCTAATAGTTGCTTAATACAAGCAAGGATATGTATTATTTTTATTGCCCATCAAGAGCCAACAGAATAGGAGAAAGGCAGTGGCATAACTAAATGTGGCGGGGCCCTGGTTTGAACATTAAATGGGGCCCTTTCAAGAATCATAATATTTCTGTCTTATACCTGAGTTGGAAGAAAGAAAGAAAAGTTTTAGGCCGAGTAGGAAAGAAGAAAAAAAAGAAGGGACACAATTAAGAGAGTGTAGCCACCAGCTTCCCACATGTTGCAAGAATCATGAAGATCACATCACAGAGAAAGAGGAGCTTCTGAGAACATGTGGAAGGAAGATTATAGTGATCTGATGCCCAAGTTGGATACCCATGGTTGCCAAGTCACCCAGAATTGTTTTTTTCTTGTCCTTCAGGATATTTGATGACCTCTCATTAACTAGGTTCCAGTAAACCTTCCTAAGACTGGGTTGAATTGTAAGTCAGAAAGAAGCATTTAAACCATTTACTACCTAGAAGACAGGAAGACATCACAAAGATGTTTGTTAAAGGAGACCTACACTTTCCCTTACAAATTTGTGTTGGGGTTTCAAGTACATGCTAACTCACCCCCACCTGATTCTGCATAATCTCTGCTGTGTAGGCTATTGTAATAACACCATGCCGCCTTGTATTCTCCTCTTGTTGGTAATTTGTTGCATCTATATGTTGTAGAGGGCCCCTTCCCTCGTGATTAGTGGAGCAGGCTCAGCACAGTGGGGCTACAGCAGAGACAATGGGGTTTTGACAACACCGATAAGTTGTACTATAAGTGTGATGGTAAATCATTCTCTCCAATCCCCATGACTGGGGGAAGCACTCATTGTTTTTTCTCCCAACGCTTACCATTAAAAATACCTGCAATGAAAATACTTTCTTGGGAATCATATTTTAATAGAAAAATCACAGGCCATGTGCAGTAAACTGACCACTTCTTAAATTTGAGTGGTAAAAACATTCTACTAATCATCTCAATTAAGAGCAAGTTTTTCACCTGCTTTAGAGACAGATTATAGGTTTAACTGCAAGCTAACAGGGTTGAGTGCTATGGCTCCTTTAAGACTTGTGTATCCTAATTACCCCACTCATGTGCACCTCCCAGGTTATTATTATTATTATTGTTTATTTATATAGCGCCATCATCTTCCGTAGCGCTTTACAAAGTAGTAGTTACAGACAGGGTAGAAACATACGGTAAATATACTATATCAAGTACAGTTTTACAGAGTTGACAATGGATATTCTGAGTACAAGATACAATAGGGGAGAGAGCCCTGCCCTTGCGAGCTTACAGTCTAAAGGAAGAGGGGTGAAGGCGAGGGGGAAGGATCACAAACAGGCAATATTGAGCTTTGTGGCGTGTGCCCTTTAGAAAATTGCTTAAACCAGATTATATGCTTGTCTGTATAAGTGAGTTTTAAGGGCACCTTTGACGGTTTTGAGAGTTATGGAGTGGGGGAGGGCATTCCAGAAGATTGGAGTTGCATGTGAGAAGTGTTGGAGGCGGGCATGAGAGGAGGTGACCAGGGTGGAGGACAGGAGAAGTTCAGCATCAGAGCGGAGGCTGCGTCTAGGTTGATATTGTTGGATTAGAGATGAGATGTAGGGAGGGGCCTGGTTGGAGAGAGCTTTGTATGCAAGAGTTAGAGTTTTGAACAGGATTCGCTGTGGGACTGGCAGCCAGTGTAGGGATTGGCAGTGAGGCGCAGAACTGGAGGAGCGAGAGGAGAGATGGATGAGGCGAGCAGCAGAGTTCAGGATAGATTGGAGGGGTGCCAGTCTGTTAGTTGGTAAGCCACAAAGAAGGATGTTGCAGTAATCCAGTCGGGAAATGACCAGGGAATGCACTAGCATTTTAGTGGTGTCAGGTGAGAGGAAGGGACGGATGCGTGAGATGTTTTTAAGTTGGAGGCGACAGGAGGTGGCCAGGGAGTGAACAAAAGTTAGTTCTAAATTGGTCTGAGCGGCCTCCACCCCTCCTTTCTTTTAAACCCTCACACTCTGCTATGACACCACTTGTCAAACGTGAGCATCTAATAACATTATAATAACAAACACACACTAATGGATTAGGATCCCTAAAGACCACTGCACAGCATTCTCTAGGCCAGCAATACTCAACTGGCGGACCGGGGTCCAAATGCTGACCTCGGTGCCAGATTTCTGGACCCCTGCCCTGACAGCCCTGCACTCAGTTGCTTCTGTGTTGCCGTGCTCCGAGCTGCCCCTTGATTGGCGCTGTAGTGCTTATTCTCCCTGCCAATGTCATGGCTCCCTGGCTCCTAGCGTTGCAATATGAAGTACTGCACGGCCAGAAAGTGGCATTGCAAGGTACACACAAACTTTGCCCCATCCAATCCTGTCCCCCCACCCAGTTCAGCCCGATCCATCTCTGTCTCCCAAGCTCTGCCCCGTCCATTCCTGCCCCCCAGCTCAGCCCCATCCATTGCTGGCCCCCTTGCTTTGCCTAATCCATTCCTGTGCCTCCAGCTCGGCCCCATCCATTCCTGTGCCCCCAGCTCGGCCCCATCCATTCCTGCCCCCCAGCTCAGCCCCATCCATTCCTGCCCCCCAGCTCAGCCCCATCCATTCCTGCCCCCCAGCTCAGCCCCATCCATTCCTGCCCCCCAGCTCAGCCCCATCCATTCCTGCCCCCCAGCTCAGCCCCATCCATTCCTGCCCCCCAGCTCAGCCCCATCCATTCCTGCCCCCCAGCTCAGCCCCATCCATTGCTGGCCCCCAGCTCAGCCCCATCCATTCCTGCCCCCCAGCTCAGCCCCATCCATTCCTGCCCCCCAGCTCAGCCCCATCCATTCCTGCCCCCCAGCTCAGCCCCATCCATTGCTGGCCCCCAGCTCAGCCCCATCCATTCCTGCCCCCCAGCTCAGCCCCATCCATTCCTGCCCCCCAGCTCAGCCCCATCCATTCCTGCCCCCCAGCTCAGCCCCATCCATTGCTGGCCCCCAGCTCAGCCCCATCCATTGCTGGCCCCCTGGCTTTGCCCCATCCATTCCTGTCCCCCCAGCTCAGCCCCATCCATTCCTGTCCCCCCATCTCAGCCCCATCCATCCCTGTCCCCCAGCTTTGCACAATCCATTCCTGCCCCCCAGCTCGGCCCCATCCATTCCTGCCCCCCAGCTCAGCCCCATCCATTCCTGCCCCCCAGCTCAGCCCCATCCATTCCTGCCCCCCAGCTTTGCCCAACCCATTCCTGCCCCCCAGCTCGGCCCCATCCATTCCTGCCCCCCAGCTCAGCCCCATCCATTCCTGCCCCCCAGCTCAGCCCCATCCATTCCTGCCCCCCAGCTCAGCCCCATCCATTCCTGCCCCCCAGCTCAGCCCCATCCATTCCTGCCCCCCAGCTCAGCCCCATCCATTCCTGCCCCCCAGCTCAGCCCCATCCATTCCTGCCCCCCAGCTCAGCCCCATCCATTCCTGCCCCCCAGCTCAGCCCCATCCATTCCTGCCCCCCAGCTCAGCCCCATCCATTCCTGCCCCCCAGCTTTGCCCCATCCATTCCTGCCCCCCATCTCAGCCCCATCCATCCCTGTCCCCCCAGCTTTGCCCAATCCATCCCTGTCCCCCCAGCTTTGCCCAATCCATTCCTGCCCCTCAGCTCGGCCCCATCCATTCCTGTCCCCCAGCTCAGCCCCATCCATTCCTGCCCCCCAGCTCAGCCCCATCCATTCCTGCCCCCCAGCTCAGCCCCATCCATTCCTGCCCCCCAGCTCAGCCCCATCCATTCCTGCCCCCCAGCTCAGCCCCATCCATTCCTGCCCCCCAGCTCGGCCCCATCCATTCCTGCCCCCCAGCTCAGCCCCATCCATTCCTGCCCCCCAGCTCAGCCCCATCCATTCCTGCCCCCCAGCTCAGCCCCATCCATTCCTGCCCCCCAGCTCAGCCCCATCCATTCCTGCCCCCCAGCTCAGCCCCATCCATTCCTGCCCCCCAGCTCAGCCCCACCCATTCCTGCCCCCCAGCTCAGCCCCACCCATTCCTGCCCCCCAGCTCAGCCCCATCCATTCCTGCCCCCCAGCTCAGCCCCATCCATTGCTGGCCCCCTGGCTTTGCCCCATCCATTCCTGTCCCCCCGGCTTTGCCCCATCCATTCCTGTCCCCCCAGCTTTGCCCCATCAATCCTATCCCCATCCAATTCTGCCCCATCCATTCCTGCCCTCCCAGCTCTGCCCCAGCCTTTCTTAGTTTTGCCTGTGGAATCTAAAGCTGCCCCTCCAGTGCGCAGATTTCCAACTATCCACGCCCCTGTGACAGCCCCCCGCCCGGACCTTCACCTCTCACCGGATGCCTGTATATGGACCTTTACAAGTAATAGTTGAGTACCCCTGCTCTAGGCATTAATAGAGAAACAACAAACTCCCAAACCCGGCAGGAGGGATAGGCTGCAGGGCAAAAATTATTTCTTCTGCATCAGAGTAGGAAAAAAAGGGGGTCTTGACTAGGCCTTTTATACTGCCCCTACGGATATTATGTGCACCTTCCTCCATGTCCCCATTTCAAGCTGCCTCTACACTTCCATCTAAGTCCTGACTGTTCCCTCCCATCTGCAGTCAAGCTGCCCCAAATACCAAAGGCTGTGTTTCGGGCACCCCATTTCTCTTACTTTAGCTGCAATGTTCTGCCTGATTGGTCGTCAGGTGGGCCAAGGGTCTGGCCACCCTTATCTGACAGGTTTCATCACAATCACTGCATAGTAACCATTTGCCTATTTTTTATGGTCCCGTAGAGAATTTTTGAAAACCTATTGTGAGTTTCTCATTCCTCTAGACCCATTCCAGCAATGAGTCATTGGGGTTATGGGTTTATATTTTGCAAACTGTAGTTAGGCAACAGCTGACAGGGCGGTTCGGCAAAGTTCAAGGTTTTGGATCATAAGAAGAAAAGGCTCCATCTTGCCAGGATGTGATCATCCTGCAGCTTGAGTGGAAGTGTCAATCTTGGGGTGAAGAAACTTGTTTTTGGCCAGTTGGTGTTAACAGTTGAAAACTTGATTCCCAAGCGTGAAGTGGTAAGTTTGCATTACCACGTATGAATGACCTTGGTAGTGCGTCAAGTTTCTCTGCACCAGCAGTCTGGTAATTGTCACTGAGGAGAGTTTGGATGCTGTTGTCAGACATTTCTTATCTCTAACTCAGTGATGAGCTGTCAACCAGTTTCAGGCCTGAAAAAGGGGAAAACAACAACTTCAGCAAGTCAGCATTGAAATAAATCCATCCATATTGTCTTATGGTCAACGTCAAATTAGTTCCACTCTGGTTTGCCTCCCTAAGCTGTTATAGTCAGAGGAGAAGAAGAGAAACATAACTTGTGTTGGCCATTACAAGGCTTTTTTAAATGCTGGTACCTTGTGTTCAATTCTTTAGGTTAGGATAGATGCCAGCAGGTTGCTCTGTATGCTTTTAAGCTTTGACAACCTTCAGAGTTAAGATCTACCCCAAACTTACTTTCTTAAAAATGCTGCATATACCGAGTAGACAACTGCCCAATAAATCTAAAAATACATGTATCTGTCTGAGATCAGTTCTGATATTCCTCAAATACTTTTAGGGATGAGCTCTTTAAAGTGGACCAATCACCAGGATTTTGACTATCCTGGTGATTGGTCCCATATTACAGACCATATACAGGGTCAAAACTACAGGGAGGATTTGCATATTATAGGCTTTTGGGGAGGTGGATATTTTCTTTAAGTCATTAAAGTGGCTCAAAACCCAGCTCAATCGGCCCAGGAATCTATAGGATTCCCCGGGCGATCAATTCTCTCCTCCCGGGGCATCCAAAATCGGGATGCCCTGCTGTGTGAAATCCCCCAGGTCGCCCCGTTCACTCACCTTTGTTCCCATTCTAACGACGCATGACCGGGCGCATCCCCACTATCCCTCTAGCAGTCAATGGACTTAGACGCCATCTTAGATGGCGTGACGTCAGTGGCTCCGAGTGTGCTGATTGGATGAGCGACCCCTCATGCGCCGTAGGACCAGGAAGAGGTGAGTTTCTTCGAGCAATCTAGGGGGTTTCACATAGTGGAGCACCTCCGATCGGGTTTCACCCGGGGGAAAGGACCAAAACCCAGGATAGTGAAAATCCTGGGTTTTGGTCCACTTAAGGATCAATCTATCTATTGATTTGCTTGAGGTATTTTATTTAGCAGATTTTGCCTCTAAATGATGTCACAGAGTACTAGGTTCATGTATTTTTTTAGCAGTTATACATAACAACATAAGTATGTGTTAGTCCTGTTATTTTAACCAATATCTCCCTTCCTTTATTTGTAGGCTGGGTAGTCGGATCTCTTGACATTCTGGGAAGTCCGGCCAGTCTGGTGAGAAGTATTGGGAATGGCATAGCAGACTTTTTCCGCCTCCCTTATGAAGGTCTCACCCGAGGTCCAGGAGCCTTTGTCAGTGGTGTTTCCAGAGGAACCACATCCTTCGTCAAACATATTTCAAAAGGTATCTACAGGAACGTATTGGATTTTTCTGTGTTTCAAGGAAAGATGTCCTGCACATGTTTAGCACTTGTTTTTTTCCAATAAAAAAAAGAAAAATGTGACCCTTTCTAAATGCATATTGAATTTATAGAGGTCGATTCAGAGCCTGGTGATAAAATTTCCATTGACTTTCATTGTCTACCTTGGGGCCGATTCAGAGCCAGGTCAATGACAGTTTTCTCTCCTAAAAAAGAAGTTTTTTCACCAGGCTCTGAATTGAGCCCATAGAGTGTACATCCTGAGGCTTTTCTCTAACGAAAACTTTCCTGGGGTAACTCAAGAGGCAGACATGACAAATTTAACCCCATCTGGATTATTTCAATCTCTTCATATAGGGGGAATTAGCCTTGTGTTCAAAGCTAAAGGGTTACTAGCAGCATTCTCAGGTGAAACGGGTGATTGCTGCTTTGTTTAGCCAAAGCTGCTAATAAACCCACTTGTTACAGCTGAAGAATTCTGGGATTTGTAGTGAGATAAGTATACTAGACACTCCTACTTTACCAAGACAGATCTACTGGAATGGCCCTGAGAGTGCCATTCAAGCCATCTATACAGAGGGGGCAAGCTTTGTCCTAGCTCCTCGAGCTAGTATTGGTGGCCCACATCAGTGGGGTGGGGCTAAAGGGGCCGGTGAGGAAGTAAATTTCTCTATTCATAGCGCCGAACTGAGAGGAAGCACGACACTGGAGGAACGCTTGGTGAGGTAAGTTTATTCTGCTTCTTGATCTTTGTACCTGGAAGTTTTAGGTGTTAATTACTAACTTATGAACACTTTCAAACACTTATAAACTCCTGTAATGCTACCTCTTATCTGAATCAAACCTTGCACCATAAGTTGGGAATACATTGTTGTGTATACACACATATATATATTTTTTTTTTCTTTGTTTTTTCCTTCTGCGTCTGAGGGAGGGGGGATGCCTCACTCACAGCCTATGGGATAGGGGATGTCTCACTCACTGCCTATGGGATGGGGGATGCCCTTATTGCCTATGGGAAAGGAGATGCATCACTGCCTATGGGAATGGGAGAGGGGGAATGCCACACTGCCTATGGGGATTGGGAGGGAGGAATGCCACACTGCCTATGGGGATTGGGAGGGGGAATGCCACACTGCCTATGGGGATTGGGAGGGGGGAATGCCACACTGCCTGTGGGGATTGGGAGGGGGGATGCCACACTGCCTATGGGGATTGGGAGGGGGGAATGTCACACTGCCTGTGGGGATTGGGAGGGGGGATGCCACACTGCCTATGGGAATGGGAGGGGGAATGCCACACTGCCTGTGGGGATTGGGAGGGGGAATGCCACACTGCCTGTGGGGATTGGGAGGGGGGATGCCACACTGCTTATGGGAATGGCATAGGGGAAATGCCACACTACCTATAATGGGGGAATGGGGGGGAATGCCACTGTGCCTGTATTGGGGGGATTCTGCACTTTGCCTATTATTTGGTTCTTGAGGGGGGGCGGTGTTTATTTATTCCAAGGGAAACAGCTCCTTGCCTATGAATTCAGTGTGCTATGTAGGCTTTCATTAAAGATGCAGTTTTGGAGATACATGTCCATGTCTCCTATTATTTCATTCCATCATAGTAAATAATTGCTAGAATAAGCCGGAGCTGAGATTTGATTCCCATAAAGTGTTCATGTAATAGAAATAATGAATAAATCACATCTAGGGATATATCATTCTTTATGTGCGATCATATAGTGGGAGAATCCCCCACATTCAAAGACTGTTACATTTAATGAAATGCCTATCAAGCTGCAGCCTTCTCTTCTTCATACTTCCATGGAAGTATGATTTCTGTTTTCCTCGCTGGACAAAATGGCTGTTTGGAGTTTTGCTGGGCTTTCTTTGTACACCTAAAAAGGGCAGTCCTGGCAGTAAAAAAAAAAACAAAGTACTTACCGTATTTTTCGCCCTATAAGACGCACCTGTCTATAAGACGCACCCTGGATTTGAAAGAGAAAAATTAGAAAAAAAAATTCTGAACCAAATAGTGTGCAGAATTCCCCTCGATCACACCATTACAGACCCCACATTAAGCAGTATTCTACATTAAAGGCAGGAAGGGGCATCCCAAGAGGGAAGTGCGCCGGCATCCCAAGAGGGAAGTGCGCCGGCATCCCAAGAGGGAAGTGCGCCGGCATCCCAAGAGGGAAGTGCGCCGGCATCCCAAGAGGGGATCGACGGAATGTACGTTTTTTTGTTGTTGTTTTTTTTACATTCGCCTGTTAAGACGCACAGACATTTTCCCCTCACTTTTGGGGAAAATTAAGTGCGTCTTATAGGGCGAAAAATACGGTACCTGTCGGCCCACAGGCTCAATCTCACAAAGAACTGCGGGCTCCTGTTCTCCTGATGTTGAAAGGGCGCTTCCCTCAGCTCCAAATCCGTGTTGGCTGCTCTTAAGCAGCCTCGCAATACACCCCTAACTGCCAATAAACAGGAGAGCCTTCTCCCATGTGACCTGGCAGCACGGGAAACAGCTCCTTGCCTATGAATTCAGTGTGCTATGTAGGCTTTCATTAAAGATGCAGTTTTGGAGATACATGTCCATGTCTCCTATTATTTAATTCCATCATAGTCAGGAGAGCCTTCTCCCATGTGACCTGGCAGCACGGGACACAAAGCGAGGCTTGGCAAAGACAACAACCTTTGTGGGATTGAGCACTCCATTTTCTTTCCTACTGCCTGGACAGGGACTTTAGATCATTGTATTTACTTTTACCATTGTGCTTTTTATGGCAAACACAAAAACACATGTTTTGAGCTCAGTTCGCAAGCAACCCAGCTCTGTCAGCACTCACCCTCCTGGCGCCGGTGCACGGAAATGGTGCTTAACCATGTAAACTAAAAAAAACCTCCAGATGTCCAGCGCCTGTCAAAATAAATAAAATCCAGCATTTATTTGATCCATTAAAATGCAGTCAATTCAAGCCCAGTGCCATTAACATGTTGAAACCAAGGCCAAGGCTTTGCATGACACATTTTGGTGGCGCCAAGCCCTTCATCATACAAATCTTTTATGATTTGTATGGTTTATGAGCCAGCGCTGGACCATGACCACTTATCTGAATGGCACCACTCCTCCGTGGGGGGATCCTCCTGGTGCCCTATGGCCTGTGGGGCAGTCAGACACTTACATGTGACTGGATGCTTTTGGTTACTGTTACCTTGTGATGCATCCTGGCCCATAGCCCCTTTGCATTTTGCTTTGGCCTGCAACATCCTGAGCCATGCCCCCTCTCTACAGAACCCTTCTGTACCTCACCCCAACCTTTTTCCAACCCCTGCCACTCTATCTACCAGTAACTTAACCTGGAGCTTTTTCACTCCCCTACCTGCCCCCACTCTGATTCAGACCCATAGCTACTATGGATATTTAAAGTCTACACACCCCTGTTATAATAGCAGGTTTGTTATAAAAAATCAGATCAAGAATAATCAGTTCAGAACTTTTTACACATATATTTTGCATATAATCTGCTTTTTTTTTTTTTTTTTTAATGACCCTTTACATTCATGACCGTATTCAGTCTTATTTGGGTAGGGATCGGTCAGTATGGCACATCTAGATTGGTAATTTTTGGCCACTCTTTCCTGCAAACTTCTCCAAATCTGTCTTGGAAGAGCGTCTCGGATGTACAGCTCTCGTCAGGCCAACCCACAAATTATGTATGGGCTATGGCTGGGCCATTCCAAAACTTTGATCTTCTTCGGGTTAAGCCATTCTTTTCTTGGTGTGAAGTTATGTATTGGCTTGTTCTAAAAGGTGAAATTCTTTTTCGTCTTCAGCTTTTTAAGAGATCTGAGGAATTTGTGCCAGAATTGACTGATATTTGGAACTGTATTCCCTCTACTTTGACTAAAGCCCCGGTACTAGCAGAAAAACGGCCCGAAGCATAATTCTGCCTTCACCATGCGTCACTGTGGGTATGGTGTATGTGCAGTTTTGGATTTGTGCCAAACCTAGGTCTAATAAGACCCTAACATGATTCCCTCATGCCTTTGGTAGACTTGATGTAGGTTTTGTCAATTCAGTCGGCTTTGATGTTTTTCTTTGTAACATGGCTAACTACTTGCCACCCTGCAGCCCAGACATATGAACAGGAGATTGTTGTCAGTGTTGTCAGTACACAACCAGTATTTGTCAGAAATTCCTGCAGCTCCTTCAGTATTGCTGTAGGCCTCTTTCCAGCCCCGCAGACTAATTTTCTGGTTTTGATAATGCCACTATTTTGCCACATTTTATCCACTTCTTGATGATCTTCACTTCTTGATCTTCACTGTTTTCCCTGTTTTATCTAATGCTCTGAAATGTTTTTGGTCTCTTCTCCCAACTAATATTCAATATTTAGATCCCTTTTGATGTTTTGTAAGCGCTTTACAGATCATGGCCTTATGTGGTGAATCAGAATCACGTGTGCTGTGTACTGACTACTATTTAATATGAGGTTTAACCCTTTAAAGCGGACCAAAACCCACATTTTTAACTAGCATCCCCTGAGTTGCTCCCCCTATGAAGAGTAGCTTTTGGCAATTTTCACTGCTCCTGCTTCACTCTAATCCCAGATAATGGCGCCTGTGTTATGTGTAAAGCTCCGCCTCCTCCATTCACTGCTACTGTTGTGTGTGGCAATGATGTCATTGCCACACCTATGCAATGGCTGATCCCCAGCAATATTACAGAGATGAACAGCAAAAAACAAACAGTGTTTGAAGAGGACAGGCAGGGGCTTTGGCTACATTTATTTTAAGTCCAGTGGGTTTTGGTCCGCTTTAAGTGCTAGCTTACCTAGATATTTTGTCAGCCTCTGTTGCCAGGCACTCCATAGTATACAGCACTGAAACCAGAGCAGTGCAGCCTGTAGAACTTGGTTGGTGTCAAGTCTGCGATCTGGAGGACAATGTATTTTTCCAGAGTTATAGATTTAAGGGCAGAGGTGCTTTAAGCATATCATGTCTTTGATTTTTAAAAGGATGAAATATAATAGACACTAAGCATTCCCTCTCTGACTTTCTGTAGGTACACTCACATCCCTGACCAACCTGGCCACCAGCTTGGCCCGCAACATGGACCGCCTCTCCTTGGATGAAGAGCATTACAACCGGCAAGAGGAATGGAGGCGGCAGCTGCCGGACAGCCTGGGGGAAGGCCTGAAGCAGGGGCTCTCCCGTCTGGGTATCAGCCTGCTAGGTAATAACATTGCAAGAATCCATTGCTAGCAGAATTACATTTCTGGACAACCAATCAGAAGCTTGTCGGCTGTGGCAGTAATAATTGGAAATTTCCAGGTCAACCAAGTGAAGCTTTGCCATTGTTACAATTAATTTAATTTTCTAAATGACCTTAAACTTATTATAATTCATTTTCAATTTTAGTTGACTGAAAAGAGAAGGGCCACTGTAGGGCTCTGTTTGCTGTCTGAGCTGCAACTGGGGGAACCATCCCCCCCCCCCCCAAACAAAAAGATTAGATCATAATCACCCAGCAAATGCCTTGGCGTCAGCCTCTTATGCCAAATCCCAGGTGGCAGCCTCTCGTGCCTCTTGAAACTCTGGTGGCCAAGGGGTTTTACCTGGCAGGCATGTGCACATTATCCCAGAAAGCCTGAGCCATGTGCCACGCTAACAGTGGAATGGGGCATAGTTTGCCCAATTTTGGGCTTTCTCTTTTTGTCTGCAAGGTTGCTCATGCCTATTACTTAGAGCACGGGCATCAATCCAGTGTGGTACGTTTCAGTCCAGACTGTGAATTAGAATCTACAGGGGAAGGTCTGATGTCATTCTCAGACCTTCAATCATGTGCAAAACAAAGTTCCTTTCTTATTAAAATGTCCTCTACCAGATTGCATGTCTAAAATGGGGCCCTAGACTTTCTTTTATGCAGATAACTGTCTGCCAAATGGATCCAAACCTGCCAGAATCCATGCCCTCCATAAACCTCTGTAAACATAATGGTGGCTTGCAGGTTTTCATTTCATTCTGTTTTTGCCAGGCCATCATGCCGACATTTCTCTCACTCAGTAATGTGACATCACAGCTCACCGTGTCATCTTTTACAAGCTGGTGAAAAACTAGGCAGATAGGAAACGGCGTATAAAAAGTAATACAAAAAAAAAAACTTTGGGGGAGAATAAAGCTCTTGTAAGACTGTTAATAAGGTTCTCTGACGCCATCTGGTGGCAATAGTTGATGCAACAGTTTGGCATGTTCAAAGCTGTAGTTCTCCAAATGTATTATGCCACCCATAAAGGAGGACTAAATGGTATATAAGCCTCCCATAGCACCCACATATACTCCCGCAAGTATCTGGGGCGAGCTGCTAGAGTGTCCTTACAGGCCTGTACTAAAATGCTCTCTGAAGCCAGACTGCTCCTGCACCTCCCAGAAGCTCTGCTTTAACATCCTCATGATATGAAGAATTGGGCACAGAGCCAGAGCTCCATGCCTCAGAGGAAATAAATTCATTTCAGAACAGTCTAAAACAGGGGTGTCAAACTCAAGTACACAGTGGGCCAACCTTGATATTTATTGAAAAAATGTCTATCCAACAATGCATGTGTGCAGCCAATAGGTGCGCTCAGCTCCAGTCGGCTTTTTTTAGTCGTCTTTTCTTAGTTTTCAACAAGGAGAGCTCTTTACGACTAAGAGCTGAATTGAGCCAAGTGCCTGCGCCGGCTGTATCGTCCGCTATGCTTGAGTTGGGGGCAAGTGCCTGCGCCGACCATTCACAAATGCCTGGCACGGGCATGTGTCCGGCTAAAGCTATAGCAGAGAGCAGACATGGGCTGTGCATGCACTATTAGGCCGACGGTCAGGTAAGTTCTACCAGCGATCTGGGGACTTTCAAACAGTGATTTGGCATGCCCCAGGTAGACTCTAGGGCTGCTTTCGATCCACTTTAATTGGCCAGCACTGAGGTCCTCTTTAATGCAGCATGCCACATTCCATGATGGGATGCAATAGGGTTCTTTGCCTTCCTTTACCTCACACAGTCGCTTTTCACAGTCACTGGCGGGCTGATCCTGTGTAGAGGGAGACAGCAGCCAGCCCAGCCTGGTTGGCAGTTGCATTTGGACTGGGGGAAGTACTTCCCTACTACGTTATCATAGGGGTGGGGTTTTACCTCAAAGGCCCGAAACACGATGGCCGCCAGGCTGCAATCCGGCCGCCTAGAGGGCTTGTTAACTAGCCACCCGGGGACTAAGCGGCGCTGGGCAGCAAGTGTGCGGCCGTGCGCCTGGTTTAAAGGTAATGCCTGTGACAGGCCCTGCCATGTCGCTCATAGATAACAGCATGGGAATGGGGGGGACAGGGCTTGCGGGCCAAATCTGATGACATTGCGGGTGTGGTCTAAAAGTAGAGATATAAAGATGCAGCTACCCAACTCTGGACTGAGGGCTTGTTACCAGACAGGCCTCAGGATCTGAATACAATATATATTGTATAATAATATATTGCCAAAAAAATGGCAAATAATGCAAATCCTGTGTCAGCAACATGTATCACACTCGTTACCGTAACATTTGACTCCTTCAGAAATGGTCAGTAATTATTAATAACCAGTGTATTGTAGTAAAATGGTAATATCTGACTTTTTTCTCACCACTAAAATAATGAGGCTGCTTTGATAGAACATAAAACATATTTATTAGAATACAATTTCAGAACCAATAATTTAATGTTCCTGTCCAGGCAATAATATAAAAAGTCTGTACTCTCCTTTTGTTTCCCCTGGCATCTTCATACTTACTAATTAGTGAGAATGAGCAATTTTACCTTCCATTCTCAGGCAGACGTAGTGGCATCAATAAATATGGCTTTACGCCCCCTAACATGTCTACTCCAATCATGGCATTAGAAGGGGGAGTGCCGAGGCGAAGAGTGCTAAACCTGCCTTGGCATGCCCCCTCCATTGCAAAGAATAGAGTAGGCCTGTGGGGGAACAAGGATCCATGGACAATGCCACGAGAGGCCACCGGTGCTTGAAGGCCGAATCCCTGGCTTCCCACCAACGATGAGTATGAAGATGCTGGCTTACATTCCCAAACTCCCTAAGAAAGTTACATGAATTATTCATTATTAGTAAGAGATTTTCTATGCTGGAGTCAGAACATTTCTACCTACTCCACGGACAAGCTTTCAGGAGTATGCTCTTCATCAGGTCAACATACAATTTAAAATGCAGTACAGGTGCGCTGAGTATAAGGCTTACAAAGCATTATTAACAAGTTTAGATTGTACTGCTGTGTAAATAAACACTTGTGAAATGATTAGTACAAGGACACCTTAGAAAGAAACAATTTGTGTGGCAAGGGCATAGAGTCCCCTTTTCGTTGCCCATAAGTTGCGGTCTGCATGTTCCCATATCAAAGATGGCGTCAGTTGTCCTGCAGCATCATCTGGATAGCAAAAGCTGGTTGGGGCAGCCTGAGGTCACGTGAGCGGGTCTGATGGCTCTGTGATAGGTGCCAGAGTGGGAGCGGCTGCGGTGGCTTTAGTGATTGGGCAGAAAGAGAATACTGATGTCGGTGGAACTCTGTCTAAAATGGTCGGGATCTAGTTGGGCTCCTTCATGGCTTTTTACTTGTGTTTGCGGGGAAGCTCTAGTTAGAAGGGTAAAGTTAGGCACCCTACAAGATAGTGATCCATGTCTAAAGCCAAATGGGTCAAATGTGTCATGGCAACCTTTCTGTTGCCCTAGGGCAGGGGTGTCAAACTCCCAAATCACTGAGGACCACATAAGCATTCTGGTTGCCTTCAAGGGGCCAGTTTATAACAAACACAAAACAAAATGCTTGAAAAAGGCCCAGCACACCGGTGTTGTGAAAAGATAATGTTTTATTTACAGCATACAAACATATCCATCCATGCTGTGTAAACAATCCATCCATAAAGAATAAAGTTCATGAGCAAAAGATAGTTCATCATACGGCAATAAAAGTCCAAAGATGCCAACGTTTCGGGGGTTAATATGCCCCCTTCCTTCTTTTTCAAGAATTTGGATGTAAAAGCGGCGCCACCGCGGCCTTGGCTCCCGACGGCTTAAATTTTATGGTCAGTGTGCACCTGCATCGTGGACTATTAGTGTCACAAAACAAAATGGATATGTGACCATTCAAATCTATGGTTACAGACACTGTATTAGTTTGCCCATCCCATCTAGCAATGTAGCACCCTCCGGTTTGGCAATAAAGTGGGTGGGTTAGGGGCCCCTCCTTATGTGGTGAGAGCTGGTTGAACAGAAACAGAACAGATGCAGACACTGATCTCTTTGCAGGATTAGAGGCTATACTGTGCAGTACAGTACAGTATACCTGCGCATTACTCGCCAGTGCCACACAAGGCAAACTGCCAGGTTCAAGAGCATTGGAATGACCAGATTGGCTAGAAGGGTCGGTCACCACCTGTCAGAGGGCTACAAAAAAAGGCTTGGAGGGTCACATCCAGCCCCTGGGCCTTGAGCTCGACATATGTGCCCTAGGGTGCGGCATGCCTGTTGTACGGGAGATACAGAGGTCATTACGGTTGTTCACTAAGCATGTTTAATTAAAAAGCTGCTTATTTCCTTTACCTGAAGGAAAGGAGGGAGAGTACAGAACTAGCTGTATATATGAGATATAGTAGCAGGGGCGATTAGCGCCTACCTACAGTTCACAGCTGTATTTACGTGCTAGAAAATAATGTACCAGACTAGTCAAGTTCTATTAGGTAGTATCGAGGGAATACTGAGGAACATCCAAATCAAGCTCTTGTGGTCATTGATGTGGACCCTGTCTGCTAGTTTGTCCCACATAGCAGAAGCCGCAGGGGCAATTAATAAGATAAATTACTGCTGTTAATCTGCAGGTGAAATAGCCTTATGTTGGGTATTTTTTTTACCAGACACTGGGTGGGTGACCCTCAGCTCTGTAACCTCTGGTGAGGATCATTGATAATCCAATCACTGCAGCAGCTGTGGCTTGACTGCTGGAGTTATCTCCTAGTGTGTATTTATTCATGTATAAGTTATGTATCATTTAATTATTTTTCTGTAACAGCTACTTGTTTGCTTGACAATGAGAGACTTTACTTAAATAAGTTGAAGTGGACCAAAACCGGTCCTGGAGTCTGAGATGCTGAGCCGGCTGATTCCCTCCCCCTGGGTCATCCCAGTTTGGGTATGAAACCCCCTGGTTCGCCTTCAATTCTTACCTTTATGCTGAGCCCACACCACTGGCATCACTTGCATCCCTTTTGGCTGCGAGCAACAACACCCGCCGCAACTAGGTGGCTGTGCGTGTCCACGCACAATCAAAGGGTCGCAGATGAAGCCGTACACCGCAGATGGGTGACGCTAGGGATTCCATTCAGCGTCTCCAGCTGCGCCAGAGAAGCTGATTGGCCCAGAGGCCATGCATGCGCAATTGGACCGAGGAGAGGGGGTTTCACACAGCGGGACACACCAAATAGGGGTGTCCCAGGGGGATGGACCAAAATGCAGAATAGTGAAAATCCTGGGTTTTGGTCCTTTTTAATATACTTTAATGTATATAGCATATATTTTTTAATATCTTA
The DNA here is from genome assembly GCA_027917425.1 of Gastrophryne carolinensis. Classification (NCBI taxonomy): domain Eukaryota; kingdom Metazoa; phylum Chordata; class Amphibia; order Anura; family Microhylidae; genus Gastrophryne; species Gastrophryne carolinensis. Next base: position 387,118,340 of record CM051239.1, read on the forward strand.
ATTGCTGGGTCTATGTAAAGCCTGTCCGCGGTGTGGGTGAGCTTCTATTGTAACTCCTATAGAGTCCCCCCCCCCCCTCCAAAATCATATTGCAGCCTTTATTTTGCATGCAAAATTAAATTGGTTCCTATCAGACACCAAGCCTTTAAAAAAACTAAAACCATATTTTGCTTTGTTCCTAATTAGATCATATTGGGCAGCATTTGGGTCCTTCTGATCGGTGTTTTGGCCGGCCGTCCTCAGTGGAAGGAACGGGGTGAGTGTGGCCAAGTGGGACGTAATCAGCCTCCCGGCGTGTAGGCCGCTCCAATGTGCCGCATGTCCGCTAATGTACATTTCCCCTGTGGACCTCCAATAATGACATTTCTCAAGTGGTTTTCCATTAAAATGAAGTCAGCTCTATGAATCTCATCAGTTATAATGAAAAGGGATTTTAACACATCGGGTAAAAGCCATTTTGGCGAGCAGTGAAGTAAACAATATTAGTGAAATATTTTGAGTTTTTATTATTCAACTTTGTAGCCAGCCGATGGAATGCCGGAACCAAATGCTGCACACGTGTGTTTCTTTTCATGTTTTTATTATGGGGACATTTCGTTTAGTCGGACCTTTAGAAGTTTTCTTTTAGTTTTAATCAAACACATTGCAAAGACTACGTCAGACTGTTGTATCGGCATAGGAACGCTGAAGAAAGGCAGAGTCTCCCTGAGAAGCCAATCAATTGGATTTCATAATTCAGTGTTGTAATGAATCTTGCGAGCCATAGACAGTCAATTCAGAAGGGCGTGGCCACACTCATCCGTTTTAGGCTGGAGTGGGGCCCGGGACATAGGTCTTCCTCCAGCTCCCATCACACATATCACACATGTTACTGTGGCTTGTGAAAGTATTCACCTCCACCCCCCCCCCCCCCGGCTTTTTTCATATATCATTACATAACAATCTGCATTTTTTATCTGAATTATGTGGGATGCATCTTTAATATAAATATATATATATATATATATATATATATATATATATATATATATATATATATATTAAACTATTTGGAAGTAAAATATAGTGAAATCTAAGTGTCACATGGTTTGTCAGTATAAACACCTTTTTATGAAAGGCCCCAGAAGCTGGAGCACTACTAACCAAACACCGCCATGAAGACCAAAGATCTCTCCAAACAAGTCAGAGACAAAGTTGTTGAGAAATACAAGTCCGGGTTGGATTCTAAAAAATCTCTGATGATCCCCCAGAGCACCATCAAATCCATTATTATCAAGTGGAAAGAGCTTGATACAACAACAAACCTGCCAAAAGAGGGCTGCCCAGTAAAACTCTCAAACAGGCCAAGAAGGGCATTATTCAGAGAGGCAGCACAGACCCAAGGTAACCCCGAGGGAGCTGCAGACACTGGAATATCTGTCCGTACGACCACAATAAGCCACACAATCTATAGAACAGGGCTTTATGGAAAAGGGGCAAGAAAAAAGCCTTTACGAAGGCTCATTTTGAGTTTGCCAAAAGGCAAGTGAGAGACTTTCCAAATGTATGGAGGAAGGTGCTCTGGCCAGAGGAAACCAAAATTAAACGTTTTGACCACCGAGGAGAACACTATTTCTGGGTGTAAAACCAACGCATTTTATCACCAAAAGAACACCATCCCCACAGTGAAACATGGTGGAGGCAGCATCATGTTGTTGAGGGGGTTTCAGCGGCAGACTGAGAAACTGATTGAGAGGAAGATGGATGGTGCATGGATATTCTTGAGCAAAGCCTGTTACGGTCTGTCAGTGATTTGAGACTAGGATGGAGGTTCACCTTCCAACAGGAGAATGATCCAAAGCATACTGCTAAAGCAACACTCAAGTGGTTTAAGTGGAAATGTGTGGGTGTGTGTGTGTGTGTGTGTGTGTGTGTGTGTGTGTATATATATATATATATATAATATATATATATATATTGGAATGACCTAGGCAAAGCCCAGACCTTAATCCAATTGGGAATCCGTCAGACTTGAAGATTGCTGTTCACCAGCAGAAAACATCTAACTTGAAGGAGCTGGAGCAAAAATTCTGATGGCAAGATGTGGCAAGCCACTTTAACCAAAGTGAATTGCAACTGTAATTGCTTTAAAAGGTGTCTACACAAAGTACTGACTTTGACGTTATGCACACTGAAGAATTCTGGTATTGTGTCCTATTTGTCTCTCTCTATTTCAAGTTCTTGTGAAGCAAACAACAGAGATACAACGCAGGAGGCTATGTGTGAAATAGAGGAAATGTGGTAAAAAGAGATCTTGGGATGGAGCCCTGTCTGGTTAGTAACCCCCCCCCCCCCCCCCCCCCCCCCCAGTACCTCCATTGCATTGCTATTTAGCACACTGTTAAAGCGAAGCAGGGAAAAAGGGAGTACAGGAGGATAAATCAGGAGCCTTTGGGCATAAATATGGGCACAACTTCAAAGTAATTTTGCTACATTTCATTTAGAGCAAATATAAATGACTTTTCCACAGTATACAGCAAGAGTCCAGTTCAGTGATAGCAGATCAGCATGTTCACGTATTTCCTTGGCCTCTGTAGCCAACTCACGGCTTACGCCATCCCAGGGCTCCAACCTGGAACGTGTCCTCTTGGTCTCTTTGATTCAGAGCTCCTCATGCTAGGGTAAAAACTGTTCTCCTGCAGCCTCTTTCAGGTGCTTCTGCCCTGTCATAATCTTTTTGGGTTTACATGCATTTTGCTTGCAGGCCTCTCCACAGCCTGGCTCAGTAAACCTGCTCTACCTCGTCAGGTCACGCAGACCCCTTCTGAAGCTCGTCAGGCCCTTTTTGGGCCATGTGTACTAGACTATGGATTGGGAATATTGGCAGGCCAGATTCCAGGGCACTACAAATCACCTTACAGACAATGCCTTAAAGAGCCAGAGCCCAAAAAATCTGGCATCCATACTTTTTTGCCATCCTAGCCTAGAAGCTACCACAATCCCGCCAATCTCCAAGGCTGAAATAATTACATAAGTCCTCCTGGGAGTTCCATTTGTAGCAGAGCTGATGGGTGGTTTGGCCCAAGTAAAATCAGGTGACAGCCACAGATGTAATTTTGGTGATGTATTAATACAGAAATGTGCTGTGCTGTCACAGGATTAAATTTATAACGTGTCGCGGCAACTTCTCAGCCCTGATTGATTCCCTGGAATTAGGAATGTGCGCTTTCACTAGCTGTTTGCCTGGGTTCAGCTCATTTGTGGTTTGCATGTTGTTGCTGTTGGCTGGCCAAGTGTATTGACACAAGCAGGCACGCACGGGATGTACACATGTACTGTATCGTGTTGTGCTTCATGTGGCACTTGTAGATCCCTAAGCTGCGGTCTTCCTTCCATGATCTCAAAGCTGCGAGATCAAAGTGACCATAGACATTCCACGGCAAGAGGTCGCAAGAGATGACTCTGTATGGGTTGGTAGACTTTCCTAATCTGTGGTATGCTCGGTCCCGAAATGGAAACCACAAACCTCAGGAAGGGTCCCCAGAGGAAGTGGGGAAATGTTACATGCTGGGCCAGAAACGCTGGAAGTGATTTACTTACTAGTGTATGATGATGTGGGCAGCGTCATGTGATAATCACTGCAAATTCCGTTCAAGGGTTCTGCTGAGGTTAGCCGTCACTTTCCCGTACAGTGACCTCTGTGGCCCAGGATGTGCGTGCTGCAATTGTGTATAAACCTGCAAGTGTATACAGTACTTCAGTTTAGGTTTCAGTGAAATCGTTGGGGTCTTCAGGGTAAATACATATATTTAAAACAATTTACACAATGGAGTCAAGCTAAAGATTTAGTGAAGTTTAACTCTGGGTGCACATTTGGATGTGAATTGCTGCCTGCATCTTGGTGAGCTTTTATTGTTTTAACACACAAAAAGTGCAATTAAAAAAAAAATAATATATATATATATATATATATATATATATATATATATATATATATAATATAATATATATATAACCTGCACAAGTGATGGGGCATTTTTACGGGTGATGTACATCATTTTTCTAATATGGTACAAATATTTTTTTGGAATGTTTGGAAACAACAGCAGCCTATGAGCTATACTAGAACGTATTTTCTCCTACATACCCCATAGGGTTCTGGTGTTTCTAAACTTAAAAAAAATATTCTTACATTGGAAAAATGATTTGACCAAACATTTTTATTGCACTTTTATGTGTTAAAATTAAAAAGCTCACTGAGATGCAGGCGGCAATTCACAACAAAATGTGCACCTGGAGTTGAACTTGCTTCACTAAATCTTTACCATGACCCCCAATGTCTCCAGCAAGTAGAGACAAAATTAGAACTGCAGGATTGTCTCCTGGGTCACTATGGTGTAAGCTAATTACTTTATAGCTCTAACTTGTTTTTGTCACCTGCTGTTCATTTGTAGACTAAAACAAAAATGTTTACAGTGTCCTTGATTTATACAATAGCACATTGGCCTTTCAACTATTCAGGAGGTCTAGGTTGTTAGCAGAGAAATGGGAGTAATAACCATCATTACACTTAACTAGTCCAAGTCCAATGATCTCTAGGTCCTGTATGTCCTGGAATGAACTTTAGACAAAAGCATTTTGCTTTGGATTTCAGGGTAATGGTTAAACCCCCTGCAGATGTCTGTGATACTGTTGGGAAGGATAAACCAGAACTGCTTCTCCAGGATGGCAGTGAGTAGATACCTCCAGTACACTGTCGCCTTTAATGCGTGTTTGAAGTTATGGCCAGAACACCTGGCTAATCCTTACATTTGATGGAGTTTGACTAATATTTGGCTGGCGTTCCACGTTAGGGTGCAACTTCCATTGTCTTTTCTAAACCTAATGTGTGGAATGTGGCTTGTGTTGACATCTCCCGCTATTCTATGGACTTGGGGGCCCGGTGATTTTAGTCCTTTTAGAAAAGAATAGAGATTTTAGGGTAGTTGGGCTTCAGGTACGTAAGTGGTCTTTGATGGTGGGTAGATGACTCCTATGATAGCAATATGTGCTTAACCACTTTGTCTGCATAACTGGTGGTTAATGGTTACTAATGTAGTGATAGTGCTCAGACAGCATACTAGAGTCCTGAAACAACAATAATAATTGAAGCTCAGAATTGTATATCTCTGTATGTATGTGTATCAGTAAGACCCGCATGTTGGCTGCACTCATTGAGGATGGGCCAGCTGGTTGGTTTTCTTCCCAGCCAGTCCTTCTCATGCTTAGAAAGGAGGTTGCCCATAAGCTTACGACCATTACACCATTTGGCCATGATGATGTTCGCACAGTTTACACTTCAGAAACCTCTAATAGTCATCGGTCATGTGAAAATATTTGATTTCACATTGTCTTGCCCTGATCGCTAAAGGGAATTGAAGTGTGAAAGATTCCATTACATTTTGGCAGCAGTATTTTTCCTCATTGTTCTGACCTGAATGCACAGCCAGGACTCCAGAGAAAGTACGATGAGATCTTCTTTGTAGTCAGTTATCTCTCTCCTGGGCCAGTGTAGCTCCATACACAGCTAAGCCACGCATTATGTTTAATAGGTACTTTACATAAGGCCTTGAGCTAACATAAAGAGCCCCGCCCAGTGATGAGTGATAAACCAGACATGCATATGAGAACCGTTCCTCTTTCCAGCCTTCTTTATGGAGCCCTCACGTAGCTCAGCGCACGTTATCCAAAGCAAATAGCAGCCATAGATTCCCTACCGATGTCTGCAGCCATGATGCAGGACGAGAAATATTTCTGTGTTATTGGAGATAGCAGGCCTGGCTATGGCAGTGACAGCTTTTTGAATGTCACCTTCCCCTACAAAAGCTTTTCAAATCCCGGCAGTCCAAAGTTTCTGGAGAAAAATAAGAAGAGAAGAAATAAAAGGCAATATCGTTAAACTACTCGCAGCGGCTGCGTCCCTTGGTAAAGTTAATATTCTATCGTTTGGTCCAGAACAATGAAATGTTTTGGTCCCGGAGTCAAGATGATCGTATTTCATGAGCCGGTTTTGGTTTTAAACAACAAAGGCTGTAAATGCAGAAGTAGATGTGTCATGTATTGGCCGGTTTCCGTCTCTATTCCCCAACTTAGTGGAGGGATGATTAATGTTGTCGGACACTTTCCAGTGGGATGGTCAGAAACATTCTATAGAGGACTGACCACAGTGGAGCTACTAACTGCTAATGCTTGCAGAGCAGTAGGTAATTCTAACTAATTGGATTTAACTATGTGGAGGTGTCGGGACCGCACAGATGTGACAGCGTGTGAGAACCAGACCAGGTCCGCACGTGTGTTGTTCAAGTCATCACCTCCAGCCAAGAAATGGAGTCCAAAATATCCAGACACTGAAAGCAATTCTATAATGTGTGCAGGGCGCGGTGTCGTAGAACAGACAAGCGACACACCAATCACCATGAATTCCTAAGACAAGGCTTTACCTGCACAGGTTTACTTTACAGTCCTCATTTAAGGTCATGGGCCAAACCCCTGTTTGCAAACTGGCATAATCAGACCACCTCGGGGTCACGGGAGGACAGGGCTTTTAAGTAATTGGTTTGTGATTGATTTGCTGCAGTTTTGTCATGTTCTGTCTAAATGTGTGTGTGGCCCAAGAATTATAAATGTTTAATTATTTATATAACGCCATTTTCATCCATATCGCTGTACAAAGTAATAAATACAAACAGGTTAAAACATACAGTACATAGCCGCACATACATTAACCATGTAAAATTATTAGTTCTTATTTTTTTTGTTATTTATGTCATCTAATTTTTATTGAGTTCTTAAAATACAAAGATAAAGAAAAAGGGGCAAGAGGTGATCACTGGGTTGCTATGCAAATTGCTGCAATTTCTGCTGCCTAGTAAAGAGATCTCCAGAGTAAGGTCAACCCAGGACCTGAAATATAACCTAGGAGTGCAGACCAAGCAGGGTCTAGCAGGGTTAGGGCAATTATTTGGGGTGCCAGTATATTTCCAACCAACACGCTGCCAAATAAAATCACCCCACCAACAATGAAACAACATCCAACAAGTAAATCCATTATTTTTTCAGCCAAAACTCCCTCCCCGCAGAGTCTGTGTATTATAGCCCTCGCTGCTGTCAAAAGAGGACTCAAGATTTCTCCTGCCCAGGTTCAGGGATTATAGTGTTAACTGTGTGGAGGTGTATCTATTCCAGAAGTGTCTATTTCTAATGCTGTGCCCCATAGATTGTATATGGTGAGACATTCCCACTAGATACATTGCCCCCCCCCCCCCCCCCAGAGCTATATTTAACCCTTTCGCTGCCAGCCTACCTAGAGATTTTGTCACCCTCGGTTGCCAGGTAATTAATTTTTCACCTGTTTGCACTATATATGTTTAACTGTGATTTTTGCAGGAATTTCCATATATTGTTTTTTTCAGTGTAGGCTTTAACATGTCATATTTGTAATTTTTTCAGTGCTTTTCCAATATTTATGGGTGAAATGTGTGAATTTGATGTACAGCATATTTTTAAAGACAGGCGTACTGAACAAGTAGTAATGCAAAAAGCGTACATAGTTGAGAAATGTGTGAATTTAGAAACATAGAAGGTTGACGGCAGAAGGAGACCATACGGTCCATCTTGTCTGCCCTTATGTGTATACTGTATGTACTCTTTACCTTAGGATAGATGTGTGCTTATCCCAGGCATGTTTACATTCAGTGACTGTTGATTTTTCAACTACCTCTGCTGGAAATTTGTTCCAAGCATCTACTACTCTTTCTGTAAAATAATATTTTCTAACATTGCTCCTGATCTTCCCCCCGACTAGCTTCAGGTTGGGCCCCTTGTTCTATCATTAAGTTTCTTCTTAAAAACACTTCCCTCCTGAACCTTATTCAATCCTTTCACATATTTAAAGGTCTCAATCATGTCCCCCCTCTCCCTTCTTTCCTCCAGACTGTACAAATTAAGTTCTTTAAGTCTCTCCTGATAAGTTTTAAGTTTAAGTCCTTCCACCATTTTCGTTGCCCGCCTTTGGACACGTTCTATTTGAATAATGTCTTTTTGCAGGTAAGGTCTCCAGAGCTGCACACAGTATTCTAGCTGTGGCCTCACCAGGGCTCTATACAGCGGCATCACAACCTCCCTCTTCCTACTGGTGATGCCTCGAGCTATGCAGCCGAGCATCCTGCTTGCTTTTCCCACTGCCTGGCTACACTGTCCACTCATCTTGCAGCTTTCAGTAATCAGTGCCCCTAAATCTCTCTCCTCCGAGGTCCTGGCTAACACAGTGCTGCCCATACGGTACTCAGAGCAGGGATTCCTTCTACCCAAGTGCAGGATTTTACATTTAGAGACATTAAACTCTAGTTTCCACAGTTTTGACCATCTATCCAGTAAAGCTAAATCATTTTCCATGTTGCAGACACCTCCAGGAATATCCACCCTATTACTAACCTTTGTATCATCAGCAAACAGACAAACTTTTCCTACCAAGCCTTCTCCTATGTCACTTACAAATATATTAAAAAGAATGGGGCCCAGGACAGAGCCTTGCGGCACACCACTTGTAACTCGCCTTTGTTCAGATTGCACACCATTTACAACAACGCTCTGATACCCATCCCTCAGCCAACTGGAAATCCACTGAACTATCCAGGGATTGAGTCCTACCTTCAATAACTTATCTATGAGCTCCTTATGTGGTACAGTGTCAAAGGCTTTGCTAAAATCCAGATAGGCGATATCCACAGCACCACCTTCATCTTAACACTTTAGTGACATTGTCAAAGAAATCAATAAGATGGTCTGACATGATCTGCCCTCAGTAAAGCCGTGCTGTTTTGGGTCCAATAGGTCATTAATTCTTAGATGGGAAATTAGCTGTTTTTTTAAGAGTGTTTCCATTCATTTGACCACTATAGATGTTAAACTAACTGGCCTGTAATTACTGGCTTCTTCTCTACTCCCCTTTTTATGGATTGGTACGACATTGGCCATTCTCCAATCATCTGGAACCTCACTAGTTGAAAGGGAATGGTTAAGTAAATCATTCAGAGGGGCTGCAATCACAAACCTAAGTTCCCTTAGAACTCTGGGGTGGATTCCATCTGGACCCATCGCCTTACTTACCTTTAGATGTGCCAGCTCTGCTAGGACATCAGCCTCCAGAAACTCCGGAGCTGTACCCTCCCAGCGGGATGCTGTGCTATGGCCATGCCTGCTACTATCTAAAAATAGCGAACAAAAGTAGCTATTCAGATGGTCAGCCACAGCCTTATCTCCGTCAATATATTTATTTTCCCTATTTCTAATTTTTGAGACCATTTCTTTGGCCATTTCTTCCTCCTTTTGCCCTTTAGCAGTCCTTATAATCAGTTTTGCTTCCCTCTGTTTAATTTTATATGCCTCCCTGTCAGCTACACTTCCACTTACTTTATACTTCTTATAGGCAGACTTCTTATCTTTTATGATAGTGCTGACTTCCCTATTAAACCATAATGGTTTCTTCTTCCTTTTCTTCTTGCTAGTTTGTTTCACATATTGCTTAGTTGCCTTTAAGATGGCCATTTCTTATTTTTATTTGGAGCATTTTTTTATAAAGTTTTTCAAGAAAACCATATTGTGTGTAAAAGCCTGCAGATTCCACGGCCAGCCGCTGGCCTTCGCCAGGGGCGTCAAAGTGGAACCATCCCAGGGAACCCACAACACTCACCTGCTACTGGGGCTCCGTCGCCAATGTAAACACAGGCTGCCTCATTATTATTATTTTATTTATATAGCGCCGTCATCTTCCATAGGATTGTACAAAGTAGTAATTACAGACAGGGTAGTAACATACAGTACATAGACTATTACAAATGCAGTGTTACAAAGTTCACAATGAATATTCTGAATATAAGATACAAGTATATAGTAGAGAGAGCCCTGCAAGCTTACAGTCTAAAGGATGAGGGGTATAGACCAGGGGGAAGCATCACAATCAGTCACTATTGAGCTGTATGGCATGTGCCCTTTAGGGAATAGCTTGAGCCAGATCGTATGCTTGTCTGAATAGTTGGGTTTTAAGGCCACATTTGAAAGCTTTGAGGGTTGGGAAGTGGAAGGACAGGAGAGAACATTCCAGAAGATTGGAGTGGCACATGAAAAGTCCTGGGTGCGAGCATGAAAGGTTGTGACCAGGGTGGAGGTCGGGAGTAGGTCAGCCGAAGAGCAGAGGCTATGTCTAGGTTGATATTGTTTTTATTGGATTAGAGATGAAATGTAGGGAGGGACCTGGCTAGAGAGAGCTTTGTAGGTGAGAGTTAGAGTTTTAAACAGGAACTCGCTGTGGGACTGGCAGCCAGTACAGGGATTAGCAGAGAGGAGCAGAGCTGGATGAGCGGGAGGAGAGATGGATGAGGCGAGCAGCAGAGTTCAGAATAGATTGGAGGGGTGCCAGTCTGTTAGTTGGTAAGCCACAAAGAGGGATGTTGCAGTAATCCAGTCGGGATATGACCAGGGCGTGCACTAGCATTTTAGTGGTGTCAGGTAAGAGGAAGGGACGGATGCCTGAGATGTTTTGAGTTGGAGTCGGAAGGAGGTGGCCAGGGAGGGAATATGTGGTTTAAATGAAAGAGCAGAGTCCAGAATGACTCCCAGGCACCGAGCTTGGTGAAGTGTCAGTTATTATATAATTGTTAACTGAAATAGACATGTTAGAGAGGGGAGGGGAGTTAGATGGTGAAATGACCAGTTCAGTCTTGTCCATGTTTAGCTTGAGGTATAAAGGTGACAGGAATGAAGATATAACTGCAAGGCAGTTGGGGTGGCACGACAGGAGGGAGGAGAGATTGGGCCAGAGAGGTATATTTGTGTGTCATCGACATAGAAGTGGTATTAAAAGCCTGGTGAAGTTTGCCAAGGTATAGACTGAGAAAAGTAGGGGGCCTAGGACTGAACCTTGTGGAACACCTGCAGAAAGAGAATGGGAAGAAGGAACCATGTAGTTGGAAGATCTGTCAGAGAGGTTGGAGGTGAGCAAAGAGAGTGCAAGACCTTAAACCCCAAGAGAGGAGAGAATATCGGGAACTGGAAATGGTCAACAATGTCAAAGGATGAGAATGGAGTAAGGACCTTTGGTTTTAGCAGTAAGCAGGTCATTAGTGACTTTGGTGAGGGCGGAATCCAGATTGTAGGGGATCAAGTAAGTTGTTTGTAGATAAGTATTGTGCCAGTTCTGAGTGGACATGTTGTTAAAGAAGTTTGGAGGAGATGGGGAGTAGTAAGATAGGGCGGTAGCTGGAGAGGGCAGAGGGGTCGAGAGAGGGTTTCTTGATTAGCGGAGTAATAACTGCATGTTTGTTAGAGGAAGGAAAGGTGCCAGTGGAAAGGGAAAGGTTATATCTAGGCTGGAGTGAGGGGTAAGGAGGCAGTTGGTAAAGTGGGATGGAAAAGAATCAAGGAGGCAAGTAATCAGATTTGCCCTGGAAATGAGAGAGGTTAGTCCTAGTTCAGTTATTGAAGAAGGTAAGAGAGTAAGGCAGCGGTGGGGGAGGAGGGTGTTTTGAGTATTGATGGATTCTGAGGGGCAAAGCCAAATAAGAGGTTTTCAGTTTTTCCTTTGAAGAATGTATAAAATTCTTCTGCTGTTATTTGGGAGCTTGGAGGTGGGCGGAGTGGGAAGCTGAAAGTGTTGAAGAGTTGTTTGGGATTCCGGGCTTGTGCAGAAATCGGTGAAGGGAAATATGATTGCTTAGCAGATGAAAGGGCAGTTCTAAGTTCCTGAAGGGTTTGTTTATAGGACAGAAAGTCATGATTGACTTTGGTTTTCATCCATTGCTGTTCAGCAGCTCGAGATTGCCCTTTCAGTTTGGCTGTGCTTGCATTCAGCCAGGGTTGTTGTTTTTTGAGGTAGGGGTGGTTATAAGTGAGGGTGGCGGCCACATCCTCATATCTTTGGGCTGTGCACATACTCGTGCGCCCAGCCATTCAAATAGGCTGGGGAGGGGCGTGCACTACAGGGGATGCGGTTGCTCTTGCTCTTTTGTTATTTGTTATGCACAGCAAATGGCTCTGATTGGATGGCAGCCCGCACATGCGCCATGGGACTTGGAACAGGTGAGTTGTTCTGTGTGATCTGGGGGGTTTCACACAGTGGGGCATCCCAATTCAGAATACCACTAGAGCAGGGAACAGAACTCTGGACAGTCAATATCCAGAGTTTTGTTCTGCTTTAAACCCTTAAAAAAAATTACGTGGGGTCCCCCTCTCCAATGACCTCACACTTATAGAGTGAGCAACTCCAGCTAAGATCACTTCCTGTAACAGGGCTGAACTGAGGTGGAATTGAAAGTATATCTCTGCTGTTAGTAACTTGAATGTTAATCCTATGACTGTTACTGTGTAACTTGGCCAGGCCTAAATCCATCTACTTATGTATCATTACTGGGCTTCTGATCTTCATATTCGTGTTTCCCCTGTTAGGAGCCATAGCGGGCATTGTGGATCAGCCCATGCAGAACTTCCAGAAGACATCCGAGGCCCAGGCATCAGCAGGACACAAAGCTAAAGGCGTGATCTCTGGCGTGGGCAAAGGGATTGTTGGTGTCTTTACCAAACCAATCGGAGGAGCTGCAGAGCTGGTGTCCCAGACAGGATATGGTAAGAAACTCTGAGCTTGTTTCATTTTACACATCACTCATTGCTTTCATTAGACTGTTTGTCTTAGAATCGGGCTCATCTGTTTCCAGGCCATGCGGTGCTTCATTATCAAGCTTGTAGCATAAAACATTGGTTTCCCCACAAATACTGTCTGGGTGTTGTACTGGACTCCTCTCTCTCATTCGCTCCTCACATTCAGTGACTAGCCATCTCCCACATCCTCACACCGGTAACCACTAAAATGCTTGTGTAGACCCAGATCATTTTCTAACTTGACTATTGCAAGGTGCAGGTCTACCAGCAAACAGACTGGCACCCCTCCCCCAATCTATTCTCAACGTTGCTGCTTGTCTGCTTTAGTTCTTCTCTCACATCTCCTGTGCTCCTCCTCTCTATTAGTCCCTCTACTGACTGCCAGTATCTGAAAGAGGTCTAACCTTAACCTACAAAGCTTTTTTGGCCAAGCCCTGCCCTGCATTTCATCGCTAGTCTACAAATACCAGCCCAGAACCAAACACCTCCTGTGCTCACCCCCAATCACCACCCCTACTCTCAACCCCTACCCTACTTATATAATCTGGCTTACAGTGGACCAAAACTCAGGGGCATACGATTCACCGAAATTGGACCAAATGTATACCGTGCTGTGTAAAACCCCAGCGATTGCCACATTAACTGACCTAGCCTCCAATTCCATGGTGCATGCGTGGTGCACCTTCTTCACTGCCTCTGAAGAGCCTGAGTTGGGGCCCCTGAAGATGCCAGGGGACCCTGCAGAGGCCCTCTGTAAGTTCTTGGCGAGTAGACACTAAATTGCAGGCTGATCTGAGATGCTCTAAAACCAGCGTCATTGTTGTTGGCCTTGCCAAGTGGCTGCATAGAAGGAGCAGGCAATAAAACATGGCAGCAAGCGATGTATCGGGGCGATAATGGAATTACAGATCCAAGGATAGAGAATGTGGAGTCTTATCAGATTTCAATGCGCAGGGTTCTCCCCGCCGTGTGCACTTTATGATCTGGGATGTATATTTCGCAGTGGAAACTCCCGGGCCCATCTATACAGAACAGCTTGTCGGGCTGGTGCGCTCCAGGGCATTGAAACCCCCGTAAAATGGTTTTATAGTATTGCTGAAGGTTTTACAATGCACTAATTCTTGCTCTAATGACCATGCCTCATTTATTAAAGCTTTACAAGCCTTCAGAAGGCGCACATGCTGGATCTTCCTCGCCTCTCCATTTTCCACACCGAGATCTGTTTAAACATTTCCTACGTTCGGCCCGCGCTTGCTGGCACTCGCCGCTCCATTGCCGAAACCGCACATCTCCGGGGGGCTCGTAAAGCCGTATGTATCAGTGTTTAACAGCTGGATTAAGTAACCTCTCTATAAATTCCCTATCTAGGCAACTTGCAGATTCGCTTTTACCATCCATGACACGTACAAAGAAGAATTATCTTCTTACCGGAGGCCGCGCACTCCAGGATGGAGGCTTGTTTTTTTTCCTTTGCCGTATAAACGATGTGTGCGACGCTCGCCGGAGACTGAGTGCTCTCAAGAGTATTGGGTTTCCCCTAATTGCCAATATAAAGCTGGCTTTCCAACAAACATCTCTGAGATTAAAGCTAATGCAGGATCACAAGGGTTAAGTGGTCCCTGAAACGGGGACCAAAAAATCCCAGAAAATACCACAAAAGCTCCTTCAATTTTGTTTCAAATGCATAAATATATATTATTTATTAATATGAAATACAAGACTCTGGATCATTCTCCACAATACAACACAGTGATGCAGAGGAAGCAGCACTGAATTTGTGGTGCATTTTATACAACTAGCACAGCGGAGTGCACAGCAGCACAATCTTTAAAGAGGACCAAAACCCACCCTGGAGTCTATAAGACTCCAGGGCAGGCATACTCGCTCCTCCCAGGGCATCCAGAATCAGAATCCAGAATAAACCCCCCCAGGTCGCCCAAAAACTCACCTTCGTTCCTGGTCCAATGGCGCATGTGTGAGCAGCAGCCACACCCCCGCTATCCCTTTAGCAGGGCATGATCCCTGTTAAAGTGGACCAAAACACAGCATTTTGACTATCCTGGGTTTTGGTCCTTTCCCCGCCCCCCCCCCCCCCGAGCGGTTTCACAAATGCCTGACATGGGCACGCTCCCTGTTAGAGGGAAGCAGAGGATGCAGCCATCAGAGCCGCTGCTCTTAGACACCCCATGGGACCGGGAAGAGGTTAGCGGGTCTCGGCGTCCTGGGGGGTTTCGCACAGCGGGGCACCCCGATTGGGGAAAAGACCAAAACCCAGGTTATGGGTTTTGGTCCACTTTAAATGGTAGCAGGGGATGCGGCCGTAAGCGTGCTCGGATCCGAGGGGCAAGGACCAAAACCCAGAAGGATAGTTAAAATCCCAGGTTTTGGTCCACTTTAAAGAGATAGTCCAGGCAGTTACATGGTTCATAAAATTACTTAGCCTTAAAGCCCCTGCCCCCCCCCCTTTTTTCCCAGAATGAACCTCCCAATGCGGTGAAGACTTATATTGAAGTTTTTATTAATTGTCCAGCCAGTGGGTGTGATCCCCTCCAGTACAATAGCTGGCAGCGTGTGTATATCCGCATACTTCAACACCTAATCACACTGATGCAATACACAGATGGCCACAGGGGGCGGAGTTATAGACCACCAGTTGAGCTTTATGATTGGTGGTCTACTGTTTTTTAACAGTCCCTTTATATCGCACAGCGCACTTTCTGGTACTGAAGCTGTATATACACAATTGAATCACAGACTGAGTAACCTGAGTCTGCAACACGGACACTCAATAAGGTGCTGGTAGATGGTCACCATTATCTAGAGCCATGCTAGTTATCTTACAATAACTGCAACTCATCAAGCTCGATGCCTGGGTGTCATTCTGGACTCCTCTCTCGGTGTTCCGACCTCACATTCACTCCCTGGCCACCTCCTGTCGTCTCCAACTCAAAAATATCTCCCGCATCCGTCCCTTCCTCTCACCTGTCACCACTAAAATGCTAGTGCACGCCCTGGTCATATCCCGACTGGACGACTGCAACGCCCTCCTCTGTGGTTTGCCAACAGACTGGCTCCCCTCCAATCTATTCTAAACTCTGCTGCTCGCCTCATCCATCTCTCCTCTCGCTTCTCCAGTGCTATCCCCCTCTGTCAATCCCTCCACTGGTTACCTGTCTCTCAGAGAATTCAGTTCAAACTTCTAACGCTAACCTACAAAGCTCTCTAACCAGGTCCCTCCCTACATTTCATCTCTGATCCAGCGTTACCAACCCAAGCGCAACCTCCGCTCTGCCTCTGACATTCTCCTGTCCTCTTCCTTGGTTACCTCCTCGCACTCCCGCCTTCAAGACTTCTCCCGTGCCTCCCCACTTCTCTGGAATGCACTCCCCCACTCGATCCGCCACTCTCCATCACTCCAAGCCTTTAAAAGCGCCCTCAAAACTCACTACTTCAGACAAGCATATGACCTGGCGTAAGCAACTCCTATAACCTTCAATGGCACATGCAGCCATACTCAAGCTCTACCACTTGTGACCCCGCCCCCTTTGTCTCCACCCCCATCCTTTAGACTGTAAGCTCGCAAGGGCAGGGCTCTCCTCCCTATTGTCTCCTGTGCTCACAACACTTGGTTTTAAACTGTGGCATCTAATTTTGTATTGTTCTCTGTACTATATGTTTTACCCTGTCTGTAATCATACCATGTAAAGCACTACGGAAGTTGATGGTGCTAAATAATAATAATGCTAACTGCAGAGCATCCCACAGCTGCTGAATGATGCGCAGGTGGAGGATTCATACACAAAAATCAAGGTGGTTCCACAAATACTTCTAGGTTCAAGTCTTGGAAATTCTTGGGCCAGGGTAACACTTGGAAGTCTTGGTCATGTTCTTCCAACCAAAGTCTGACATTTCTAGCCCTGTGATCTGTCATATTGTCTTACTGGAAGATCCCATCTGCCTCAGAAAAGCCTGTATGGAGGTATGCAAGGATAGATACCTCCATACATGGATGAGTGGCTCCAGAGAATTCCAGGAAAACGTTTGCCAGAGCATAACGCTGCCACCACCATCTTGTTCTTCCAGCAGTGTTACTGTGACTCATAGGTCAACGGCAATGGCAAATCTGGTCACACTGTCTCTCAGTGCTCCCAGCGTGAGAGAGCCACAGTGGCAGCACTTGCCGGGCTCACTCAAGGGGTGGAAATGCGACTGCACACACAGATGGTCCTGGGGGAATGGAAAGGACGGGCAAACTTTGGAGACCTGCTTCAGTAGTGTGCTGCAGGAAATGGAGGAGAGGAACAGGGGGCAGGCTTCAGGTGAGCTCCTTACTGCCTTCTTATTGTCATTGTCTGGACTGCAACTTGGAGACATGACCTAGAGCCTTACCTACATCCTATTGTCCTTTAACTAAAATCCTGTAGACTCTGTTCAGTCTGAATCTGAAGCCTGCTGCTATTTAGATAATGGGCCTGGGAGGCAGTGCAAATATATATATATATATATATATATATATATATATATATACATATAAAACATTGTCTGCAGTATGGAATTGAAACAATATATCCTACAAGAGAAATGCAATAGAAAGAATAAGAGAGAGAAAAATCCAGGTAGAGAAGGGGGGGTTCAAAGTTAAAGATTTTGACTATCCCGGTGATTGGTCCCTGTCCCGGTGATTCCCGATGTGTGAAATCCCCCAGATCTCCCAGTTTCACTCCCCTTTCTCTGTTCCCATGGCGCTCGTCCAATCAATGCTTTATGCGGCACGACATAAAGACGTTGATTCCAGGACCATGCCAGCGGCCGCATCCCCCGCTCCCCTGTACAGTGCGTGCCATTCAGATGCTTTTACACAGGGTGGCATCCGGTATAGGATGCCCTGGCACAGGCTAGCGGCTGGTCCTGGAATCTTTTAGATGGGGATGATGTTAATGAAAATCCCAAACCCTTAAAAAAATGATTCCCCAAATTAATATAGTTTAAGTTTTTGGGCAATTATTATTCTTTCCCCCACTGGGCTGCAACTCTGTTCAGGACTCTAGGTTATGGTGCTGCCAGCTTGCCTCAGAAGCATCATGTGCTGAGGAAAGGAGAGGAACTTCAGGGAGGTGGGGTTATAGCTATTCTTTGCTCAGAGCAGAGCTGGGGTCAGGAAATGGACAGCAATCAGTCAGGAGACACTTCCTGTCTGCAGACAGCCTGAGACCCCATGTGCCACCATCTTGGATGTTTAAAGGCTCAGAAGATGTAGTAGATGCAGGTAGGATGATTTTTGATATAGCAATCTGTGTGTACAGGGTGGGGGAACATACAAGATATGCTTTTATTTCGGGTGAAGGTCTGGTTTAATGGTAGATATACTAGGGGTGGGGTAGCATAGTCCTGTATGATACTCGATGCTTTTAGGTTCCAGCCATATGGGATCTCTATTATAAGAATCTGTATTTCCTGTCTATCCAATACTCATGCCTGCCGTCATTATTACTCACTTTTCTTTTTCTCAGGAATTTTACACGGTGCCGGTCTCTCCCAGCTTCCCAAGCAGAGATACCAACCCAACGACCTGCCATCCCAGCAAGAGCCCAACAGCCATGTGAAATATGTCTGGTAATGTGCCTGTCTGTCTGTCCATTCTGAGGTTGCCCCCCCCCAGCTCCCGGCACCTCTATAAAGCTTTATACTGGCAGCATAGGGGGAGCCGCTCCTTCCAGCATTAATTCTTACAGAGTGGGAGCTGCTCATTCCCAGTTTAGCAATGGTGCAGAGACTTGCTGCATACAAATGGGTTTGGGTCCTAAACGGAACATGATACAAATTTGTGAGGTCCTGGAATGGAGGTTGGGTGTGTAATCCAAGGGAGGGGGCACCATGTGCTCCGCCAGATTTCTTTTTGGGGGGTAATCTGGGTAATTTGAGGGCAGACTGTGTGTTTTTTTCCTAAGGCTCACCTCTGCTATGTTTAGTTTTAAGGGTGGGAGGGTTCATTGGATGACTCTATTTGGTCCTGGGGGAAGACAATCCTTCAATCTTGTGCTGTATAAGGCCAGAAATGTAATGGTTCAATCTAAGGCTCCATGAAGGATATTTTGGGGTGGGGGAGATTCAGGGTGGGTTCGCTTTAAAGGTGATGTATCTAATAGAAACTTCTCCTCTTTACAGCAAAATGCTGCAGTCGCTGGGCCGGCCGGAGCTGCACATGGCGCTGGATGTGGTCATTGTCAGTGGCTCCGGGCAGGAATATGCCGGATGCCTGCTGCTGACTTCAGAAGTGCTGTTTGTGGTCAGTATCAGTGAGGACACCCAGCAGCAGGCGTTCCCCGTCACCGAGATAGACTGCATGGAGAAGAGCGGCTCGCCAGGCTGCCTCATACTGCAGCTCAAACAGCAGCCTGTGGCCAGTGACCTGGAGGTAAGTGCTGCAAACTATCCATTCCATACTAGGTATAGATAACATGCCATTAGAAGGTTCATCCCGAGTCTAGATCACAATCCAATAGCTAATTGGTGGTTTGTGGTGCACATGGGGGGGGGGGGGGGGTAATTATTGTGCCTCTGCATGGCAATGTCCCTCTAGAGATCTCTATCTGCATTATTTAAGGCAGGGCATAATCTGCCACAGAGCTGGAACTCGCCATGAGCCTTGTCCTCATCCGCTGCTTGCCAAAGGTTTCAGGAAAAGATGATGCAAATATTTGTAATATAGACGTCTATGGAGATGCAGAGGGGTTATTCCCCACTTCTCCCCTGTCTGCCCCCCCCCCCCCCCCCCCAGGTTCCTTGTGCTTCCTGTAAGAGACAAGCCCGGATAGATATATGGCTGCAGGTTGTATAAATCCTTCTCCTGCAGCATAGTTATATAGATTATTACACAATAGTGCGTCTCTAAGTATTTTTTAAAGCGGACTCCCAGGCAAGACTAACTGAAGGTCCCGCTTGATGTAATGCCACACTAGGATCCCCATTTGGGATGGGTGCTGTACATCACCTCCCAACAACCTGAAAACGAGCAGCTTCATACTCAGCTGCCAGGCTTGTGGACATCAGGGAACAAGGAAGTGTTAAGTAATCAGGAGCAGACTCCAGGGTGGGGTCAAGACAGACTAGAGGTCCTTTTTAAAGTTAATGACTACCCAGATGACTCTTAGAATGTAGGGTAGGGTCAAAGAAGTGCAACACAGACGGCCCTGGAGTCTTTTAGACTCTAATGCCTCCGAAGTTCCAAGAAGACCGTGAAGATTAAAAAAACAAAACAAAGAGGTGCTCACCTTTTGTCCCCTGCAGCTGATCAGACCGACTCAGGCTCTGATTTAAGTGGCAGTCATGGCCTAGTTGTTCGAGAACTGATCTTGTGTCTAGAGGGTTGCAGGTTCACTTTCTAGCTGGGGCAAGAGTGAAGGAGCACCGAACCCCCAATTGCTCCCAAGGCACCGTAGTTTGAGCAGCCCACCACTCCAGCAAGTGTGCCCTCACTGCCCCCTAGTGGGTTCACTGGTGTGTGGTTATGTTGTGTGTCTCACATTTGGATGGATGAAGAGAGGAGCATGCATAAGCTCATATGTTGCTGCTATATAAAGATGATTATTATGTGGTTGTACAGTAAGTGACATCAGAGTGATTTTTCTCCTCTTGCAGGCAGATGGCGCCAGAGAGCGGCTCTCGGAACAGCAGTACAGCCGCCTTGTGGACTATGTGGCCAAGAGCTCCCCTCACCTGCTCCCCAGCCCGTCCTCTCTGCACCTCGCTGCCAAGGTGGTGGCCGCCGAGCCGCCACCATCCAACATAAAGACCTACCAGTTCCTGGTAGAGGGGCCATTCGCCAGAGTATTCATCAGTAAATTCAAGATGGTGAAGAACAAGGCGCTACGCCGGGGATTTCACTGATGCCCGGTGCAAAATTAGAGGAGGAGCTTGGGTTCCGGTTGTGCCAAGCGCATCACTTTGGTGTCACAAGACTTCTACCGCCTGCTGTGGGCTCCCGATGTTTGAAAGTCAGAACTGAGATCTGTTCCCGGGTGATTCCCTGAAAGGAGCCACTGGAGGCGTCGCACAACCACGTCCTAGATTGTGCCGGGACACTTCATCTGCACTTGTTTCTGGTCAGCTGCTCATAGATGTACAGGAAGGAGTGGCCATCTTGTTTCTATTACAGGCACAATGTATAGTTATTATGGACACACAGCTGTTTTAATTTTGGGTGAAGGGAAGGGGCGGAGCCTTTTGTAATGCTCTTTTTATTGTGATGACCACACCTAGTGGAAAAGTCATGGGTGTCACTAGAACTGGTTCCAATGACAAAACTGGAGATCCACTCTTGCTGTCCTTTTGCCCCCCAGAGACAGGAAGTTCATTCATAGAATAAAGAAACTTCCCGTCTGTGGGGACCAAACAGGAAGTAAAGGCTGGAGCTCAGGGAGCTGATTGGTGAGAATCTGGCTGGGTGCTGGGTAAGCCATGATCACAGATCTCCAGACACATCTGGATGCTGCTGTGGAGAAGTTGCTTTTAAATACTTGCTATAATTTCCACTAATAAACCTGTTTTTAGTCTTAGAAATTGAAACTATCCAGTGCTGTGTCTTTAATGTAGACTAAAACTCAGGATTTTCACTCACCTGATCTTTGGTCTGCTTTACAGGAATTTGTGAACTCCAGAATTGCCTGACTGCTTCGATCCACGCTCCTATGGCACAGGCTCTCATCCAATCAGTACTCACTGCCGTGAATATTAATACTTCGGCAATCAATTCTGAACAGTACGCTTGCTAGCGCCACCCACTGCCACCTATTCATCGATGCTGGTGAGGGTGCAAGTTGCAGGTAGAGTGGGGCCTGGGTATCAATTCCCAAGATTTTATTTTATTCACGCTCGGGATGGGGGGGGGGGGGGGGGGTTACACATTGAGGCATCCTAAAGTTGTAACCTGGCCATGTATTCTCATAGACCCCCAAGAGCTAGGTTACTAGTATTGGTCTGGTATGTGCCTGAGGCTTTAGCATTGCGGGGAAAGGGGTGGACTTGGCCATTTTAAAATGCTGGTACTTTTAGTAGTATTGGGACAGATACTGTGATGCGAATACATAATGGCCTGGCCTCTAGGGGAGTTTGTGCTGGAGGATATGTCAAGATGGGCACTAAGCATTTCTTGCGCGGGAGACACTATGTACTCAAATCAGGACTTTATGTGGACCAAAGCCCATGTCGGCCTCAAGTCTAAAAGATTCAGAGGCCAGCCAATTCCCTCTCCATGGGCTACTTGATTTGGGATGCCCCACTGTGTGAAACTCCAGTGACCAACTCAAGTGTTACCAGCAGGGTATCCCAAATTAGGAAGCCCCTGTTAATTAAACCAAAGCCCCAGGTGAGTGAAAAATACAACTCTGTGAGTACTCACCTGTAGAATTGATTTTGTAGTATAAAGTGTAAAGACTTGTGGCATCTCCCAGCCCTTAAAAGGACAGGAACCTCCCACAAATTCCCAGTGTTACAAAGCAGTTAGACAAAAAGCCGGGAGAATAAAAATGAAGGAACCCCAACTAAACATTTGAACAAATCACCATACAGAGGTAACCAAGAAAAATGATAACAAGGGAGGGATAAAACCGGATGTGCTGCATACTACAAAATCAATTCTACAGGCGAGTACTCACAGAATTGTATTTTTCCAAGTATACAGCACGTCCTGTTTTACAGAATTCTTTACGCTTGGGACGTCCAAAAGCAGTGTCCGTAAAGTAGGGTAGGATCCCCAAGAACAACAGCGGGTAGTTTAAACCACTGCCGCCTGAAGAACTTTGTGGCCAAAAGCAGCATCAGCTGAGGCCCTAACATCAACCTTGTAAAACTTGGAAAAAGTATGAACAGAAGACCAAGTTGCGGCCTTACAAACTTATTCAACAGAAGCCTGGTGCTGAAAAGCCCAAGAGGCACCAATAGCACGAGTAGAATGAGCAGTAATCCTAAAGGGAGGTTCCTTCCCCTTAGCAGAATAGGCGTGCACCACCGCCTGACGGATCCACTTGCTGATAGTGGACTTAGCCGGAGGCAAACCCTTCCTAGGTCCAGAAGGAAGAACAAAAAGAGCATCAGTCTTCCTGAAAGATTCAGTAGCAACCAAGTAAAACTTCAGAACCCTGACCACATCTAAAGAATGCAGAGTCCTCTCCTTGGAATTAGCAGGATTAGGACACAAGGAAGGCAAGACAATGTCCTGATTGAGATGAAATGCAGACACAACCTTAGGCAAGAAATCTGGTTTAAACCAAAACACCACCTTGTCCTGGTGTCGCTCAAAATAAGGAGGTTTGATGGAAAGCGCCTCCAACTCAAAAACACGTCTAACAGAAGTGATAGCCACCAAAAAGGCTACCTTAAGAGTCAAGATGGGCAAAGCGGCCTCACGGAGAGGCTCAAAGGGAGGACCCTGCAGAGCAGACAACACCAGATTCAAATCCCAAACTGGTAACATAGGCTTATGTGGCAGACGCACGTGAGAAACCCCCCTGGAGAAAGGTCTTAACCAAATGGTGACTGGAAAAACATTGCCAGAGCTGAAACATGACCTTTGAGGTACTAAGTTGAAGGCCCAAATCCAAACCATGTTGCAAGAACTCCAGAATCCTGGGAATAGAAAACACCCAACAGGGAAGAGGCCTGGACTCACACCAGGCAATGTAAGCATGCCAGACCCTGTAGTAAAGGACGAGGACTTCTTCCTAGCCCTAATCATTGTATCAGAGGCAGGCAACCCCTTCTCCATCAAGATGGAGGTTTCAGCAGCCAAGCCGTCAAAGCCAGCGTTTGTAAATTGGGATGGCACAGCTGTCCCTGAGTGATCAGATCTGGATCCATGGGCAGGACGTACTGATCTACTACCAGCTGCACGATGTCTGCGAACCACACCCTTCTTGGCCACCAGAATGGCTGCCCTGGGCTATCTTGTGCAGCACCCTGCCCACCAGAGGAAACACACAGAGGAGCCGAAACCCCTTCCAAGGCAGTGCTAGCGCATCCGTGGCGAAGGCCAGAGGATCCTGTGACAGAGAGACAAAGAATAAGTTTGTAATTGTGATGTGAAGCAAACAGGTCCACATCCGGTAGACCCCAGAGGTGGCACATGGAGTGAAACACCCTGTTGCTGAGAGACCACTCCCCCAGCCGAGACATCCTCCTGCTCAAGGAGTCTGCCTCCAGGTTCTCCACTCCCGGGATGTAAACAGCCGATAAGCAGGGGACATTCTCCTCCGCCCAGGACAGTATCAGGGACACTTCCTTGAGGGCTCGCTTGCTCCGAGTCCCTCCCTGATGATTGATGTAGGCAACCGCCGTCTGGTTATCCGAGCAGATCTGAACAGCCCGACCCCGAAGGTGCAGGGTCAACTGGAAAGAACCAACCTTATCGCCCGTAGTTCCAGAATGTTGATGGGGGCATGAGCCTCCTGAGCCTGGAACTTCAGAGACTTCCAAAAGGAGACCCAGTACCACCATAAACCTCCTGTTGCCCCTCAGAGGAATCAGAATCCAAGAAAAGTTCCCCCTCTTCTAGGGGGTACAGGCCAGGGAAAGAGAACTGTACCTCATCCTCCTCAGGAAAAAGGGAAACAGCGGGCGTTAAATGCCACTTCTTGCCAGAAGCCTTACGAGGGACCGGCCCAGCCATATGCCTTTCCAGGCTGGCCACCCGCAAGGTCAAGTCATAAAGTGATTCCCCACTAGCATGTCCCTCACTAGGGGTCAAATGCAGGTGCGGGGGAGTAGGTGATGTAGAAGGGGGCGCAGAGCTGGGCAGCGTAGCAGGCAACCCAGACTGCAGCGCAAGTACCTTCTGGGCGCAGGGCACACATACCCTGACACCGTCACTCACAGGGGATACCCCACACGCAGCACACAGCTGGGCTTGTCCCAAAGGAACCCCAAGCACATTATCCCCAGAAGCCTCCATATGGTGATTAGAGTGGGCACACTGGCCAGTATAGGGTTAAGGCTAACAAGAGCCACCCGGGATGCCCCAAAACCCCACTAGAGAAGGTGGGAGAAGGAAGGGAAGAGGGCCGGGAGAATCCACAGTCACGTTTATCCTGCCTGAAAGACATAAGAAAACCACGCATAACATTCCCATAATGTGGTGACAAGAGCACAATACAACCCCGAAGGGCAGCAGCGCGCCACAGTACCACAGGTCAGGAGAAGACAACCAAAATGGCGCCCGCAAGGACGTTGAGGGGCGGGCCGCGAGGGACGCAAAAGGCGTCATCCGCGGGACCCGCCCCCCCCCCCCCCCGGAGAGCTCCCCAGGGAGAGAGCGAGGCGAGGGAAGGGCAACGGTAGGCGCACCCAAGGCATGCTTAGCTACGGAGGAGGGGGGGGGCGCGCAGTGGAAGGCCCACAATAAGGCAAGAAGAGGCATCCCACAAGGCTCATAAGCCTGAACCGCCTACCCTTGTTGGTACAGGGATTGCGGTTGGAGCAACGGTCCTCCAGCACCTGACCCTGTCCTACCTTCACCCGAACCAGGCAGCCGAGGCTGGGAGGCAGTGGGTCCAGAACGGGTGGAAATAGTCCTGATAAGCCCCGCTCGCCTTCGTAACAGAGAGCCATCCGCTATCTTCGCAGTCCAGACTGCAGAAGGAAACTGGGAATTTGTGGGAGGTTCCTGTCCTTTTATAGGGTCGGGAGATGCCACAAGTCTTTCTGCAGTCCACTGCGCAACCTTATGGTGGGATCTCCCAAACGTAAAGAATTCTGTGAAACAGGACGTGCTGTATACTTGGAAAAACCTGGGTTTTGGTCTACTTTAATTCTCATTTTAAAACATAGAACTCAGCCAGAACGACCTTTGAGTTAGTCCACCCCAAACAGGGGACTTTGTTACAGATGGACCACCCCCTTCATTTAGTGGAGAGGGTGTTCCAAGACCTGGCATACCCACTCCAGTGCTGTAAATGAGGGGACATGCCATAGTTCCTGTGATGGATGGCAGTCCATAGTCAATAAAAGGCCATAAAAGGTGAGTATAGTGTTTTTAGTTTGGATGCATGGACAATGAATTTAAAGTGACCTTTATCATTCCTAACATTAGGCATAAATATTTTAGTAGTTAACCTAGAGGCCTTTTGTTTTTGCATAGGTGAGAAGCAGGTTGGAGCCCTTGTCCTCCACACCATGCACAAAACAATTGCCTGACTTGTGCTGAGGGACACAGCAACAGATATATTTAAAAAAAAGTCAGTTTTTTTTAGATCGGCCTATATCAGAATATTCCCAGATGATGTTTGTTATCTTGCTACAGCAGCAGTTGAATTAAATATTTTAGGATAGCACGCTGTGAAATTGCAATGGATGTCATTTTAAAAGTCTGCTGCACCTGTAAGTAAGGAATAGAGCAAAGACTCAGTCCATCACTGCTGATCTGCGTTCCTGAAACTGAGCCTTAGTGAGGGTGGAGCACTGCTGGGCTCTATTTAACCTTTTGCATTTAATCTTCAAATTTTACAAGATAGTTTCAGAAAAAGGAGCAAACAGCTGAAGGAAAATGTGCTAATTACAGATGTGATGTCCTCACACCCCCCTATTTTTTTTTTTTACTATTGTGAGCAACTGATCTGTTATGTCTCCTGGAAACAGGCACCAAGAGGAATCTATTTATTTACAAAGGAGGAGATCCATGTAGATTGTAAGTTATATTTGAAGAAAATAAAGTGGAAATAGAATGTTGTCTTTCAATTCATTCTCTGTTCAGATGGCACAGAGCAGACACCACACCAGACCCTCACACCCAACAACTGATTTAAAGCAGACCAGCTACATGTGTCAACCTCCCCTTAGTGTCCTAGTAATGAATTGGATAAAAATACTCAAAACTATTTTGGCTTCAACTGAAAAATTGGGGGAAACGTAAATCTTTTGGCTTATATTCCTTCTAGCACTCTTTTTGATAGGCTCTAATTGCCCCAGCATGCTATTGAGAGAAGGGGGCTTAGACAGCTAGTTTACAACAATGGTATCCTGTCAGAAATACCTGAGCTAAAGTTAAAAATCACTATAAAACAGGAATACCAAGCAACAATGAGGAAAGAAAACATCCAAATGGCAATCAAATCAGTCAGTAATTAGGAAGCCAGGAAATGGGGATTCCACACTTCTGGCACAGAGTGAAGCGAGACCGGCCACATCTCCATCTTTCTCCTACAGTGTGTGATATGGAAGGATAGGTTGTGACCCTCCACATCCATGTCATTACACTGACCGAATACAGATAAAGCTCCGACTACATCATTTATTTTTCTTGCCAGCGGGTCATTTATTGTCGTTTATTTTATCTGTTTGGGGGAGGGATATCCTCAGGACCATAACAGCCATACAATATGGCTCCGTCAAGTCACCTCATTCATTTGTAGTGTCCTGATTAGCTACTAGCCACAACTAGAGAGGGGAAACATAGGATGTGCTTATCTGGGATCCCAATGTGGTGAGTAGTTACTCGATATTGAGTTTCCATTTTACCATAGGCACAGAGGGCACACAACACCATTGTTGCCACAGATCTACACACGTGATCACAGTATAAGATAGCAGATCCTATTGCATGGTCATGCTACTATTCAGGCCCCTTCACATATTCCTGCTCCAACAGAAAGTAAACAGCCCATAAATTTGGCCCTTTGTGCAGCGCAGCCACATCACAGCTCATACAAGTTTTTTTTTTTTTTTGGTCCTTGCCGGATCAGAGGACTGAAGAAACCCCAAGGCAGTAGGGACTGCAACCTCCAGTTGTCTTAAAGGAGCCTGTGCTCCAAAATCCTTCCTCTGCTCCCACGGGAGCCAGAAAAGAACGCAGCTTGTAGTGTTGCGCTTTGTTTGTACATTTCCATCACAATGTCAAAGTGGCCTCAGGGCCCACCAGCCTCTCAGATGTCATAGTCTCTTATTTTAGATTCATAATACCCCTGCTTGGCCAATAACCCCTCCAGGTAACCATCAGCTGAGGCATATTTTACCAAGAAAGGAAAGAGCACCAATCGGATTTACAGTATTTTAATTATGCACATTTACACAACTGTAAAAAGTCCGGTGGCATCCACCTTCACTGGATGTGGTCATATACCTCAAGCATGTCCAGCACAGAGTTCATACGGGGGTGGGGTTATTTTCTACCTGAAAGAAGAGCATCATATAGATCAGATGATTATAGCTACAGAATAGATAACACATTGCCAGCCCTCATCCAATCAGACAGACATAAGCCAAGCTACACACCGTGCAAGTGTCATCATGTGCTTTACCAGACAAGACATTGCAAATGTTTTACTCGGTTGCTGGGCTGATCTGCACAACTTCAATCATTTGTTATTCTATACCACAGTGTTACCAGCAGGCGACTGAGGAAAGGTCACCCTGACCATGGGGGGGGGGGGGGCACTTTCATGGACTCACACCTCAAGGCCAAGACACCCACTCGCCAGGGTGAAAGGTAATTGGAGTGTCTAGTGCCTGAGGGAACCCCTGATCCGAGGTCCACAAAAGTGGAATTTCCCTTTAAGTAACTGCCATGTTTAGAAAGCTCAGCAACGGGTTCTTCAAACATTGTTAAGCAACTAAAGCCTTTGATTTTAAGGCGACTAGAAACCACATTGTCCAAGCTGGTTGTGCCCCGGGGATGTGTAGATATCAGGGACATTTAACTTTTAGGTTTGCTTTTCTAACTGCAGTTAAAGTGGAACAAAATGTGGACTTCTCACAGGTTTTGTTTCATGCCCCTGGGGCATCCCAATCTGAAACTTCCTTGCCAGCGATCCTATGGCACACGTGTGGCCCCTGTACAATCAACGGTCTATGCTGTGGCATGTTAAAGCAGAGCGCAGGGCGCAGGCACACATGCATTGTGGGATTGTCGGCAAATAGATATACCAAAGAGATACAAGTGGAGTTTTCACACAGCAGGCCATCCCAAACAGAGCGGTAGGGAATCTGCCAGCCCTGGAGTCTTTTAGACTTCAGGATTAGCAAGGGTTTTGGCTTAAAAGTAGACCTACACCCTAGCTAGCAAGTGTCCCAGGGAGGTTATGTGACGTTAAAGTGGACCAACACCCAGGATTTTGACTCATGGGTCTTGGTCCACTTCCCCAGGGCACCCCGCTACGTAAAACTCCACAGATCGCGAGTAAAAACTCACCTCACCCCGCTCCCACAGCGCATGCGCAGCCGCTCATCCAATCAGGGTGCTCGGAGCCGCTACCAAAGCAGCTCCGAGCGTGCTGGCGGCCCCATCTCGCGCCCCGCGCATGTGCCGTTGGATCGGGATCCAGGT
Organism: Gastrophryne carolinensis; assembly: GCA_027917425.1. Lineage (NCBI taxonomy): Eukaryota > Metazoa > Chordata > Amphibia > Anura > Microhylidae > Gastrophryne > Gastrophryne carolinensis. The sequence continues at coordinate 387,147,318 of CM051239.1, forward strand.
AAGGTTTCTGGGCGTCCTGGGGGGTTTCACACAGTGGTTTTGGATGCCCTGCAGGGAGGGATCGGATCAGGAATCTTAGTATTCCTGGGCCGATCTGTCTGGGTGTTGGTCCACATTAAAGCTCCACCCTCAACCAAAGTGGCTGCCATCTATTGGAAGATAAAGGCTACAATAGGCAAGAGCCACCCCACAGGGAGAGGGTGGGTTAGATTCCAAGGGGGAGCCATTTTGTCAGTTTGTCTTTAACTTCAGAGCTCTGTCAAGATGATCAGTGCAGCCCATTACCTTCCTGTGGTCTCCTATTCTCCTTTTGGTCTCACACCCTGAAACACTCCAGCGTCCCTCATAGCTTCAAACTCTTTTACAGCATCATAGTTCTTGTAGAAGTTTGCATACGCCCTCTTCCTGGGCTCAGCCACACCAAACTGAAACAGACAATGATAGGAGGTGTGAGGCAACAACATTGGATACTGATTCAATCCCAAACATTTCCACTTGGGTATCAGAGGTGAATGAAAGGAGGGAAAAAACTGCCGTCTATCATTCACAAAACGAGCCACTAACAAGCAAAGGGCTCTTGCTGGGTCCTATAAACCCCTCAGAATATTGAGCATGTTCTCCAGCCGAATGCCGACTACAATCTAATTGCTCAATCCAACCTAACACTACAAACTACTCCCAGACAGAAAAACTTGTTTAACAATATTTTATTTAAAAATAGACAGCCAGGCATTTTCCAATTTCCTTTTGAACAAAACTCATTTAGCCAAGTTATGGCAGCAACATGTGTAAAAAGAACATTACCTTGTAAAGAGCAACAACGCCTAATGAGACAGCGAAGGCTCCAAAAATGTGGAATCTCAGTCTCTTGGCCAGCAGGCCTCTCATCTGAGGTTTGGGCAGAAGACCTTGTGACATGATGGCTTGATTTCAAACCTGGAAGAAACAATCACAGATCAATCAAAAGGTCAGAGTGGGCTAATGCACGAAAATCCAGAGAAAAACATTGCCCCCCCTCTGGCTCCTTTTGCATAGAGCATCCCAATTATGGATTTCCCTGTGTGGAAAATTTAAACGCAGCACTCTGTAAACCTGAGCCTATTTCCTTTTGGCAGCCAGAGTCCCGGAAGAGAATGCCGACCCATGCGACTGCCAGGAGCAAATTGCAGGGCAAGTTTTACTCTGGAATTGTGATGTCCCCTGTACCTGGATTAACACCCATCTTGTCTACACTAGTTTTTGGCTGTAAGCCTTATAGATATATTGCAACACCTCCCCCCCCCCCCTTCCCTGACAAACTGCTTTCCCCAACCACACTATTAAAGAATACATTATAGTCCCGATCATGGTCACAAGAGCTGTTGCATTTTCTCTTTTAGAACAGGTACCAAATGTGTATTAGAGGAAGCCGGATGCATCCTGGCTCCTTAGGTATCCATTAGTTTGGCTCAGTTCATAAACCAGGTGCATCAAGAATCGCTCAGTGTTCATCCCTGGCTGCTGTGTATTCTGCTTATGCACAGCAACTCTTAACATTACAGGAAACATGGGGGGGGGGGGCAAAAGCAGTAAAGCACCTCTATTCGCTCGACTCTGGTGAAACCACTACAGAAATAGTAAGGTCCCTTTCACCATAGCAGCATGGGCGCATCCTGATTTGAAGACCAGCACACCAACTGCTAGAAAGTCCAAGACCAGGCAGACTATACTTCTCCCCCCCCCCCCTTTGATTCCCTCCTACATGCTCAATGCTGGCAGCTAAATGTGTTTGCAGCTTTCACATGGGTATACAAGCAGGCTGGGGGGGGGGGGGGGGGGTGGAGAACAGAAGGAGTGGATATGAACTGCCTGGTCTTAGGGGAGCTGTATCGTGCAAAATTAACACATTGGCTAATGAGAAAAGGGGGACACATACTCATAGGAATGAAATCCGGGGGTGACAGGTTTAGGGGTAGCACCCTGTAAACAATACCAGCATATTTATATGGATTTTTATCATTAGGCCATTCTCCCCCCCCCCCCCCCCCCCCCCCCAATATCCCTCAAAGTTTGCCAGAGGGGCGAGGTACAGCACAACATTCAAGTCAGGATATCCCCAGTGCTGAGAGAATGAACTCCAGTCAGTTTTAACTTGAGTTCATCTTTAATTGGATTGTCAACCAGAAACATTTGGTCAGGAACTCCCACTTAATACAGCCATGGCACCAGCATCCACCCGCACCAAATATTGTTGGTATCAATTTTATAATTCTTTCATAAGGCCACATATAACCACATTGTTTTGGAATTCAGATTTGGGCTACTGAACATCTGAACAATCCTATATAATGTGTATAGACTAAAAGTCATCTGAAAAAACAGACCTTTAACCATTACATTGTGAACATAGCATGCCCTCACTGAATGTAGGACACTAGTGAATGTCAAATGCTCACACACCACCATGCACTAGGGAATATATAAACGTGCAAAGCTGCACGCAGGGCTCAGCCCACCCTCTCAGGGCTCAGCCCACCCTCTCAGGGCTCAGCCCACCCTCTCAGGGCTCAGCCCACCCTCTCAGGGCTCAGCCCACCCTCTCAGGGCTCAGCCCACCCTCTCAGGGCTCAGCCCACCCTCTCAGGGCTCAGCCCACCCTCTCAGGGCTCAGCCCACCCTCTCAGGGCTCAGCCCATAAATGGCGGCATCCACCCTCCTGTAAAGAGGAGAAGGACAGAACCGTCTGCACGTACCAGGCAGCTATGAGAAACCCATCAGCAAAAGCATAGGGGCCGCCATTGCTGAGCGACAAAAAAAAAAAAAAAAAAAAAAAAGAAATGGTCACGTCATCTTTCCAGAACTGGAGGGTGATCAAAAGGGGACACTTTCTAATGCAGTAGCATGATTGTTACAAGGATTGTAGTGGAATAAAGTACACAACTGTCAGGCAGGTTGCCATGATTGTATAGGACAGTGGTCTGCAACCATTTTATGCAAGGTACCTCCTAACACACAGTTACAACTGCCAAAGGGGAAATCAATTAATGTTACCAAAATACGTAGGTTGCCGGCCTTGTAGCACTCTTAGTGCTACAGTGAAACATCCTATAAAAAACAATATCCTTTCTTGCTTTAAAGTGTACCAGACTCAAACCCCACCTGTTGGTGCACCCCTGAACATAACAGAGTACCCCCGAAGGTATGTGTACTGCAGGTTGAGAAACTGGTATAGGAGACCAGCAATAGCTGTCCTAGTATTACCCCCTGACAGAGCCAATTCAAACCAGACAACCCCCCTTCCCCCCAAAAGCTCCCTCAATGTAGGGTCCAGTTTTATGGCCCAAGGACACTGCAAGGTCATATTTAACTGACAACTCTGGTCCCTCAAGGTGCAATCACACGCATCTACACATGATACACTGGGCAGAGGACAACATCTACACGACATACATCAAGCCCATGAGGAGTGACACCCTGCAGCCTGGTCCACGATTTTGCCCTGTTCAAGGTTAGTTGGGGGTATAAAGAATCAGACACTTCAATTATTCTTGGAAGCAGCGTACTGCTCCAATATACACAAAAGATTTAAAAATCATTTGCCTGGCAGCTTTACCTGATGCAGTGTCAGCCCCTTGAAGTCTCTGCCCTAGTCACTGAAAGGACAGGAAATCTCTTCTTCCTCCAGAACCTCCCCCCAATCCAGACCACAAATCCAAGCCTAAGGGTTGGGTCAAGTTGACACTCCCTCTTAGTGATAGACTAAAAATGGAGCTGTCCCACTGCCACTCAAGCCCCAGCTCACATTCAGCCCTGCCATTATCATGAAGGGCTGCACAACATGGTGCAAAACTGAACTGACGTTTATAATTCTGCTGGCAATATAGTGTTTTTTTTTTTTATTTAAACAAAGGATGAAAAAAAAAATAGTCCTACATAATGGGAACACTTTAGATGGTGTCTGGACAATTACTTTAAAGTGGATCTACACATTGCCACATAAGAGGCCAAATGCGATTGCTCACCACCGACGACCGGCTATGGGTGCTTGTCCCTTAGCCGGTTCTCTTGTAATGATCCAGTCTTTATTCCAAAGCCATTAAAAGCATCACAATGCTATAAATCATGCCTTCCTGGCGTGAACCCCTAGATCAATCAGCCAATACATTTTCCCAAATAACTACATATAAATAGGTGGAAAAATAGCTACTTTGACTCAAAACAAAAAGCCTACCCCCCAGGACGGAACAAAACCACATGTGCCTCAAGCCAGGCAGCACCTCCCTATGTGCAGCACCCACTGCAAGGAGACTGCAGGACACCCTGGCAGCTATGATTGTTTGTCAGCTGTTATGTGGGGCAGCCATCCATGATAACGCCGGCTGTAAGTAAGGAGTTGCGCTTAAATTTGGACATCCTCAGTATATTACGAGGGTGTGTGGGGCAAGCTTCCAGTCTTATTTGACTGGAGGTCTGCTGTAAGGAGGGACAGTCCTGAGCTGCACTTCTGAGGGGAGAGCATGAAGTCCTCCTCCACTGCTGAGGAGGCCCCACAGAAGGGACATTTCACTAGGATTTTTGTTATCCTTGCGAAGGTCTCTGCCCAAGAGGACTCATGATGCTCCGCTATGTGAAAGCTCACAACATCACCCACTCCACTCACATGCACACGTCCAATAAGTGCTTTATGCCACGCATACTAATGCGCAGCATAATGATGTCCATGACGGCATAGTGAGCACTGGCGTCTGCTCCCCTGCCTATCCGAATCCCTGCCCGAAGGAGCGCACAGCTGCAGGAATGCAGCAACGGTCCTGGCGAGGGACCGGCAGAAAGGCAAGACCATTGCTGGCAATCTGGTGGGGCATCCCAAATCTGATCTTTTAGACTCCAGGGTCGGATGCGGTGGTGATAAGTCCACTTTAATAGAAAAAGCAGGTTGAATGAAAGATGCAGCCTCATCGTGCGTTTCATTTCCTAATCATCTGTTAGTTATATTTGTGTGTCCAGAAATGACAACTGAAATATATAACAGGACAGGGCATGTGACCCGTGTATCTGAAGTAGTGAGCACCCCTGTCAGGCTGCTCAGCCCTGTCACATTCTGCAAAAGAAGGAAGTTTTTTAGTCTATTTTTTCTACAACCTATCATAATAGCATTTACTTTCCATGGCTGTTTAAACAGAACCAAAACCCTAATAGCCTGGCTGTAGATTGTAAAATACTCAAGTGACCACATGTTCCTGGGGCATCCCAATTTTGAATACCCCGCTGTGTGAGCCCCCCATTGCCATATACTACCATCCCCGGTACATTCACATCGCTTGAGATTCTATGCTGCACCCCTGGGCCATGGCCTTTACCTTAGGATTTAACAACTGGCTGGTGCGTATATGGCCCACAGCTAGAGGTGAGTGGGGATGCAGGCACCAGTGCTCGCTCCACTCGGCTTTACTTACCGCTCAGCACAGCAAGAAAAAACTGAATTGAACCTGATCCACTGAGCGGCCTGTGCAGACATCGTATGACTGAAAGAAGGGAACGTTTTTGTGCAATCACTGGAGATCCAGCAGGGCATCCCAAATCCGGATGTCCAGGCAAATCAAAACCCCAAATCTTGGATTTTGCTCTCTTAAAGAGTAAGTCATAATTTTTTCCTTCGTTAGAAAATGTGTGTTATCACTACCAGAAATCTGTTGCTATTGGCAACATACACCAAGAAGAGATGCGAGTCCTGTACACACAGAACACCGGTGCTGGGGTGAGGGAGCTCACTTACACATGCCCAGCGCCAGTGTTCTGTGCAACTGTCTGCAATCTGTCGCTATTGGCAACATACACCAACAGATTGCAAATAGTGAAAACTGCTTCTAGAAAACATAGTCACTAACATAGAACCACACTAGATCAGCTCAGCACAGCTGCTACACAAAAATACACTTTCAAAAATCCAATCAAAAGTGGACTTACCCTTCAAAACCGGAACAAAACGTGGGGATTTGATTTTCCTGGGTTTTGTTTCATGCCCCCGTGGCATCCCAAATCAGATGTCACACTGTATGAACCCCCAAAGACTCCTAAAAACATACCCTGCCCACACTCCAACATCACATGCGTGGCCTCATCCAATGGGAGCAGCCTGCTGCGACTGTCATTCAGCAGGCAACTCTCATCGACTTGAATGAGGAGCGTGCACAGCCTCATCCCCCGCCATGCACTCCCGCATCAACCTATTGAATGGCCATTGGAGCGTGGAAAGGTCCGTTATTATGGATGACCTTGGGGGTTTTACAGAGCAGGACATCCCAATTTGCAATGCACTGCAGAAAAGCCAGCCCTGGAATCTTTGTGGATTTTGTTCTGCTTTAAAGCGGACCTTCACCCTGAATAAGAGCATTCCCACACCCTATACATACAGATTTCCCGCATTAAAAAAAATCATCCTAACTGTATCTACTGCATGTTATGAGACTTTAAAGTGGACCCACACTCTCCTTGATCAGCCCGGGAATTTATAAGATTCCCAGGCCAATCCGATTCCTCCCTGCGGGGCATCCAAAATCGGGATGCCCAGCTGAGTGAAACCCCCCCAGGATGCCCGCTAACCTTACCTTACTCCTGGTCCAATGGCACGTGCGTGGGCCACATCTCGCGCTTCTCTCTAGCAGGACGCATGGCCGGATGTGCTCCCTGTTAGAGGGAAACACGAGATGCGTCCGCCAGCGCGCTCAGAGCCGCTGTGGTTTGACGCCACTTGGACAAGCGTCCGCGCATGCGCTGTAGGAGCAGGGTGAGCGGGCATTCTGGGGGGTTCGATCGGGGCGCCCCACAGAAGTGGACCAAAACCCAGGATAGTGAAAATCCTTCGTATTGGTCCACTTTAAACATCAAAGATGGTGGCTCATGGAGCAACAGGCAGCCTGCAAACAGGAAGAGTCTTCTGACTGAGCTGCTCTGCATTCTGGGATTGCTGTCCTTTCCCTGACCCTAGCTATGCTCTGTCTGAGCAAAGCACAGCTATAACCCTGCCCCCTACACGTTATTCCCCCCCCCCCCTTCTCTCCTTGGTATGTGATGCTCGAGGCAAGATGGTGGCGCTTGTATCCTAGAGTCCTGAACAGAGTTGCAGCCCAGTGGGGGAAAAAACCTAAGTTAGTTACCTGGTAACTTTTTTTCTAAACATCCGTAAGGGCAGCATACGCCTGAGACCTCCGGGCTCCTCCCACCGAGTGGAACACGTGACCACCAGCAGATAAAATCTTGACTCCTCCCTCTCTTCCCCAGTTGTTGTAGAGATCTGAAGGAGAGAAGAAGAAACTAAGAACACCACTCCCACCGTGCAAATATTGTAGGACAATAAAGTAACCCTCCAGACTTAACATAAGGGGGGGAAGTAGGCGTATGCTGCCCTTACGGATGTTTAGAAAAAAAGTTACCAGGTAACTAACTTAGGTTTTCTCAAAACATCCTTCGGGCAGCATACGCCTGAGAGATAGGCGAGGACTACCTCATAGGGTGGGAAGAACTGCTCGAAGAACACTCCTTCCAAAGGACTGGTTCCTCTGAGACAAGACATCCAAACGGTAATGCTTAGCGAAGGTCTTAGCTGAAGCCCATGTTGCTGCTTTGCAAATCTGTTCAATGGAGACCCCAGCTTGCTCTGCCCAAGATGTGGAAACACTCCGTGTTGAGTGGGCTGTCACTCCATTTGGTATGTTGGAATCGCCATAAGCCATCTTAATGGTATTCTTCATCCATCGTGCCAATGTCGTTTTAGAAATACTCAATCCCTTTCTCGGTCCCGAGAAAGCTACAAATAGACTGTCCGACTTCCTGAAATTGCTGGTTTGATTTAAATAGAACAATAGTAGCGATTTGACATCCAAGGCCGCCAATTCTGGATTCTGTTCCGTGATGGAAGGAATTACAATTTCCTGAGATCGGTGGAAGTCCGATACTACTTTAGGAAGGTAACAGGGATCCACCTTCAATAGAACGTGGTCTGGAAACACTTGAAGGAACGGATGACGACAAGATAATGCTTGAATGTCGCTAACTCTTCGTGCTGATGTAATGGCAACAAGAAATAAAACCTTCCACGTAAGCAACTTAATATCCAGATGACTATTCGGATAGAAAGGTGGAGAACTCAACATAGTTAATACCCTTGCTAGATCCCATTGAGGAATCACTTTTACTGGAATAGAAGAGAGCTTCTTGTCCAAGAAAACTGAAAGGGCCGCAAGTTGGACCTTCAAAGTACTAAGGCTTAGTCCCTTGTCAACTCCCTGTTGCAGGAAATCCAAAATGACCGGAACTTTAAATGAAGTCTTCCTATTTTCTTTCTTCCAGGAGATAAAAGTCTTCCAAACCTTAAGGTAAATTTTTCTCGTCACTAGCTTCCTGCTTGACAGGAGAGTATTAATCACTGGCCCTGAGAACCCTCTCTTTCGTAGTAAGGAGACTTCAGGGTCCACAGTGTCAATCTCCACCAATGAGGATTCTGGCAAACTATAGGGCCCTGTGTCAACAGACGAGGGATCACCGGAATTTCCCAAGGGTCCCGCACTGATAGTTCCACCAGTGTTGAAAACCAGGATCTCTTCGGCCACCATGGTGCTAATAGGAGAACTGTAACTGGTTCCCGGAACAGCTTCTTCAGAAATAATGGAATCAGGCGTACTGGTGGAAAAGCGTAGGCCAGATGGAAATGCCAATGATGGGCTAATGCGTCCACCCCCAGAGACCGATCTCTCGGATTCAGAGAAAAGTAATTCCTCACTTTGTGATTTTTTGCAGAAGCAAATAGATCCACCTCCGGAAAACCGTTTCGACTGCAAATCATCCGGAAGACCTCTGGATTCAGGGACCATTCCGACTCTTTTATTTGTGACCGGCTCAAGAAATCTGCCATCTGATTTAGGGTCCCCTTCAAGTGTATTGCTGTTAGGGACGAAAGATGGACCTCTGCCCACATTAAAATCTCTGAGGCCACCATCATCAACTTTGAGGATCTTGTCCCTCCTTGGTGATTGATGTAGGCCACTGTCGTAGCATTGTCTGTTCTTACTTGAACATGTCTTCCCTGTAAATGTAACCGTAGGGCCCATAATGCGTTCTTTACTGCCACCAATTCTCTGAGGTTGGATGAGGAAACACTCATGACCGGTGACCATTTCCCTTGCGCTGTCCATGTCTTGCAATGCGCCCCCCAGCCCCAGGCTGAGGCGTCTGTAGTTACAATTATCTCCCTGGGATCTACCCATGGTAATCCCCTTGAGAAACGGTTTTCTTCCAACCACCAAATCAGGGATTCTTTGACTTTCTGCGGGATCGGAAAATGTTGATCTAGTCCGATCTGAGTTCCATCCCAATTCTCCAAAATATGGGCTTGAAGGCATCTGGAATGAAGTTGACCCCATCTTACTGCCGGAAAGGATGAAGTTAACAGGCCGAGGACTCTCATAGCTTGCCTTACGGAGGGAATCGGACCTAAGCAGATATTCCGAACTGCTTCCTGCAGGATAGCAATCTTTTGACGAGGAAGAATCAGGACTTGAAGGACTGTATTGATCTCGAATCCCAAATAGGTCATGATTTGCGAAGGCACCAGGGATGATTTGTTGAAATTCACAATCCAACCCAAACGGCCTAAAAGATTCATGGTGAAAAAAAGATTCTCCTCCAATTTGTCTCCTGACTGAGCAAAGAGAAGGAGGTCGTCCAAATAAGCGACTATTCCTATCCCCCTGCGTCTCAAAAGAGCCAGAGGTTCTGCTAATACCTTTGTAAAGATCCTTGGAGCGGAGGCAAGGCCGAAGGGAAGACAAACAAACTGGAAATGTAGGATTCGGTCTCCATCCTTTATTGCAAACCTCATAAAGGACTGAGCCAGGGGACTCATTGGTACTTGCCAATAGGCATCCTTCAAATCTATTGAAGCCAAAAAAGCCCCCCTGTGAAGCATACTTTTTACGGAAAAAATAGTTTCCATTCTGAAATGCTTGTATTGGACAAAATGGTTGAGATACTTTAGGTTCAAAATGAACCTGAATCCTCCCGTACTTTTCCTTACTAGGAAAACGCTGGAGTAAAACCCTGTTCCCTGCAAGGGCAATGGCACTGGAACAATTACTCCCCTTGACTTCATGTCCAATATAATTGAAAAAATTGCTTCTCTTTCTTCCCTGCCTCCGGGAAGAGAAGAAATCAAAAATTTTGAAGGAGGGGTTTGAGAAAAATCTAGATGGAAGCCCTCCGTAATACCTCTTATTATGAAAGGACAATCCAACAGGCCTTGCCAGGCTGTGCAAAATCCCTTTAGCCTGGCGCCAATAATGATATTGGCGTCATTGCTTCTTGGATCTAGCCTGATAGGTTCCAAACAGGGTGGAACCTTTAAAATTGCCCTTCCGAGCGGTACTGGCGGAAGCGGAGGCTCCTCTGGCCCTCTTTGGAGCACCCTTGTTAAGAAAGGGACGTCTAAACGAACTCCTAGGAAAATAAATTCTACTAGTAGAAGGCTTAGGACGGGGAGGAAAACATTTATTTCTATCCGCCGTCATATCTAAGACTTTTCCTAAATCAGATCCAAACAAACATTCACCTCTAAATGGCATTGCACAGAGTCTCATCTTGGATCCAATATCGCCCGGCCAGATCTTAACTCAAAGAGACCTGCGAACCGAATTGGTGATAGCTAAGTTCTGCGCTGAGAATCTGATAGATTCAGCCATAGCGTCAGTAATAAATGCTGTGGCCGAAAACAGAATGGGTAAGGCCTTAAGGATTTTCTCTATGCTTGTTCCTTCCAAGAGACAATCCTTAAGCTGTTGTAACCAAAATCCCAGATTTCTGATTACACAATTGGAAGCCAAATTAGTTCTAAGTATGTTGGATTCCACTTGCCAAGCTTTCTTAAGGAGAGAATCCATCTTCCTATCCAAAGGATCATTAAGAACCCCAAAATCCTCAAACGCTAAACCAGCCCCTTTAGATACTTTAGCAAAGGGGGCATCCAACTTGGGGCATTTCTCCCAAAAGAGGGAATCTTCTTCAGCAAAGGGATACCTACGCTTAAGACCCCGAGTAATGTAAACTTTCCTCGATGGATCCTTCCACTGCTCCAAAATCATGTCCTTTAGGTAGTCATGAAAGGGAAAAACATAGGAAGAATCCGGGGCCAAATCTGGATAAAATTTGTCCTGCTTAGATAATGGACCCGTTACCTTTTCCTCTATGCCCATTGATAAATATATCATGTGCAATAGGTAAGGTAAGTCTCCCGGGGGAAACAAACACCTGGTCTTGGATGAGGAAGATTCCAATGAAGGATCCTCATCCGCAGAGGAAACTTCCCCCTCTTCAGAATCCTCCTCAGGAGTAAAGGATTCCTGGCAAGCAAAGAAGGATGGTTTCCCTAACTGACCTGAAAACAGGGAAGTATCAAATGGACCCGAAGATGGCTGGGAAAACACCTGGTTGCCCGCACAATCAGGGACTCTATGTGACATGGGAGAAGAAGAGATCTGATCCTTAAGCTCCTTCATCATCCTCATCAAATCCTCATTTTGCTCCTTATTAACAATTTTACTTGTACAAACTTGGCAAAGAGGCTTAATGTAAGAATCCAGAAGCTTCACATCACAAAGGGGACATCTTCTACTCTTTTTACTGGACTTTGACCCAGAAGAAGAGGACTTGGAAATATTTTTTGAGGCTTTGTCCGGAGTTTTAGACTATAAGACATAAGCAACAAAAAATTGGGATCAGTAAGGAGCAAAAAAATACATTAGTTTCCCCCAAAAAAATTAAGGACTTACCAGGGCAGAGCTGGGCCTCCTCATCCCAGAATCAGCAGCAGACGGGATGATGGAAGGATCCTGTTCCACATAGATGAAATCTGTGGAAGAATCTCCCATAAGATTGAACAATCCGTCCTGTGGCTGATCCGCCATGCTTCTGGATAAGAGGCAACAAGAAACTAAGTCTCTGAACCCATTAAATAGGGCAGGTGCAAGTTTCTCAATTTAATGACATTAACCCCTTGTACTAAATAGAAGGGGAGGCCAGACCGCTAGACTGCCCTAAACACCGTGATATCACTTTAAGAACACGTGTTCTAGGGAAGCAGGATTTTTACCCCGGCGCAGGAATGTGACCTCAGACCGGGAGGAAGCAGCCTGGGACCTTATTTCCGGCTGGCCTATAAAAAAATGCTGGCAGCGCGCGCGTGTACCTGGGCCGTTGCCGCTGGAATCCCGCTGGAGCCTCGCTGCACTATCGAGGCATCGCCGCTGCACCGCCGCCGTATGTGTGGTGCCCGCCCGAGGCGAACCGCAGCCGCTGCCGGTGACCCCCGGAGAAGATATGCCCGGGCGGGGTGCCGACTCGACCGCCAGTCATGCCGGAAAAGAAATGCGGAAGTCAGCCGGGGAGACAGAGGACGCGTCATCGCCTCTGCTCCCCGCCTCTTAAAGGTACCGCACAAAAAACTTTTTTTTTTTTTTTTCAAATTCCAGCCTAAATAAGGTCCCACTCTTAAGGAGTCCGGTAACTCCGACTCTTCCCCATCATCCTCAGTAAGAGGGTATAACTTACTTACCCCCCTTTGAATATAAATTCAAAGAATGGGATCTGGCCATATCCCATAGGGTATCCCGAACCCCAGACTCTGAGAAGGTCTTCGGGAACAGGAAATGGACCACCTGCTTTCAAAAAAATAGGTCCATAGTAACCGGAAATACATACCTGAACCAACGGTCCAGGAGCCAGTGGTCAAGGCTCCTTCCTCGTGGAGGAACACGAAAACAACTGGGGAAGAGAGGGAGGAGTCAAGATTTTATCTGCTGGTGGTCACGTGTTCCACTCGGTGGGAGGAGCCCGGAGGTCTCAGGCGTATGCTGCCCGAAGGATGTTTTGAGAAAAATAATAAGTGATTAAAAACTTTAAACCGGACCTTCAGCGTGATTAAATGAAAAGCCCAAACTCTTAAACGATTCCCCAGCATCTAAAATTAATATATTTTACGTTTTTAGTCACTAACTTATTCTTTCCCCCACTGGGCTGCAACTCTGTTCAGGAATTTAGGATACGGGCGCCGCCATCTTGACTCGTTTTAGCCAGGGGAACTATTTGTTTTAGCCAGGGGAACTCTGTATGTGCGTCCAGATGGTGACCCGTCCAGGGTGCCTGGGGTTCCTGATGATTTTACCTGATCTAGTTTTAAACCGGACCGTCAGCGTGATTTAATGAAAAGCCCAAACTCTTAAAAAACGATTCCCCAGCATCTAAAATTAATATATTTTAAGTTTTTAGTCACCAACGTATTATTCTTTCCCCCACTGGGCTGCAACTCTGTTCAGGAATTTAGGATACGGGCGCCGCCATCTTGACTCAGAAGCATCACACTTACTGAGGAGAGGAGAGTGGGATAAGGTACAGGGGGGCGGGTTATAGCTGTGCTTTGCTCAGACAGAGCAGAGCTGGGGTCAGGTAAAGGTCAGCAGTCCCAGAATGCAGAGCAGCACAGTCAGGAGGCACTTCCTGTTTGCAGGCTGCCTGATAAGATGGCGGCTTCCATAAGCCGCCATTTTGGATGTTTAAAGGCTCATAACATGCAGTAGATGCAGGTAGAATGATTTTTAATGTGGGCAATCTGTATGTACAACATATAAGATAGACTCTTATTCAGAGTGAAGGTCCACTTTAATTTTAGATGCTGGGGAATAGTTTTTTTTTTTTTTTAACGGTTTGGGCTTTTCATTAAATCATGCTGAAGATCCGGTTTAATGACATGGTTCTGGCTGCACCCCGCAGCTCCTCACAGATCAGCAGCATGTTATCTGAGCAGCCCAGGCCCTTCATGACAGGCCGGGAGAGGAAGGCCCGCATAGCACAGCTGCTAAAGAGGCATTCTGCGGTCAGCTCCGCACAGGATCAGCTGGGATGCGGGTATGGGGGGCACATAGCAGGTCAGGGGGGACACCATAGCAGGCGCTAGCAGCAGGTCAGGGGGGGGGGCGCATAGCAGGTCAGGGGGGACACCATAGCAGGCGCTGAGAGCGGGTCAGGGGGGACACCATAGCAGGCGCTGAGAGCGGGTCAGGGGGGACACCATAGCAGGCGCTGAGAGCGGGTCAGGGGGGACACCATAGCAGGCGCTGAGAGCGGGTCAGGGGGGACACCATAGCAGGCGAAGAGAGCGGGTCAGGGGGGACACCATAGCAGGCGAAGAGAGCGGGTCAGGGGGGACACCATAGCAGGCGAAGAGAGCGGGTCAGGGGGGACACCATAGCAGGCGAAGAGAGCGGGTCAGGGGGGACACCATAGCAGGCGAAGAGAGCGGGTCAGGGGGGACACCATAGCACGCGAAGAGAGCGGGTCAGGGGGGACACCATAGCACGCGAAGAGAGCGGGTCAGGGGGGACACCATAGCAGGCGCTGAGAGCGGGTCAGGGGGGACACCATAGCAGGCGCTGAGAGCGGGTCAGGGGGGACACCATAGCAGGCGCTGAGAGCGGGTCAGGGGGGACACCATAGCAGGCGCTGAGAGCGGGTCAGGGGGGACACCATAGCAGGCGCTGAGAGCGGGTCAGGGGGGACACCATAGCAGGCGCTGAGAGCAGGTCGGGGGGGACACCATAGCAGGCGCTGAGAGCAGGTCAGGGGGGACACCATAGCAGGCGCTGAGAGCGGGTCAGGGGGGACACCATAGCAGGCGAAGAGAGCAGGTCAGGGGGGACACCATAGCAGGCGCTGAGAGCAGGTCAGGGGGGGACACCATAGCAGGCGAAGAGAGCGGGTCAGGGGGGACACCATAGCAGGCGCTGAGAGCGGGTCAGGGGGGACACCATAGCAGGCGCTGAGAGCGGGTCAGGGGGGACACCATAGCAGGCGCTGAGAGCGGGTCAGGGGGGACACCATAGCAGGCGCTGAGAGCGGGTCAGGGGGGACACCATAGCAGGCGCTGAGAGCGGGTCAGGGGGGACACCATAGCAGGCGCTGAGAGCAGGTCAGGGGGGGACACCATAGCACGCGAAGAGAGCGGGTCAGGGGGGACACCATAGCAGGCGCTGAGAGCGGGTCAGGGGGGACACCATAGCAGGCGCTGAGAGCGGGTCAGGGGGGACACCATAGCAGGCGCTGAGAGCGGGTCAGGGGGGACACCATAGCAGGCGCTGAGAGCGGGTCAGGGGGGACACCATAGCAGGCGCTGAGAGCGGGTCAGGGGGGACACCATAGCAGGCGCTGAGAGCGGGTCAGGGGGGACACCATAGCAGGCGCTGAGAGCAGGTCGGGGGGGACACCATAGCAGGCGCTGAGAGCAGGTCAGGGGGGACACCATAGCAGGCGCTGAGAGCGGGTCAGGGGGGACACCATAGCAGGCGAAGAGAGCAGGTCAGGGGGGACACCATAGCAGGCGCTGAGAGCAGGTCAGGGGGGGACACCATAGCAGGCGCTGAGAGCAGGTCGGGGGGGGGGGGGCACCATAGCAGGCGCTGAGAGCGGGTCAGGGGGGACGCCATAGCAGGCGCAGAGAGCGGGTCAGTCCGCAGCACAAGGTGAGACAAGTGACGGGTCACAGGAGAGTAGCCATGCAGCCGCCATGTCCCGGGCACACGCAGCGGGAGAGGCGGTATAATATGGAGGCTTCTCCCTCCCAACACACCCATGCCGGTTGTTCACAGCGGCACCGCCGCCACTCACCTCCGCCGGCCGCAATGTCCTTCCTCAATGAGACGCTTCTGAGAGGAAATAGCCAAAGAAAGCTGCGCCTTTTCCGGTACCGCGCACTCTCGCGAGACTCACACAGGAGCGGCGAGAGTCACCTCTGCAGCGCTGTGACATGACACTAGAGCGAGCCGGCGCCTGTCACTTGCAAGGGGGCGGAGCTTGTGCCTTCCATGCCTCATATGTCCGATGAATTATTGCGCCTCTCTTCTCAGCCTGAGGAGGTTGTGTTATTTGGGCTGATTCAGCACCTGAGAATATTTTTCTCTCACTTTTTCCTTAGTGCGAATCAGCACCATTTTTAACTGTCCACTTTCAAATTAATTTTTGAAAGCGTATATTGTGTGGTAAAGTGGTATCTTTAGACTTAGGGGATTATTTAAACTGGACCTTCACCCTAAATAAGAGTCTATCTTATATGTTTCCCCCACGCTGTACATACAGATTGCCCATATTAAAAATCATCCGACATACACCTAGTGCATCTGAGATGGTGGCCCATGGAGGTGCAGGCAGCCTGCAAACAGGAAGTGTGTTCTGACTGTACCACTCTACATTCTGGGATTGCTGACCCTTTCCTTACCCCAGCTTTGCTCTGTTTGTGCAAAGCACAGCTATATCCCTGCTCCCCTGCACTTTTGAACTCTCTCCTCACTATTTGATACTACTGAACCAAAATGGCGGCACCCGTATCCTAGAGTGCTGAACAGAATTGCAGGCCAGTGAGGGAAGGAATAAAAACGTCGGCTTTCGATTTTGCGCTTTTTCCATCGTCTCCTTCCACGAATCCTTTACGTTTCCCGATAAATTCTGTTTTTTCTTTTACCATAAATAATCGTACGGACATAAATCCTTGCGCCTGCGCACTACAAACTTAACTCATTAAAGTGCTCGCCTACATATTTGGCTCACTCACTTCTGCTTAGCTAAACCACTTTGCGCTATCCTACATCTTCCATGTATCACCCCTATACCTCACCCAAACCACTTCCCGGTTAGGTTCTTCTTCCATTTTCCGCCCCTAAAACTTACCCAAACCACTTCTCGGTCATGTGAATATTCATCTCTAAATATTTCTGGGTCCATTAGTTTTATGTTAAAGCAGTCCTTCACTCTGAATAAGAGTCTATCTTATATGTTTCCCACACTCTGTACATACAGATTGCTCACATTAAAAATCATCCTACCTGCATCTATTGCATGTTATGAGCCTTTAAACATCCAAGATGGTGGCTTATGGAAGCCGCCATCTTATCAGGCAGCCTGCAAACAGGAAGTGCCTCCTGACTGTGCTGCTCTGCATTCTGGGACTGCTGACATTTACCTGACCCCAGCTCTGCTCTGTCTGAGCAAAGCACAGCTATAACCCACCCCCCTATACTTTATCCCACTCTCCTCTAAGTAAATGTGATGCTTCTGAGTCAAGATGGCGGCGCCCGTATCCTAAATTCCTGAACAGAGTTGCAGCCCAGTGGGGGAAAGAATAATAAGTTAGTGACTAAAAACGTAAAATATATTAATTTTAGATGCTGGAGAACTGTTTTTTAAGAGTTTGGGCTTTTCATTAAATCATGCTGAAGGTCCGGTTTAATATATTTTGTAAATGAAATGACACTGAAACTTTTATTATTATTATTTTTTTTTTTAATACCAAATGCCATTTTTGTTTGGCCTTTTTTTTTAAATTTTAAATTTTGTTTTCTTCATAAAATAGAAAATAATAAAATATTTCGAAAATTTTAATCTGGATTTCAAAAGCCCGAAGGCCCTCGCCACCACGGCCCGGGTTTTGCATAGTGCCCGATTATAGAACTCCTGACCTGCATTCTGCAGGCAAAGAACGGGCATCAGGAGCAGGGCAGGAGCGGATATCCAGAATCCCCTGAAAGAATTTAAAAATACTAACATAAAATACACATTCTAAGCTACAATATTGTTTAACATGTCATCAAGGGCTAAAAACAGCAATAGGTTAAGACATGGGTCATCAACTACATTCATTGCCATACAGTGAAAATGGATTGATGGAATGTGAGCAAACTTACCCAGGAGCCATCCACCAGATAATTCTCCAGACCCAAACTGACGAAATAAGCCGGAGCTCCGCAATATATAAGCATCATGGGACGACCCTGGATGCCCTGCAAGAACACTGAGGAATCGCATATCCGGACCAAACACTGCTTGTATGTTGTGCGAGTGGCACATCTTGCAGTTCCTGCAACCAAATATAAAATAATTACACAAAGCAAAGGTAACCAAGTAAAACAATAACTCCTACAACAAATTAAGATTCAAGTTCAACAATCTAAATATAATTCACAAAGGACATAAGTAAAAAAAAAAATATAGCAATTATATGGATGTGTGGGAAAATAAAGGTTTACATGCTAAGGACTAATTAAGGTCAGCATTAAAATGCATCTATAAGGCAGACATGAAATGTATTGATTTAGGTATGCATTGCTATACAATTTATGGCCTCGGCCATGCTGATACATGCAATGCCTTGGTGCTAAAGACGCGCAGACTCCTCCACATAGCCGCAAAACATGTTCAACAATAGCAATCCGAGTCCTCAAAGGTCCCGCAAGTGGATCAGACATGAAACGGTTTAATAGGGTGGTGGTCCCTCGGCCAATCAGCTCTCTGAATCAGACGCAAGCCCATCCCAACAACGGAAGTTATCCGAACGAACGCAAAATATCAGATTTTGATGGGAAGATGATCCGAACTAACGCAAATGATCCAATTTAGTTTCGTTCTTCGAAAGCGCATATACGAAAACGCCCGAACGTTCGTACGAATGGAGAATGAATTAAAAAAAACAAAAAAAAGACTGACACACACAAAAACTTTTACAGACAGCTATGGAAGTCCAGACGAATGTGCCTCTGAATGGAGGTGTGAGTCGCTGATAGTCTGTCACTCTGAGCAGTCGCTACCTTTTGCTCCTTTTAGCGTAATACCGGTGTTACAGTGACCAACGTATATCTCATTCATTATTGCCTACCCGCATACTACAGTGGCTGAGGCGCTCAGTTACAACGACCGATAGCCGCTTACAGCGACTACTAGCGGTCGCTCTAAGCGCTGCATTACAGACGCTCAATACCTGTCATTAGTAATGAATCAGCCTGCCCGTATTTAATAAGCACTCTGGACACAGTGCTCATCACTGGCCTCAGGAGCAGAGGTACAGAAGTATTGAAGTTGCCCGGAAGCCAATCATGCCCGCCATCACCAAGGCCACTTCGCCACACTTACCTAAAGGTTGGGGATAAAAGAGATGAGCATGGTGGAGTGCTCCATGTTTTTGAAGTGGGATTCTCTAGCCAGATGATAGACTTGTCTAAAGTGACTTTTGAGGGCACCTCTTGAAAGTTTGGAGAATGGGGGGTGACAAATTATACAAGGGTGGTATTCCAAAGAAGTGGACGTAAAGTTTGGTCCTATGGCGGTAATGCAGGGTAGTAAACCAGCGGCTAACCCCAAGGCAATGCATGTGGGAATGTGCCGTGTGGTATGGAATGATTGCGATGCCACCACTAGGGGGTGTGGTAGAAGTGGTGTTGCACCCAAACACCTCCCCCACAGCCCTCAGATACATTTTACCCGACTAGAAATTGCAGGAACAGGTCTTTTGGTGCCTAATAGGAAAAACATGTCACTAGTATGGCTAGGTGGGGGATACTCATTTGAAACACATACCAACTTTTCATGGTGGGAAACGGTGACATTTGTTAAAATGGACCAACACCCAGGATTTTCACTATCCTGGGTTTTGGTCCACTTCCGTGGGGCACCCTGATCGGGCCATTCACAAATGGCCGACGCGGGCACGCGCCATGCTAGAGAGAAGCGCCAGATGCGGCCCGCGCATGCGCCGCTGGACCGGGAGTAAGGTAAGGTTAAAGGGCGTCCTGGGGGGTTACACACAGCAGGGCATCCCGACTTTGGATGCCCCACAGGGAGGGATCGGATCGGCCTGGGAATCTTATAGATTCCTGGGCCGATCAAGGAGGGTGTTGGTCCATTTTAAATTAGGCCACGGCTCCCCATTGAGGGATGGATAAGAGATAGGTTGTAACAGTTAAAACAATATAAACACTTTAAATAGGCAAATGGATCGTTTATTGAAGCAGATCAGCAAGTTACACTTCAAAGAGGGAAAATTTGAACAAAGAGGGACAGGGGGGCATGGACTCAAAAGAGGGACAGTCCCTCCAAATCAGGGACACTTGGTAGGTATGGACTAATGCTAGAGAGTTTATGCTAGGAGTTTAGGAGGCCCTAGGTAGGATTATAAGGTCACCCTGGCAGGTCGGACAGCAAGGCCGGGGGGGTGGGGGGGAGTAGAGCGAGACAATGACCTAGATTCAATAAAAAGTTGAAAAAATGGTAGTAAAAAAAATCCCTTTATGAGAAAAAAGCCAGAGAATTTCACTGTTACTGAATCACCAGTTCGGTAGCCAACTAAAGTCAATGGCACTTTTTACTAATGTGTAAAAAGGAAAAAAAAAGTTACTTTTCTTAAAGTGGACCAACACCCAGGGGTGATCGGCCCGGGAATCTATAAGATTCCCGGGCCGATCACCTCCCTCACCGCGGGACACCCGAGATCAGGATGTCCCGCGGTGAGGGACCCCCCCCAAAAGCCCCAAAAAACTGACCTGATCGGCGGCGGCCGCCGCCGCCTCCCGCGCGCCCCTCTAGGCGTGCGCGCCACCGCGCCGGTTGTTTGTGAATGGCCGGCGCGGGCACGCACACTGTCAAAGGGGCGCGCGGGGGGCGGACGCGCTGTCTTGTCCGTGGCTACGTGGGAGCGTGGTGAGGTGAGTTTTGGGGGGTTTCTGGGGGGTTTTACACAGCGGGGCACCCCTAATCGGGGTGCCCCCCTGAAGTGGACCAAAACCCAGGATAGTCAAAATCCTGGGTGTTGGTCCACTTTAAGAGTAAAAATTGTACCATTGACTTTTATTGGCTTCCTATCTGGTGACTCATTAACAGTGAAATTCTGAGGCTTTTTTCTCATAAAGTGAATGTTTTACTACCATGAGAATTTTTTGGGGGATTTGAGGCCAATGACAGCTGCTCCAATGAGATTACAGAGTCCAGAGCATTTGTTTAAAGAGGAACAACACCTGGTATTTTCACTTTCTTGAGGGTTGGATTTTGGATGCTCTGCAATGTGTATGCCCACAGATTGTCAAGAGAACTCACATTTCCCTTGTTCCCAGACGTGAGACGCTCAGCTGCACATAACACTCTCTAAAAATATGGCATGCGCCGTTGGAACATGGCTAGGTGAATCAGTGTGGCGATTCCATTGGGTTTCATACAGGGGGCATCCCAACTGGGTTGTGTCAGGCAGTGGGAAACAGGCAGTCCTGGAGACCTTTAGACTCCAGGGCCTGCCTAGAGGAAAGATGTTCCTATGGGCATAACCTGCATTTATTGTTATGTTGGTAACTAAAAAGTGAAACTAGAGCCAGAGCTTGGCAAACATTTAGTAGACATGTGAGGCATAATGTATTTATTACTATTATCATATCTCCCAACTGTCCCTCTTTTGAGTCCATGCCCCTGTTTTCATTTGTCCCTCTTTGAGGTGTAACATGCAGATCTGCACCAATAAATAATTCATTTGATGATTCAAGGTGATTTTATTGTTGTAACTGTTACAACCTATCTCCTAGCCATCCCTTGAAGAGGGGGTGTGGCTTAATTTAACAAAGGCCCCTCAGTACAGAATAGTAATTACAGACAGGTAAGAACATACAGTACTTAGACTATTACAAATGCAGTGTTACACACAGTTCACAGTGAATATTCAAAATACAAGATACAATAGAAGATAGAGCCCTGCCTTTGTGAGCTTACAGTCTAAAGCAGTGGTTCTCAACCTTTCTAATGCCGTGACCCCACAATAGGTTTCCTCATGTTGCGGTGACCCCAACCAAAAAATAATTTTGGTGGCTACTTCAAAACTAATTTTGCTACAGTTATGATTCAGAATGTAAATACCTGATATGCATTATGTATTCTCATTGCTACAAATCAAACATAATTTAAACATAGTGATTAATCACAAAAACAATATTTAATTATATGTTGAGAAATATTTATTACTAATTCCAATAAATAACATTTCACCATGGCACAGCATGTGTCGGAAACTGTCATTTCTCCGCCTCTTATTAAAATTAATAGGAGGCTGCGGCGGATTGTGTGGTAACTCGAGATTCTCGGGAGCTCTCTTCCACAAAATCTGCGGCACTCACAATGAAATCAAGGAGGCGGATTCAATGCCGGAAACAGCTGATTTCAGCAGTTTCCTCATTCAGAATATGGGAAAATAGTGGGAGATATGGGAGATAATTATACATTGGGGAACAGTGTGAACTACATCTTATAGTGGTCTCTTATAGTATAAGACCGATGTAGTTCACTCTGTGTAAATGTATGGTGCTTTGTGTAAGTGTAAGCTGCTTTGTGTACTGTGTAATGATTACACACAAAGCACCTTACACTTACACAGTATTGTGTGTATGGTGTGTGTACCGTTTTTACATTATTAACCTTTTTTACACCAGCAGGCTGTCTCGCAGGCTCTCTTGCCTCTCCGCCTCCTTCTTCTGTCCTCCGGCACTTGCTGCGTCCGCCCACTGATGACGTCAGCAAGCGCTGGACACACGTAATGCGCTGCTATGGACTGTGGAGCGTTCCCCCCGCTTCCCCCGCCCCTTAGGCCCCGGACGGATGATGCAATTACGTCTGCGCATGCGCACAGGCATTCAGTTTGGAACGCGCATCCATAACGGCGTGCGTTCCAGCTGAATAGCGCTGCTGCAGACGTGAGTGCGACTTCTCAGCGCCTAAAGCCATTGGAAATATGTATTTTCCGATGGCTTTAGGCGAACCCTGTGTTTTGGTCGTTCATCCCCCGCTGGGGTCCCGACTCACAGGTTGAGAACCGCTGGTCTAAAGGTTAAGAGGTGCAGACAAAGGGGAAGGATCACAGTCAGTATTGAGCATCATTGCATGCGCCCCTTATAGAATTGCTTAAGCTGAATATAAGGAGTTTGAGGGCGCCTTTGAAAGGTTTGAGGGTTGAGGAATAATGTAATATATGCAAGCATACAAACAATGGTTCAGATATAGGAGGAAAATAGTTCATCAAAGTATATAAAGAGGTGTATTTATTGCAGCTGTGGAGAATGATGTCGAAACTGATCATGGAAGGTGCTGTAAGCAGAAGACTGAACAGGAGGTAGACAGTAAACCTATAGAGGAACTGGGGAGGGTCACAGACAACCATTGCCAAAGGCCCATGTATGCCAGTGACAAACCTGTGGAGAAACTGGAGTCTGATCTAAGCCAGAGGATCGTTGCCAAAAGACACAGAACACCTCACTGTGGTATTGGTGACCTGTTGGGTCTGGCAATATATACATGGCTATTATATCTCTAATGGTAATTAATAGAAAATCAGCCATTATTGGATAAGAAGATTCTGAGTATTCTGTGCTTTATTTTAGATCAGATTAGGAAAATCTGTTGTTATGTTTCTGAATGTGAACCAGATTATAGAACAAACAGTTCTGGTGAGAAGTGCTCCTGTCAGCAGTCTCTGTGAAATGCAGATTTAAGGAGCAGCCCTGGAGTATGTGTTTAGGCAGCTGAAAGTATATAGGCAGAAAACAGTTTTTTTCCGTTATTAAACATCTTTGGTTCTGTACAGTGTCCAGCCAGGACAGAATGACTGCATGTTGACCAAAAGATTAGGAAATGCAAAAGAATCCTTGTAAATGAATCAAGGATACCTGTGAAAAAGTAGATTACAGTGTACTACTATTATATGTGGAGAGATAGCTTATTATTCTAAGTATACAGCACGTCCTGTTCCAGAATATTCCTTACACATAGTAATACATCCACAAGATGGCGCTGGACTGCAGAAAACAGCTTGTGGCTCCTCCCGGCCCTATATAAGTCAGGGACCTCCCACAAAATCCTCAGTTTTAATCTGCAGTCTGGACTGCGAAGATAGACGATGGCTCTCTATATACGCAGGTGAGCGGGGCTTACCAGCCTGCGGCCCTGCAGGACTATTACCACCCGTTCTGGACCCACTGCCTTCCAGCCTCAGCTGACTGGTTCGGGTGAAGGTAGGACAGCACCCGGGTTAGGTGCTTGAGGAGCGCTGCTCCGACCGCAGTCCCTGGTTTGACAGGGTAGGCGGTATAGGCCTGTGGTGAGCCTTGTGGGATGCCCCCTCCCGCTCCCGGGTTTCCCCTTTAATCCCTACTCCCCTTAGGTATCTGCCCCCTCCTCTCATTTTGTTTCACCGAGTAGCCCCCTTCTTTCGCTCTCCCTGGAGGTCTCGGGGGGGGGGGGGGGGGGGGCGTGTGTGCGGTATGTCAAGCAGCCTGAATGTTCACTTGCTTGTACCAGAATAGATATTTGTTGAATCCTGCATGTCTTGCTTAATGTGCTTTTTACTGGCAGCCGCCGCGTGTTTGTACATCGCTCCGCGGACGGCGGCGACATTACCTCAGGCTCTGCCGCGCCGCCATTGGACGGCGGGATCATGTGGGCGCGATTCGCGCTCTTCGGGGGGAGGCGGGCTCTGCGGATGATGTTTTCCGCATCACTTCTCTAGTGGTCCGCCCCTCGAGGTATATGCGGGCGCCATTTTGCCTCCCTCGTGCTGCGTGTCTGCTGTTTCCTACCGCGGTCCGTGAGTGCCCCTGCGGGGTGGATTGTTATGTGTATATATATATTTTTACTGTATTCTTATGGGGATGTCTTCTTATGTCTTTCAGGCGGGCACACCTCATTGTGGTTTCTCCCGGTCCTCCCCCTTTAGTTTTGGGCTATTATATCTCCCACATCCCTAGCGGGCTATTGGGGCATCCCGGGTTGCTATCATTAGCGTTAACCCTATATTGGCCTATTGTGCCACTATAATCACCATATGGAGGCTTCTGGGGATAATGTGCTTGGGGTTCCTTCGGGACAAGCCCGGCTATGTGTTGTGTGTGAAGTATCCCCTATAAGTGATGATGTCAGGGTGTGTGTACCCTGCACCCAGCAGGTGCTTGCACTGCAGCCTGGGTTGCCTGTTACTGGCGCGGCGCCCCCTCGGGCTTCGCCTACCCCCCCACGCTTACATCTGACCCCCTCCGAGGGACATAATAGCGGGGAGTCTCAACCTGATTTGGCTACACGGGTGGCCAGCATTGAAAAACATCTTGCTGGGTCTGCCCTGCGTAAGGCTTCTGCTAAGAAGCGGCATTTAGCACCCGCGGTTTCCCTCTTCCCTGCAGAAGAAGAGGGCCCTTACTCACTTTCATCCTCTGAGGAACAATCTAAGATTTACAGTAGTACTGGGACTCCTTTTTGGAAGACCCGTGGGCCCCTGATGACACTGACAGGCTGCTGAGTCATATTTTTGAAGTGCTTTGTATTTCTCCCCCGGCAGTGGCCCCCAGCAGCAGGGCGAGCTTTTTCATACGATTAAACCATTCTGGGAGTTCCCTGAGCAGTCTCACTTTAATAATCTAGTGCTTAAGGAATGGGAATGGCCTAGCAAGCTGCCAGGAGTGCCTAAGAGTTGGGACAAGAGGTATCCCTGCTGATGTTGTTAAGCGTTGGTCATGTCCTCCCGAGGTGGATGCGCCCGTTCTCGGGTTGTCCAATACATCTGTCATGCATTCTCCTGATACTACTACCCTGAGGGATGGGGAGGACTGGGGCTTGGACCAACTGGCCTGTCACGCCTTTGCCTGTGTGGGGACGGCTCTGCGCCCGATTTGTGCCTCTGCTATTACGGCTATTGCCATTAAAGTGGTGCTTAAAGGAGCAGTATCGCAAATTTTTCTTGGTGACTTATATTTAAATGGTACTTTGAATGTAGGTAAGTGTTGGAGTAAGAATTACAAATTTAGAAAAAAATGATGTCTTTGTTGTGCAGCTGGAGACTAATAGCTCATGTTTATGTCTGCTGAGTGGAACATGTAACAAAGTAATCAGCTGTTCAGTGCGGGCAGCCGTCCAGCATAAGATAATATTGCAACATTGCCTGGCCAGAACTCATATATCTAAAACAGAAAGAAAAGCTCTAGAAGTCATTTAGCTCATTGGTAAATTCAATGTCAGTTTGAACCAGAGAGTCATTGGTTCGAATCTCAGATTCACCAGTTTTTCTTTTTTTTTTTGGGGGGGGGGGTTATTTTATTTCAGAATTGGATTTTTATGTTTACATCCTGTTTTTTTGCTTTAAACATTTTTTATTTTGACAGTTTTCCCTTCATGTTGGCTCTGCTGCTGCAGTTTACCATTTTCTCTTTCATATTCTTATTTTTCATTTTTCCATATGATCTTTCTTTCAGCTTTGTGTGTTTTGTGTGTTTTGAGCAAAGCCCAACCCAGGATTTTCACTATCTGGAGTTTTGTTTTGTGCCCCTAGGGGCATCCCGACTTGGGATGCCCTGATATGTGAAATCCCCAAGTTCGCCTGTGAAAACGTACCTGTCCCACAGCGCATGCGCGGGCTCTCATCCAATCAGCGCTGTTTGCACGCAGCCTGAGCAGTAACCTTCCTAGCCACCGGGCCTGTCTAAATGACTATCTGCATGAGCGCGCCAGAAAAATGGGGGGATCTGTGGTTATCCAGGGGCCGTTTCACACAATGGGGCATCCCGATTTAGGATGCCCAAGGGGGAAGGTCAATGGCCGGTACAATCCTATTTTCCAAGGCCTTGGAAAATAGGATTGTACTGGCCGTGAGCAAGAGTTGACTTTGAACTCGAAACGCGTTGGTTTAGCCTGGGAGGTCTGCCTGCTGATCACTTTGTAGTAAGCACTTGTCTGTTTTGTGTTGTCTAGCTCTGCTCTCCTATATTGAATGCTGTTTAATAATGTTTGCACAAGGTTTTACTTGACATGGAAGCACTGGCACTTTATATAATGATAGGTTAGGATAGTCTTGTTATAGTCTTTTTGATTAATGTTTGCACATGTTTTGTACTGTAAAAGTGGATCAAAACACTGTTGATTATACACACATTTATTAAATAGCAGGCAGTGTGCCCCCTAGTGGCTATATATGCATATGGCTGGGATTTGTTGGTTTTAACATGGTTTTTAAATTTGTATACAATAAAATGAAGTGATTTATTGAAACTTTTGAGTGCAAGAGTAAGTCTCTGGTTAGGGGTAATCTAAGGGTGTTTTCGGGGTCACCCTGTATGGAATACTGTGTTGTCTTGGGCATTAACCCCACAGAGCAGTGCACCTATATTAATCTTGACCGGTGCTGCCCACACCTTTTGCCCTTGCCCAATGGGCAGAAATTAGTCATTAGCAATTCCATTTTCCTGCACAGTTGTTCAAAGAAGAATTTCAGTTATTTTCAGTCAGTTTAGTTTATTTTGTATAGATTTTACACATTTGAGTCACCTGGTCTCATAACAAAAGCAGCACCTCACACACACACAGCCGTTACCACTGATTACAGTGTCAGTCTCTGAGGTAAAGTGTTGCTAGGAGACCAGTGGGCTAAATGAAGCAGCTCACTAAATACAACCCAGCAGATCCCCCTATTCAGCAAATGGACTGAGCCATTGTCATTATACAATTTAAAAGAAAGGCAGATATTTTTTCCTTTTTCTATCGCCACATTATTTATACACATGTTAGAAGATATTGTGTGGCTATTTAATTATTTATCTTTTTTAATGCAAATTTCACTGCTTCTTTAAGTGTCTCTTGGACGGGGCATCTGAGGATGCGGGTAGAGAAGAGTATAGCTCTCTACTGCTTTGTGAGGAATTTATTGCATATATTCTGTTTGCTATGGATGATGCCATTAGAATGTGTGGAAGAACGTCTGCCTTGTTGGTGGCTATACGCCGCTCTGTCTGGCTATGTCAATGGGTAGCTGATAATGCTGCTGATAAACCTCACTGGTTTCCCTTTCAAGGGCCTGCGTCTCTTTGGGGAGCGCTTGGATTTGTTTGCCTGGGGTGGCAGGTTACCTCAACGTAGGAGGCCGTCCCAGTCCTTTCGGGGGATGGGTGCCTTTCTTCCATCCTTCCGTGGTTCCAGAACTGGCTGAGAAGTCTCCTTTACTGGGGTCCGAGGAGATCACTGGGGAAGGGGCAGAGGACGTGGCCGTCCTGGCCTCTCCTGGGGTCCCAAGCCAAAATCCTCACCCAAGCCCCCTTAGGCATGAAGGGGCGCCCTCATCCATCCAGGTTGGGGGACGGCTCTTTGCTCACGTCTGGAGGCTTCACGTCTCAGACCGGTGGATTCAGGAGGTAGCGTCCTCCGGTTACAAGATAGAGTTTGCTGCCTGGCCGCCCCCAAGATTCATCAAATCCCGGATGGCTCAAAACCCCCTGTCAGCTCAGGGTCTGTGCCTTGCTGTTCAAAACCTTCTGAAGTTGGGGGTCATCTGCCAGGTGCCTTTGAGGGAAAGGGGCAGAGGATACTATTCCAATCTTTTCATTGTTCCCAAAAAAGACGGGTCCATCAGACCTATCCTGGATTTAAAGTGCCTCAACAAATTTGTCAGATCCAGACACTTTCGCATAGAGACTCTGCGCTCAGCTGTCAATTCCCTACGCCCGGGCGACTTCATGACCTCTGTAGACATCAAAGACGCTTACCTTCATTTACCAATCTTTACCAGGTCATCAGAGATCCCTCAGGTTCATTCTGAAGGATCAGCACTATCAATTGTGGCCTTACCTTTTGGTCTCACCTCGGCTCCCAGGGTATTCACCAAGGTGCTGGCGGGCGTACTGGCTCTGCTGAGGTGGGCAGGGCATCCACATCCTTCCTTACTTAGACGACATTCTCATCACTACTCAGTCCTTCCAGCAGGCCGAGCTGGATATCCAGCTGGTGGTGTCCACACTGGAGTCCTTCGGCTGGGTGATCAACCACCCGAAGTCTTTCCTGTCACCGTCAATGGTGAGGTCCTTTCTGGGCATGACTCTGGATACATATCAGGTCAAGATCCTTCTCCCTCAGCAGAAGGTGGAGAATCTTCAGGCCCTAGCCAGGCATCTTCTGTCTTCCCCTCATCCCTCCATCCGGCAGGGGATGCAGTTGGTGGGACTGATGGTGTCCTGCTTCGAGGCGGTTCCATACGCTCAGTTTCACATGAGACCCCTTTAAATTCACCTCTTGTCAGTTTGGGATCGGGACCCTCGGTCCCTGGATCAGGTGCTGGTTCTGTCCCCCCTGGCCAGACGGTCTCTCTCGTGGTGGCTGGACTCAAGAAACCTGTTGGTGGGCAGATCCTTTCTGGCCCCGTGCTGGGAGACAGTCACCACAGATGCCAGTCTGACAGGTTGGGGGGGCTTCTGGAAATCCCTGAAATTCCAGGGTCAGTGGGGCCCTCAGGAGGCCTACACCCCTAACAACATTCTGGAATTGAGGGCGATAAGGTTGGTTCTCGCCCAACTGACTCCACACCTTCAAGGTCGGGCGGTTCAGCTCCGCTCGGACAACCAGACGGCGATTGCCTACATCAATCATCAGGGAGGGACCCGGAGCAAGAGGGCTCTCAAGGAAGTGTCCCTGATACTGTCTTGGGCGGAGGA
Source organism: Gastrophryne carolinensis (assembly GCA_027917425.1). NCBI lineage: Eukaryota > Metazoa > Chordata > Amphibia > Anura > Microhylidae > Gastrophryne > Gastrophryne carolinensis. The sequence continues at coordinate 387,176,645 of CM051239.1, forward strand.
GAATGTTCCCTGCATCTCAGCCGTGTACATCCCGGGGGTGGAGAATCTGGAGGCAGACTCCCTCAGCAAGGGGACTTCTCATCTGGGAGAATGGTCCCTCAGCAGCAGGGTGTTTCACTCCCTGTGCCACCATTGGGGTCAGCCAGATGTGGATCTGTTTGCGTCCCGTCACAATCACAAGCTTCCAGTCTTTGTCTCTCTGTCACAGGACCCTCTGGCCTTGGCCATGGATGCTCTAGCAATGTCTTGGAAGAGCTTTCAGCTTCTCCTTTCCCTCTGCTGGGCAGGGTGTTGCGCAAGATTGCTCAGGAAGAGGTACCAGCCATTCTGGTGGCCCCCCGTTGGCCAAGAAGGGTGTGGTTCGCAGACGTCGTGCAGTTGGCAGTAGATCAGTATGCTCTGCCCAAGGATCCAGACCTGCTCACTCAGGGGCAGCTACGCCATCCCAATTTACAAACGCTGGCTTTGACGGCCTGGCTGCTGAAACCTCCATCCTGATGGAGAAGGGGCTGCCTGCCTCTGTAGTTCATACTATGATTCGGGCTAGGAAGCAGTCCTCGTCAACCATCTACTATAGGGTCTGGCATGCTTACTTTGACTGGTGTGAGTCTAAGTCGCTTCCATGTCGGGTGTTTTCTATCCCCAGGATTCTGGAATTTTTGCAACATGGTTTGGATTTGGGTCTTTAGCTTAGTACCATCAAAGGTCAAGTTTCTGCTTTAGCCATATTCTTCCAAAGATCCTTTGCTCACCATTGTCTGGTCAGGACCTTCTTCCAGGGGGTTACTCACGTGCGTCCGCCACGTAAGCCTATGTTACCAGTCTGGGATTTGAACTTGGTCTTATCTGCATTACAAGGGTCTCCCTTTGAGCCTTTGCGTGAGGCCTCTTTGTCAATATTGACTCTTAAGGTAGCCTTTTCGGTGGCTATCACTTCTGTTAGGTGTGTTTCTGAGTTGGCGGCGCTTTCCATCAAACCTCCTTACTCTGAGAGACAGCAGGACAAGGTGGTGTTTCGTTTTAAGCCAGATTTTCTGCCTAAGGTTGTGCCTGCTTTTTATCTCAATCAGGACATTGTGTTGCCTTCTCTTTGCCCTAATCCTAGTAATCCTAAGGAGCGGGTTTTACATTCTCTGGATGTGGTCAGAACTCTGAAGTTCTATTTGGTGGCTACTGAATCCTTCAGGAAGACTGATGCTCTTTTTGTACTTCCGTCGACCTAAGAAAGGTCTGGCTCCAGCTAAGTCCACTATCAGCAAGTGGATCCGTCAGGCTGTGGTACACGCCTACTCTGCTAAGGGGAAGGAGCCTCCCTTCCACCTTACTGCTCATTCTACTTGTGCTATTGGTACCTCTTGGGCTTTTCAGCACCAAGCTTCTGTTGAACAAGTTTGCAAGGCCGCTACTTGGTCTTCTGTTCATACTTTTTCTAAGTTTTACAAGGTTGATGTTAAGGCTTCAGCTGATGCTGCTTTTGGTCGCAAAGTTCTGCAGGCGGCAGTGGTTTAAACTGTCTGCTGTTACTTTTGGGGATCCCACCCTACCTTACGGACACTGCTATTGGATGTCCCATGTGTAAGGAATATTCTGGAACAGGATGTGCTGTATACTTAGAATAATACAACTCTGTGATTACTCACCTGTAGAATTGGTATTATACGTATACAGCACGTCCTGTTCCACCCCACCCATGTTATCATTATACTTAGTTACCTCTGTATGGTGATTGTTCATATGTTCATTTTTGAAGTTATTGTTCTCCCGGCTTCTTGTTAACTGCTTATAAATACTGGGGATTTTGTGGGAGGTCCCTGACTTATATAGGGCCGGGAGGAGCCACAAGCTGTTTTCTGCAGTCCAGCGCCGGCTTGTGGATCTATTACCATGTGTAAGGAATATTCTGGAACAGGACGTGCTGTATACGTATAATACCAATTCTACAGGTGAGTAATCACAGAACTGTATTTTCCTCTACTTTGTAACTATGTGTAAGCATTACCTACAAAAAGGTTGGCCACTAATTATGGCTGTTCACTAGTGGGCAGGCACACAGAAGAAAGTCAATTAAGTCATAGAAAGCAGCATAGACACAACTAAAACAATTAGGTATTTCAAGCAACAGAGCTACTACTAAGAGAAGCTCAAATCAGTAATAATAAAGAGGGGCATAAATAGAAAACAAAAACAACAAAAAACCCTCAGAAGTTGAAACTGTCATCCATCTGAAGGACTTTGTGACCACTGATACCAACACATCAAGCTGCCAGAAGTTATGAACATACTGTGTATTTGCTTTGCACGCCTGTCTCACAGAGGTATGATAACTAAGGGTCCAGAAATTTTTCCAGCTGTCTGTATAGATTGGGTCTTTCACATGAAAAGGCCTTCCTTTACAGGTCTTGGTTAATGAGGATCCAATCCACCCCATTGATGGTGGCCCTGGAAGCTGCAAGACCTTTCTATGGCCAATCAGAAACAAATAAGAATAACTCAGAGATCCCCAGGGGATGGAATTTGAGAAGGAGTGGGAGAAAAAGAAGTGTCATGCCTGGAGTTCCTCCTTAGCCTTCACCTGTTTCTCTCTGCAAAAAATTCTCTGTAGTATGCAGCTTGACCACCAGGTGGCTTGCAGAGCTCCTGGAGATCAGCCAGCACCTGAGCTAATTTCTGGCTGGCCTCTATAAGCTGATTCACAAATGGCCTCAGTGGTTCAGCATTGAACTCTGGATCTAAGAACTCTGAACCTGGATTCTTGTAACTCGGAACCCAGAACTCTGCACTTGGATTCTGAACCCTGAAACCTGGACTTCCTTTTCAGCCCTTTGTTTACCTCCTGCTGCCCTATTTCCCTCTTGGACTTTGGAATTACCTTTGGCCTGGATCTCTCATGCATGTATGTTACCTCACTGTACACTGTTTTATGTATAGCACTCTGAGAGTGGCAGTTTGTTTTTTCACAATAAACACAGTTTGCTGCATAGTCTCCCTGCCCCGCAGTACTCAAATTACTGGTCACTCTTTATTAGTGGATTTCTCCCTTGAAATCTGTGACGGAATGCTGAACCCACATAAAAGACCAGGAGACTGTAAAGCTGAGCTGGCTTTGGTGTGCTGAGGATATGCAGGGTCCTAGTGCCAGCCTTAGATTTTTCATTGAGTCTGCATTGCCTTCTAGCTTTAGTTTGCCATAGCCTGTATTGGGGTCCAACCTTGTTCTACTCTAGTTTGGGGCCCAGTTTTTGTCTGTCTAGTATTTGTCTCTCCTGTGTTTCCCCTTTCCCAAGTCTGTGACCACCACAGGATTTCCCAGGGCCTGTGCATCTTCACCTTCAGAAACTCTGCCGAAGAAGTAGGTGGATTACAGGCTTCTCAAGTACCAGGTTCCCTATGCTCTGGGTAATCGGCAGTTTGCCTCCCTGGTGGCACAGGTGGGTTTTCTGTTTGCGTGTGTAAGTCAGCTTTAGCCCCAAGATGTCCATAAGGGCATTCGTTGCTATGGACTCTGATCGTCCTACGGTTCCCACAGACAGGTATATCTTTGTGACTCCTCCTCGCTTTAAAGGGCTCACCCTGGCCACTTACCCCCAGTTCCTCTAGGCTGTCTCAAAGTTATTTATATAAAGCCGATGGCTTTAGCCGCTGAGAAGTCGTGCTACCGTCTGCAGCAGCACTATTCAGCTGGAACGCACGCCGTTATGGATGCGCGTACCAAACTGAATGCCTGCGCGCAGACATGATTGCATCATCCGTCTGGGGCCTAAGGGGTGGGGGAAGCGGGGGGGAACGCTCCACAGTCCATTATTATTTATTGTTAGTTCTTAATAGGGCCCTCAACTTCAGACATCTTAACCCTTGATGTAAGGTCCCCGGGTTCAGCTGGCGCCCGACTGGTGGCTGGGAGCTGTTTTCCCATCTGCAGTTCCTTCAGCCACCAGCGGGTGTCAGCGGAGCTCCGGCTGCTCACCCCAGCGGCAGTCCCTCCAACCTCCAGAGAGTGGCAGCAAAGCGCTTGTTGCTCTCTCATCTGCTGCACCTGGTGTGTGTGCTATTTAAGGGAGATTTTCCCTCCACCAGGTGCAGCAGGATTTTGTTGCTTCCTCTTTGTCTGTGGAGCAATGTGCCTTGTATCTGGAGTTCTGGTCTTTAGTCTGTTCCTGTCAGGGGTCTGGAGACTGCCTGCATCTGCCCTAGGACCCTGGGTGAGTGCTGCAGCACCTTAGGGGTTCGGTTTTCTGTTATCTGGTATTTTTTGTTAGTTAGTTTTTTCCCTGTATCTGAATATAAGAGTTTTTTGTTATCCTTGCCATTAATAAAACCTTTAAGCATATCTTAAGTCTCCGTGTCATTGCTCTGGCCAAACCTTTTAACCCCCCGGACAGAGAGTGCACTTAAGGTACTCTCTGGTCCTGACATAATCCTGCTGCCAAACTACCCACCTGGCCAGAGCATTACACATCCTGAGATGTGTAAGTCCCTCTAGCTTTTGCCGTTCCTAGCCCCCACTATGGATCCTGCTGTGATCAGGAAGTTACTGCCTTTAGCTAAGACTCATGCTGATGAGGTGTGGGCATTATTTGTTGGGTACTCTAAACCCATGTGTTTAGACCTTATCAGCCTTATTCACTCCTTGGTTGATCGGGGAGATTTTGTCTTCCCAGCGGCTCAACCCCTAATTAGGATCTTGGTGGACGTAGCCTTTGATATAAATCCCCTTTTGCCACAGGTTAAGCAGCCCTGTCTAATTAAACCCAATGTTCCTGTCCAGATTCCCCCATCTACCGTCCCTTTAGCCAGATCTGTAGATTCTAGGGGGATTTCTGAGGTGCTGTGTGCTTCACCTGGGGCCTTGGATCAGGGGTCTCCTGCTTCATCTTGGAACCAACCGGTGGCTACTACTAGTAACCAGGACCCTGATGCCTGGTTCTACGAAGATTCTGACGACGATGATCCGGTCTTTGAGGTCGATGCCAGCCTGCCTCCAGAGCGTCCCATGGTCGATGCCAGCCTGCCTCCAGAGCGTCCCATGGTCGATGCCAGCCTGCCTCCAGAGCGTCCCATGGTAGAGTCAGCCGCCGCTGGGCCCCACCGCGAGTCAGCCGCCGCTGGGCCCCACCGCGAGTCAGCCGCCGCTGGGCCCCACCGCGAGTCAGCCGCCGCTGGGCCCCACCGCGAGTCAGCCGCCGCTGGGCCCCACCGCGAGTCAGCCGCCGCTGGGCCCCACCGCGAGTCAGCCGCCGCTGGGCCCCACCGCGAGTCAGCCGCCGCTGGGCCCCACCGCGAGTCAGCCGCCGCTGGGCCCCACCGCGAGTCAGCCGCCGCTGGGCCCCCAGCCTTTGAGCCCTCTGCCGGGCCCCCAGCCTTTGAGCCCTTTGCCGGGCCCCCAGCCTTTGAGCCCTCTGCCGGGCCCCCAGCCTTTGAGCCCTCTGCCGGGCCCCCAGCCTTTGAGCCCTCTGCCGGGCCCCCAGCCTTTGAGCCCTCTGCCGGGCCCCCAGCCTTTGAGCCCTCTGCCGGGCCCCCAGCCTTTGAGCCCTCTGCCGGGCCCCCAGCCTTTGAGCCCTCTGCCGGGCCCCCAGCCTTTGAGCCCTCTGCCGGGCCCCCAGCCATTGAGCCCTCTGCCGGGCCCCCAGCCATTGAGCCCTCTGCCGGGCCCCCAGCCATTGAGCCCTCTGCCGGGCCCCCAGCCATTGAGCCCTCTGCCGGGCCCCCAGCCATTGAGCCCTCTGCCGGGCCCCCAGCCATTGAGCCCTCTGCCGGGCCCCCAGCCATTGAGCCCTCTGCCGGGCCCCCAGCCATTGAGCCCTCTGCCGGGCCCCCAGCCATTGAGCCCTCTGCCGGGCCCCCAGCCATTGAGCCCTCTGCCGGGCCCCCAGCCATTGAGCCCTCTGCCGGGCCCCCAGCCATTGAGCCCTCTGCCGGGCCCCCAGCCATTGAGCCCTCTGCCGGGCCCCCAGCCATTGAGCCCTCTGCCGGGCCCCCAGCCATTGAGCCCTCTGCCGGGCCCCCAGCCATTGAGCCCTCTGCCGGGCCCCCAGCCATTGAGCCCTCTGCCGGGCCCCCAGCCATTGAGCCCTCTGCCGGGCCCCCAGCCATTGAGCCCTCTGCCGGGCCCCCAGCCATTGAGCCCTCTGCCGGGCCCCCAGCCATTGAGCCCTCTGCCGGGCCCCCAGCCATTGAGCCCTCTGCCGGGCCCCCAGCCATTGAGCCCTCTGCCGGGCCCCCAGCCATTGAGCCCTCTGCCGGGCCCCCAGCCATTGAGCCCTCTGCCGGGCCCCCAGCCATTGAGCCCTCTGCCGGGCCCCCAGCCATTGAGCCCTCTGCCGGGCCCCCAGCCATTGAGCCCTCTGCCGGGCCCCTCAGCGAGCCTGCAGCCGGGCCCCTCAGCGAGCCTGCAGCCGGGCCCCTCAGCGAGCCTGCAGCCGGGCCCTGCTTCCAGCCTGTCCCTGGCTCGGCAGCCGGGCCCTGCTTCCAGCCTGTCCCTGGCTCGGCAGCCGGGCCCTGCTTCCAGCCTGTCCCTGGCTCGGCAGCCGGGCCCTGCTTCCAGCCTGTCCCTGGCTCGGCAGCCGGGCCCTGCTTCCAGCCTGTCCCTGGCTCGGCAGCCGGGCCCTGCTTCCAGCCTGTCCCTGGCTCGGCAGCCGGGCCCTGCCTTGAGCCGTCACCCGGGCCCTGCCTTGAACCTGCATCCGGGCCCTGCCTTGAACCTGCATCCGGGCCCAGTGAAACTTTGCCAGTTATTTGGATGTCTACTCCGATGGACTCTGGCTCCTCTGTGGATCCCGGAGGTGGGATCTGTACACATATTTTGGACATTTTTTTTTTGGACTTGATTTTGATTTGTTGGTACTGTTCTCAGGGGAGAGTTTTTTCTTTCAGGGGAGCGTTCAGGAGCCCGCTCCTGAAAGGGGGGGTAGTGTAAGGTCCCCGGGTTCAGCTGGCGCCCGACTGGTGGCTGGGAGCTGTTTTCCCATCTGCAGTTCCTTCAGCCACCAGCGGGTGTCAGCGGAGCTCCGGCTGCTCACCCCAGCGGCAGTCCCTCCAACCTCCAGAGAGTGGCAGCAAAGCGCTTGTTGCTCTCTCATCTGCTGCACCTGGTGTGTGTGCTATTTAAGGGAGATTTTCCCTCCACCAGGTGCAGCAGGATTTTGTTGCTTCCTCTTTGTCTGTGGATCCATGTGCCTTGTATCTGGAGTTCTGGTCTTTAGTCTGTTCCTGTCAGGAGTCTGGAGACTGCCTGCATCTGCCCTAGGACCCTGGGTGAGTGCTGCAGCACCTTAGGGGTTCGGTTTTCTGTTATCTGGTATTTTTTGTTAGTTAGTTTTTTCCCTGTATCTGAATATAAGAGTTTTTTGTTATCCTTGCCATTAATAAAACCTTTAAGCATATCTTAAGTCTCCGTGTCATTGCTCTGGCCAAACCTTTTAACCCCCCGGACAGAGAGTGCACTTAAGGTACTCTCTGGTCCTGACACTTGAATCTATTTTCTGGTTGAGGGACGCAACATCAGCTAAGAGGTTTGGTTTTACAGTCCTGTTCAGAGATCTCTATTGTTCTGTCCTACTGAATTAAGTTTTTTTTTTTCTTAAGTCCAGATCCCCTTTGCCTACCAAAACAGCAGTCTCTTCCTCGCATTTTATTTAGAACACAAACACAAAACTAAAGTTTTCTTTTGAAGTTTACCTGTTAGTTCCCTATTCCTTCCTGAATAGGAGACAATCTGCTTATTTAGCCACTATAGCAATGCAATATACAGGTCAGATCCTGGGCCTACACTTATTTGGATGTTTACTATCCATATATTTCTGCTCATCTTATAGCAGTCTCTACTTCCTGGGGTGAAAGATCAGAATCTTTCATAAAATAATTTTTCGTAGAAACACATTTGCGTTAAGTCTAACTGTGAAAGGCTACGGCAACCAGACCTGTCCCCAGGCTCCCTATCCTGGAAACAGTCCATGATGTAGCACTTCCCCAGCTCATTGCTAGCTCCCACCAAATTACGACCGGCCCTAACTTGCTATTACCTTCCAGATCTTCTTCAGTTCCTGCCTGGTGTTCCTGACCCATCACCATCATCATCACATTTGACACTCTGGCCCTCCCCTCTACTGAGTCTCTCCATTATCCACTCTCTGTTTGTATCTTCATCGGTCTGGTCTCCAGAAAGGTATGTGACACTCTGAGAGTGCTATTTAAGCCATCAATACACAGGGGGGCCTGGTCTGGACTAGCTCCTCAAGCTAGTATTGGTGACCCATATCGGCAGGGTAGCGCTGGAGAGGCAGATGGGGAAGTATATTTCCACATTTAGGGCAATAAGCTGAGGACAGCTCTGGAGGAATGCTTGACAAGGTAAGCTACTGTTTGCTTGTTTTTTTTTAACTTTTGCATGAAAAATTCCTTTCACTTTTATCCTGCGCCTGAATGCTCGATCTGAGCACGCACCGCAGCATCCTGTGTCACCACAGGTCTGAACTCCATGTACTGGGATTCTGGTGCTGGTCCTGCCCCCTGCCATCAGTTCTGCCATCAGTCGCAGGTGCATGGCCACGGCCTCTCTATTCACTAAAATGGGGGGAGGGTATGTCAGGCCTCGGCACACTCCCTCCATTACAGTGAATGGAGAGGGCATGGCAGCACTCTGTGACTGATGGCAGATTGTGAACCAAACCCCATGTATTGGCCCTGGACAGGATGTGGCAGTGGGGGGTCAGATCCAGCAATCAGGTGGGTTACTGATCCCCGGACTAGCACTGATCAGCTGTGGGGGACAAAAGTAAAGTAGCATTTTGTTTTTTCTTTGCCTTCTGAAGCACTTTAATATATGTGAAAACTTACAGAACTTTCCTACCAGCCTGTTTTGCCTGCTATGTCCTGCAGAAGGACAGGTGCACTTTTAAAGATGACGCTATCTAGATGTAACATTCCAGAACCTGGAAAAATATAATTAGTAAAGTAATTTCTTAGTAGTTCAGTCACTTAGGAACAAAGAGAACAGACTATTAGTAACAAAAGATGTCAGCTCTATTAATGAATGTGTATTATACTAATGACGCAATAGATAGATTGCAGTAAGAACAAGTTACAATAAACGCTTCGAAACAGAATTGGGGAAACGTGTTTTCGAATCTGGAGGGAACGTCTGAGAATGTTATCTTCACATTAGTGATTACGATGGCTAAGCACAAATCACAAATTGTCTCCTGTCGCAGCTGGCTGTTGGTTAAATTCGGATGAATTTTATGCAATCCAGTAACAACAAAGTAATTTACAAAACTGGTTTAATTCCAAAACATTTTCCATTGTTAAAGAAGATCAATTGTGAAAAAGACAATTCTGTGAGTACTCACCTGTAGAATTGCTTTTACTATGCATGGCACGGCCTGCTTCAAGAAGTCCTTACGTATGGGTTATTCCGCCACAAGGTGGCGCAGTGTACTGCAGAAGAGTTGTGGCTCCTCCCGGTACCATATAAAAACAAGATCACCACTAGACCAATCCAGCGTTGACAAGCAGTTATTCAAGAAACCGGGAGATAATAAAGGTAAAAAAAGGTAACAAACCCCAACTAACTTGGAACAATCACCATAAAGAGGCAACCAAGAATAACGATAACAAGGGTGGGGTAAAGCAGGCCGTGCCATTCATAGTAAAAGCAATTCTACAGGTGAGTACTCACAGAATTGTCTTTTTCCTATTGCATGGCACGACCTGCTTCAAGAAGTCCTTACGTATGGGACGTCCAACAGCAGTGTCCGTAAGGTAGGGTGGGATCCCCAAAAAGTAACAGGCAGCTCAAACCACTAACGCCTGAAGTACCTTGCGTCCAAAAGCAGCATCAGCTGAGGCCTTAACATCAACCTTGTAAAACTTGAGAACAGATGCTTGGTGCTGAAAAGCCCAAGACTCACCAATAGCATGAGTGGAATGAGCAGTAACCCTAAAAGGAGGAACCTTCCCCCTGGCAGAGTAGGCCTGCTCCACTGCCTGACGGATCCACTTGCTGATAGTGGATTTAGCCAGAGGCAAACCCTTCCTAGGTCCAGTAGGAAGAACAAAAAGAGCGTCAGATTTCCTGAAAGGCTCAGTGGCAACCAAATAAAACTTCAGAGCCCTGACAATATCCAAAGAATGAAGGGTCCGCTCCTTGGAATTAGCAGGGTTAGGACACAAGGAAGGCAAAACAATGTCCTGATTGAGATGAAAAGCAGACACAACCTTAGGCAAGAAATCCGGCTTAAGCCGAAACACCACCTTATCCTGATGCTGCTCAAAATAAGGAGGTTTGATGGAAAGCACCGCCAGCTCAGAAACTCGCCTGACCGAAGTAATGGCCACCAAAAAGGCCACCTTAAGAGTCAGAATGGACAAAGCAGCCCCACGGATAGGCTCAAAGGGAGGACCCTGCAGAGCAGACAACACCAGATTCAGGTCCCAAACCGGAAGCATAGGCTTACGTGGCGGACGCACATGAGTAACTCCCTGGAAAAAGGTCTTAACCAACTGGTGATTAGCAAAAGATCTTTGGAAAAAAATTGCCAGAGCTGACACCTGTCCCTTGAGGGTACTAAGTTGAAGGCCCGAATCCAAACCATGTTGCAAAAATTCCAGAATCCTGGGGATAGAAAACACCCAACAAGGAAGAGACTTGGACTCACACCAGGCAATGTAAGCATGCCAGACCTTGTAGTAGATAAAGTACGAGGACTTCTTCCTAGCCCTAATCATGGTATCAACAACAGAAGCCGGCAACCCCTTATCCATCAAGATGGAGGATTCAGCAGCTAAGCCGTTAAAGCCAGCGTTTGTAAATTGGGATGGCACAGTTGTCCCTGAGTGAGCAGATATGGATCCTTGGGCAAGACATACTGATCTACTGCCAACTGCACGACGTCTGCAAACCATACCCTCCTTGGCCAACAGGGGGCCACCAGAATGGCTGGTACCCCTTTCTTGGGCTATCCTGTGCAGCACCCTGCCCAGCAGAGGAAAGGGAGGGAACACATAGAGGAGCCGAAACTCCGTCCAAGGCAGTGCTAGCGCATCCATGGCGAAGGCCAGAGGGTCCTCTGACAGGGAGACAAACCTGGGAAGCTTGTGATTGTGGCGGGACGTAAACAGGTCCACATCCGGCTGACCCCAGCGGTGGCACAGGGAGTGAAATACCTTGTTGCTGAGGGACCATTCCCCCAGCCGAGACGTCCCCCTGCTCAGGGAGTCTGCCTCCTTGTTCTCCACCCCCGGAATGTAAACCGCCGAGATGCAAGGTACATTTTCTTCCACCCAAGACAGTATCAGGGACACTTCCTTGAGGGCTCGCTTGCTCCGAGTCCCTCCCTGATGATTGATGTAGGCAACCGCTGTCTGGTTGTCCAAGCAGATCTGAACAGCCCGACCCTTAAGGTGTGTGGTCAGCTGAGAAAGAACCAACCTGATCGCCCTAAGTTCCAGGACATTGATGGGAGCATGGGCCTCCTGGGGGCCCCACCGACCCTGGAACTTCAGAGACTTCCAAAAGCCCCCCAACCGGTCAGACTGGCATCTGTGGTGACAGTCTCCCAGCACGGGGGTAGAAAGGTCCTGCCCACTAGAAGGTTCCCTGAGTCCAGCCACCACGAGAGGGACTGTCTGGCCAGGTGGGACAGAACAAATTCCTGATCCAGGGACACAGGGTCCTGATCCCAAACTGACAAGAGGTGCAACTGAAGAGGTCTCATGTGAAACTGAGCAAAAGGGACCGCCTCGAAGCAGGACACCATCAGACCCACAAACTGCATCCCTTGCCGGATGGAAGGATGGGGACACAAGAGCAGAGTCCGTGCCTGCTTCTGAAGGCCCTCCACTTTCTGCTGAGGCAGGAATACCTTGACCTGAGAGGTATCCAGAGTCATGCCCAGAAAGGACCTCACCAAAGACGGAGACAGTGAAGACTTGGGATAGTTGATCACCCAGCCGAAGGACTCGAGAGTGGAGGTCACCACCAGAGTATCCTTCTCGGCCTGATGAAGAGACTGAGCCGCAATCAGAATGTCGTCCAGGTAAGGAAGGATGCGAATGCCCTGATTCCGTAGCAGAGCCATCACGCCCACCAGCACCTTGGTGAACACTCGAGGCGCCGGAGTGATACCGAACAGTAAAGCCACAAACTGGTAATGCTGATCCTCTAGAGTGAACCTGAGAAATATCTGATGACCTGGAAAGATTGGCACGTGAAGATAGGCATCCTTGATGTCCACGGAGGTCATGAAGACAGCCGAGCGTCTCCATGCGAAAGTGCTTGAACCTGAAAAATTTGTTGAGACCCTTCAAGTCCAGGATGGGCCTCAAGGACCTGTCTTTTTTGGGGACCATGAACAGATTGGAGTAGAACCCCTGACCCCGTTCCTGGGAAGGCACCAGGCAAATGACTCCTGACTCCAACAGACGTTGAACCGCAAGGCGCAAACCCTGAGCTGTTAGAGAGTTTTGAGACATCCGGGATCTAATGAATCTTGGGGGCAGCCAGGCTGCAAACTCTATCTTGTAACCGGAGGACACCGCCTCCTGAATCCACCGGTCTGAGAAGCGGAGCCTCCAGACGTGAGCAAAGATCCGAAGCCGTCCCCCCACCCGGATGGGTGAGGGTGCCTCCTCATGCCTGAGGGGGCTTGGGAGAAGGCTTGGGACCCCATGAGAGACCGGGACGACCGCGTGGTCTGCCACGGCCCCAAGAATCTCTGCGGGTACCCGAAAAAGAGGGAGCCACGACCTCCTCTGGGAGCACGAAAGGAGGGGAGGGAAGCAGAGGGCCCCCAAAAAGGCAGATGCTGCCTCCTACGCTGAGGCAGCCTACCATCCTTGGCTAGAACATCCAGATGCTCACCAAAGAGCTGCAGCCCCGTAAAGGGGAGCCCAGTGAGAGCCTTCTTAGCGGCAGCCACCCACTGACGCAGCCAAACAGAGCGGCGCATAGCCACCAAAAGGGCAGAGGCCTACCACTCAGCCGTACTGCATCATCCATGGCAGTAAGGACAAAGGCAACAAAATCAGAGCAAAGCAAAATGGCTCTATAATCCTCCCCCCTGCTACCAGCCGTAGCGCCATCAAGGAGACGCTTGAGCTGTTTCTTAAGGGCAATAGCTGTAATGGCAGCATCGCAGACCAGACGCAGCCCAGCCCCCACAAATGTAAAAGCATGGCAGGCCAGCTGATCCATGCGCCGGTTCTCGCTGTCCCGCAGTGTAGTAGTGTCAGGGAAAGGCATGACCGAGGTGTTGGACAGCCCTAGAACGGGAGCGTCCACCTCAGGGGGACAAGACCATTGCTTGACCAGGTCGGCAGGAAAAGAACACCTCCTTTCCAACCCTTTTGGCACCGCGGGCAATCTACTAGGACGTTCCCACTCCTTGAGCACCATATTAGTGAAATGGCTCTGCTCAGGGAACTCCAGACGCTGTTTATCAGGATGAAAGAGCTCACCCTGCTTCCTCTTAGCCACCTCAGGGGGGACAATGTGCAAGATTTCAAAAATGTGATCCAACAGGTTATCAGTGTCTGCGGGGAACCATGAGTCCTCCCCAGACACACACCCAGGGTCACTGTCGTAACCCTTCTGCTGGTCCCCAGAGGAGTCAGAGTCCTGGAAGAGTTCCCCCTCCTCTAGGGGCCACCAAAAGCATCAATTCCCTCATCCTCCGCAGGAAAGAGGGAGGGCACGGGAGCCAGGTGCTGCTTCTTGCCAGAGGCCTTACGTGGAACAGGCCTGGCAAGCTGCCTTTCAATGCTGGCCACACGCAGTGCCAGATCAGACTGTGACCCCCCGCTAGTATCCCCCTCACTGGGGGCTAAATGCATGCGCGGAGGGGTATGCGACGCTGAAGGGGGGCGCAGAGCTGGGAAGCAAAGCGGGTAGCCCAGCCTGTTACTCATAGGGGATGCGCCACACATGGCACACAGCCTCCATATGGTGATTAAGACAAGCGCAATAGGCCAGCACAGGGTAAGGGCTAATAAAAAGCCACCCGGGATGCCCCCCCAAGGGATGCCCCCAGAAGCCAGTAAGGGGAGATGAGAGAGGGTAAGGGGCAGGACCGGGAGAAACCACAACCACAGTTGTCCCGCCTGAAAGACATAAGTAAAAACACATAAGCACCCCGCAGCCCATGTCCCAAGGAAATCAAAAACCCCCAAAGGGGACTCACGGACCAAGCAGGCCGAAATCACCAAGCCGCCAGATCACAGGAGGAAGCGACACAGGCAGAGATCACCGCCGCAGCTCAGGGAGGAAGAGGGGCCCCAGACGCGCAGCAGAATCAAAATGGCACCGGCAGAGGAACCTTGAGGGGCGGGCCGCGGGAGGACGACGCAATATGCGTCATCCTCCGGCCCCGCCCCCCGAAGAGCGTGAAAACGCCTTACAGTTATAGCGCCACCCACCGCGGATCGTAGTACAAAGCGGCAACGGCAGCGAAAACAGTTTAAAACAGTTTAAAAAACAGCTAAAAGCACTCGCCGCTACCACCCGCCACCCCCCCCCCCCCCCCCCCGAACACACGTCGGGGAGGGGGGGAGGAGGAGAGCGAGCAGGCAGTGGCGAGAGCCCAGGCCAGGGATGGGGGGGGACCCCAAACACCGGAAACAAGTCAAATAGTCCCCAAAATACTCACCCCCTCAGAAGCTAGGACAGGAACTCCGCATCCCTAGTAGGCTCACCATAAAGCCTATGGCCGGCTACCCTTTCTGGTACAGGGTCTGCAGCCAGGAGCAGCGCCCCTTGAGCACCTGACCCTAGGGCTCCTCTACCTTCACCCGATCCGTCAGCCGAGGCTGGGAGGCACAGAGGGTCCAGAAACGAGTGGAAATAGACATGCAGGGCCGCAGGCTTGGTTGCCCCGCTCACCTGCGCAATATAAGAGCCATCTTCTATCTTCGCAGAATCACTGCAGAGAAAACACTGGATTGGTCTAGTGGTGATCCTGTTTTTATATGGTACCGGGAGGAGCCACAACTCTTCTGCAGTACACTGCACCACCTTGTGGCGGAATAACCCATACGTAAGGACTTCTTGAAGCAGGCCGTGCCATGCAATAGGAAAATCATCTAATATTATAGTGTTACATGATAGAGGAGGGGTTATACACTGAGAATGGAAACAAATCCACTAGAGCTTGCATTCTTGTTTTATGGGAGGAAAAAGGTCAATAGGTTTTTGAACATATCATTCTAATAGGAGGATTGCTGATGTTCAACTACCTGTTTCTCAGCTAATGTTAGTAAATTCTTTTATCTATCATGAAATGTTTTGCACAGAAATTATATTCATCATCATACTACTGCATGCTACTGTTCCTACTTGCTTTCAATGGTTATTTAGTGCTTGGTGCCTTCTCCATTGTTGCTGAAGGGTCCTTATCTGTTGCCAATGATCTTCTGGACCTTGCCACCTTCAAAACTGCGGATGTCCTTTGTTCCTCACCACCCTCTCCATTGTGCTCTGGTCCTGAGGCCTGCCACAAGTAGGTCTGCACATGGGACACCCTGCTTCCCTGGCCCATTGGAGAATCATCCTGCTGCCACGCCCGAGGATGCCAGTGCTGGTGCTGGCCCTGCTTAAGGTGAATCTGACACTAAGGAGACTCAAAATAGAGGCTTCAGTGCATGTAGCAGCAGGTAGGCCCCTATTGGAATCAATAGGCTGGCTTATTTCCAGAAAAAGCTTGGACTTTTATGTAAATTTACTAGGGGGTGTGGGCCTCATTTGAAAAAAAAATAAAATCAGAAATATTGAGTATAAGGAGGTTTATGTGCATGCTGTTTTCAGGGTCAGATTTGGTGAAAAAGCTACTTCAAAGGGAAAGATCCCTGGACTCTCTGTGTTTTTCCAGCTTCCAGCTTTTTCCAACCTGTATGGAGTATGAATTCAGAACAAACCACCCATTCTCTACAGGAGCCTCAGGCTAGTCTCAAACACCTGATGGACCTCAGTGGGACCTTCCAGAGATGCAGGGACCCCAAATATATAATAATAAATATATATAATAGACACCACAGGTGGCGTGACAGGTCTGCAGAGGATCCTTGTGCCAGCAAGATGTTAATTTAATTCCAGTATATGGCCGGGCCCAGTGTTTTTTCTGATGCTCATATGGCTCATTCTGCATTCTGTAACACGAAGCATGGTAAGTGGGTGAAGATTCATGAAACAAGGTGTGCACAAAAGGCACAGCAAGGGTAGTGCCTTGATGTGCTGAAGTAGAATGAAGTAGATAAACTAAAGGATGTAACAACAGCTCAGCCCTGGAATCACGGCTGTATGAGGCCTAGTTAATAAGAATAGAGTTGGAGTCCCGGGGGCATCCACCTCACCTCTGGCCAGTTCTCCTGCCAGAAAGTGTAGGCCTCTCCTCAAGTGTCCTCAAATTTGCCAGAGGTAAAACAAAGTTCTCAACCACCATTCTTCCTTTAAAACCAGAGCTGGTTGGGTGTCCAGAGACCCTGAGACCAACAGGGTCCAAGCCACAAACTGAATCAGAGAGTCCTGTTCTTGGGCCAGTAGGTTATATTTGCCTTTGCTTTTGTTGTATGTATAACTAACTAACTGATATAGTCTTGGATCCCTCCACTACTGTATGTAAGGGTCTCTTTCTAGACGTAAGGCCCAATAAGTATAAAAGCCTAATTATAGCTAATGTCCAGCCTTAACCCTACTTTAGTCTTCTGGGATCCTCTCAGGGACTCTTGGGGACATACCTTTTTCTTTTTTATGGGGCCTGCATCCTAGTCATGTATCTTCAAGTTGACTTCTACAAACAGACCTGGAATTTATTAGGCAGCAAGATACCATTAAAATATTCCACCTGATAAACCGGGGCTCAGTAAAGGCACATAGAAAATATGGTATAATCAAAGAAGATAAGGGTTATTGTACAAACATCCAATTTAGCTGTTCCTCTAAGACGAAGTGCCAAATGAGTTTTTTTCAAGTCCTAGAAGTCATGTTTTACAAGAGAAATGTGTATCCTAGACCTGGCAAACACCACTGGTTGTACAAGTTTCCAAAAATTTACAAAAGTAAATTATGTAGTATCAGGGCCCTTCCAAAAAGGCTAGACAAATAATACTAGAAAATGTCAAGAACACAGAATCATAGAGGGAGGCACTGAAAAAAATTATTAAAAAAATAGATTTTATTCCATATTACGAAATTAATCACTACACATAACCACTACACAATTAAAATCCCTTAAAAAAACACATAATGAGACAATACATATAAGACAAACCAACATAAAAGTGTGTAGGCGATGGGGAGAGTTTTTTGATAATTTTTTTGAGTGCCTCCCTCTATGATTCTGTGTTCTTGACGTGAGCTTTATATAGCTTTGGGAGTGGCACCTTTAGTGATTATAAGGTATTGTGCAGATCCCCTTGCCTTTAGCAAAAGAAAATGTTTCAATTGTATTACCCATATGTGATAATCATTGATGTTCATTCTTCTAATATTGCCCTATTACCCACTTATGCTGCATAAATGTCAGGAAAAAAATCAGGTGTTGCGTATCTTTATGGATTATACTGAAAATGGCTATCAGTGTCTTGTAGCGGAGGAAACCCTCTGCGTGAGTCCAGACTGGTGGGAAGAGTTAAAGGTTCTTCCTGTTCTTTTAGAGTCATTACTTCTCGCACTGCAGACCGATAAGTTGTCTAAATGAGAAAAATACAGGTTATCAGAAAAGTTTTTTTATGTGGCCTAAATTGTGCCTACAAATAATATAATTATGTAGGCACCAGAAAACCACCAGTCTCACCATGTGAATTGAAGCAACAAAGACAAATGACAACAGACTTTCGGCATACATTTTGCTCTGTTTGCACCACAATTTGCTGCTTAAAGTTAGTGGTATTTACCTTGAAAATTGGTTTAGCCAATTGCTGTGGCAGATTTGATTTACACTTTTACAGCATATGTCAGCATGGGAGGGGTCTCAGAATATATGTGGAGTGCCTTGCGAGTGTCTTGTTTGTTTGGAAGGCTGGATTAACTATGCACCTATGTAAGTTAACTGTTTAATGTTCACACTCAAAAAATAAGTTAAAAATGATAAAAAGACCTAAAGAGACAATCTTGCCGAAAATAACATTGATTCCTATGGGGTTTGCTGCTGAAAGCTAGTGCTTTGGGACCCATGTCCCATTGTTCCATGCTCCTGTTAGGAGTCCTGCGCTGTTTTGAGCTTGGCCGCGATTACAGTGATACGGCTGCTATGAGTCCTATATCACTGTGGCATTTCCATTTGAGGGAACTGGGGAGAAGGCGGTCTGGGCGGGTTGGGGGCGGAGAGTACAGGCCCATGCTGGTTGGGGGCGTAAAATACGGCTTGGCCAAATGGAATGAGGTGAGGTTGGTGTTGGAGGGGAGATAGCGTACTGAGGTCAGATGTTGGCGGAGAGACAGCGCAGGAAGAAAGAGAACCAGAGAGACAAGCGGGGGAGGGCTGGCCTGTATGCATGTGTGTGCGGGGGGCTTGCCATTATTATTATTACGAAATCCTTAGGTGCTGTTTCCCTTTAAGGGGGTGGCTGGGGGCGTGGTTTAAGGGCAAAAAAAATTCTCTGTCGCTCTTTTTTTCTAAAGTTGTAAGGGAATGTGCAATGCACTAATTAACGCTCACTCCAATGAAACGTAAATCCAACAAACCTCTGGAATGGGTTAAGGGGCATTTTTTAGGTTATAAAGTAGCTAGGTGGCGTGGCCAGGAGGATGAACAAATTGGATGGGAGGTTGAGGAGGAGTTAAGGGTGGTTAGGGCGCAGGCGGCTCGGTTTATTGAGAAGAAGTGGAGGGGTAATATTTTCCACTCTAGGGTACAGGATCTGGAGGAGGATGAAAAGTGTACTATTTTTTTCTTGCTCGTTTCAGACATTTTTCATTATCTTTTGGTACAGGGTAAGGACTAGAGGTTACTGGAAATGATGTGACTGATAGCATGCAGCAGTTTTACAGTGATCTTTACATGGACCACTTGAAAGCATCAGATGCAGAGATCGAGGACTACTGCAAAGTACTGGACAAATGGTTATAGGCTGAAGATGTAGAGTCTTTGAAAGGTGGGATTGAGGATTCTGAGGTATTATCTGCCCTCAGAAGCATGGCCAAGAACAAGACACCAGGATGTGATGGTTTTCCAGCTGAGTCTTACACTGAAACCTGGGAACTTATTAAAAGGGACTTGGTGGAAGTGTTAGCAGCCTTTTGATCTTGGGGTCCTGACCTCCCTCGCTGCATAAGGGGGTCATTACCTTAATTTTCAAGAAAAAGCGGGACAGACGTGAGATCAAAAGCTGGAGAATGATTACTCTGTTGATCGTGGATTAAATTATTGCTATAATTAAATAGTGGCCATCAGGTTCAGGGGAGTCATTTCTTCGTTATCAGGTCACAGACCTGTGTGGTTCTGGGTAGACATATCTCAGATAATTTGATTCTGCTTGAGGATTTGGCCATTCTGGCCCAAGAAAACAGAACTTTATTGGTTGCCAAAACAATTGATTTGGAAAAAGCGTTTGATCGAGTGGCGCACCGGTTCATGTACTCCATGTTTGCTAGGATAGGCTTTCCCACTGAGATTCTGAAGGTGGTCCGTGGCCTTTTTTCTGGTATCTCTAGTAAGGTGTTGGTCAATAGGAATCGGAGCGAAGAATTTGTCATCAAGGCTGGTGCCCAGCAGGGCTGCCTGCTCCCCCTATTCATCTGTGTTATGAAGCCATTAATTTGGTACATTTGTAAGGACAAGTTATTTAGGGGATCCATGTCCCTGGCAGTGGGGGAGGATGGCCAAGACCATGGCGTACGTGGACAATGTGCTTTTGATTGGAGACTCGGCCCAGGATTTTCAGAGAGGGAACCTTCAGCTTTTTTTTACACAACTGCGGGTATGTCGGTTAACTGGCAAAAATGCTAATTTTGTAGCTTGGGGGAAAGATGTGAAACTGGGATCGAGGATGTAGCAGCAGTCTTGGGGGAATTATTCGAACCCCACCTAAGGGGGAATCCAGTTTGAATCAAGTGAAGGGGAAGGTTCAGCAGAAGTTGGTGTGGTGGAGGCTGTGGGACCTTTCCCTTTACAGTAGAAACCTGATTGTTAAATTGGTGGTTCTCCCCCTGATTCTCTATACTAGTGCTATTTTCCCGCCCTCTCCTCGCTGTATACAGCAGAAGAACAAGCTGCTGTTCTGCTTCTTTTGGAGGTCTAGGGTGGACAGGGCTAGTTGGGTCAAAGTGGTCAAGGAGGTTAGCTTGGGGGGCTATGGGTTCCCTAACTTAGGATTCTTTCTCCTGTCTCATTACTGGTTGGGTGTCTGGCATACTTTCCTCAGGAGCTCCCTGGCTTCAACTATGTTATAGTATGCTGGGGATCGTATACTGAAAGGTCTGGGTTGGTGTACTAGAGATCTATGGTTGCCAATTGCTTTTTTTCCTTCTAGGTTTTACAAGGTACTTCAAGATTTTTGGTTCAGGTGGGGCCTGGGTGCTCTCCGGGAGAGGGCGGTGGACAAGCTATCCCTTTTTTATGGGCCAGGAGGGAGGACCATGGAGACTTTGAGGAAAATGGCATTATTAGGACTGACTATTAAACAGAGAGAGAGACTTAATGTCTTGAGGTCTGGATGTCCATGATGGATTGCCCCTTGACCAGGTCCTTCCAGACGTCCCAGCATTTGGGTCGGTCCAACTGCTGTCCCTGGGCTGGTTGTGGTGAGGTTGAGGACATTCCCCATTTTTTTTGAGGATGTCCTTATGCCAGGGACTTCAGGGACACCTGTCCCCCTATTTGTCTAACTTTATTTCTTTTGCTTTTCTTCTGACAGGTTGGCGTACAGGGAGTAAGGGGGGGGATCTGCTGTGGGTGGCTTTTTAGTGCCCGTATGAAGGAGGTTCTGTGAGATGCCCGCAACCTATTGTTTTTTTAAGCAACTGGAACTGGATGAAAATTACTAATTTCTTGCTAATATTTCATTTTTAAGTTGGATGTATGTGATTTCAGGGTGGAGGTGGCGGAAGGAAGGCGGAAATCTCATAGGTGGCAGGCTTTATTTACTTAGTCTAGATAGTTGGGGTTTAGCTAGTATCATTGGTTTGTATGGGGTTTGGGGAATTTTCGGGTTTATTTCTGTCATTTGTTTGAATTTCTGTTTTGATTGTGAACTTTTTTTGATGATGAACTTCTTTGGATTTAAGTTTTTTTTTTAATGATATTGGTGTATTTATGATGTTACTTTATTGATTCCTTTGTATCTTAAATTTTATTGTAAATATTATTACTTTTAAGAATTTATTTTGTAATAAAAAAAAATATCCTAGCCATCCTGTTTTCCACAGAAGGGTCAGGGTCATGGTTAGTGCTAGGCCCATCATGCCCCCCCCCCCCCCCCTCAGTCATGGGACACATATAGGTATGGGAAAGCAGAAGTACATTTGTTGCCCAGACTGGCATCATCCCCAGTCTCCTCAGAAAGGCCTGGCGCAGATGCATTCCTAGATAGGGGTATAGCAAGGATGCGGCTGCAGCACCCAGATATGACAAGTGGAAGAGGCCCCCAGGCTTCCACACAGCAGGGTATCTTAATTTGGGATGCCCACAAAGAGGTAGACCACAGCCCCAAGGTTATTATAGATTCAAGGGGGGTTGTTGTTCCTCCTTAAAGATGAACAGTGCCCTACTGACTTGAGGGTATTGTATAGACCGCCAGGCAGAGGCAATTGGCTTTAGCTGTGTACAAACTCATCTAATAAACCACCAATATTCCTTGTCACATAAGGGCCAGTATATGGGCAGCTGTGATCAGAGGTGAACCTTTCACATGTCATCAAATGCCTTATGTGGGGAGGGACAAGTTGCCTCCATTTATCCTGTGTTACAGCATAAATATAGCTTTTGTGTTTATCCCCTTACCAGACACAAAACTTGATCCACTTTTGTTCTCCAGGTCCTGTTGCATTTGAAGCAGCATCCTCTCCTGTTCTAGAGCTTCTAGGTATTTTGAGTAGCTCCAAGATACCTGCAAATCATGTTACATAACTATCAGTGGATGTTTTCATGGGAAATGATTCAATATTTCTGTAAGAGGCACAATTCAGCACCTAGTGGCCCTATCCTAAGAAATATGCAAAAACATTTGCCTGGTCCATTCAACTTTGCAGATGCAGATTTAAAGAAACCACTTACCTACCACCCAACACATTTATAGTTAATGGTGGTAGGCTGTGCAAGGAAAAGTCCACTTTCTTGGAAGCCACAGAGGTACCCATAGGAGTCAATGGGAGTGCTCAGGACAGAGACCGTGACTAATGAACAGCAAGATGGCGCCAGAAAATGTACCCCTTTGGACCTGTTTTTGAACTTTCTGGTTACAAACCCTGCCATGTCTTTGATTTACAGTTCCTAGAGTGGATTACCCTTAGACTGATTTCTCAGTGTATGACCTCAGCTATCACTTGACCACATTCTACACTTTCTCTTTGGGTCACATCTGTCTCCTTGTTCAGGTCCTTGATTGCTCCTTGGGGACGACTTGGGGCCCCTCAAGTCTAACCACATCTAACCACTCTTGCACGAGGCTCTAGATTCCAGGCCATGGGAGCATCTTTGGTCCTGACTGGTAGGTCCAGTGCTCGTCGCCATGTACTGACATTGGACAAATATGGACAATTGTCAAGTAATTGGAAATATTTTATATATAGGCAATGGGACTTTCCTCTAGAATACTATATTTGGCATCTTGAGATTGTGTCTCGTCACATTTGGATGGGCAGTGAAATGTGTGGGTAATCCAGCTGCAATAACTTGAGTGAAGTGAGCAGAATTAAAACTATTACACAAGATTCCATCACATAATATAAAATTGTTAATCACGACTAATTAGGAAGTTTCCTGTTCAGTTTGACAAAGTTTGATATATTAATAGCAGCAGGGATTTAGAGACGTGATAATTAGGTCATCAGTTAATGACTAGTAAGGAAAGTGCAGTTGGAAATAGAAGTTTAAGGCAATAACGTAACGATTTCCAAACACCCCTGGAGCCAGATAGAAAATAATAACACTGATGTACTTTGCCCCATACATCACTTACATCCAGGGCCTGATTACAGACAGGGCACAAGGGGAGCACTCCCCTGGCATCCACCATTTGCTATGGTGACAGGAAAGATACCAGTGGTGGAACACGTCAATAAAAAGTATCAGACTTGCAGTGAAGGTGGCTTGCCATGTGGTGCGGAAGCTGGATAAGATGCCCTCACCCTGCTGCAGATTCAGGTTCAAGAGGAAGCGACTTTCCATGGCTCTGGGAGCGTCCTCCACTGCATAGCAGCAAGCTTGGCTCAGACAACAATGAAGGGGTCTGGATCGGCAGCTAGGGCAAGGCCTCTTTTAGCCTGTGGCGCAAGCAAGGAGTGTGCAGAGGGCAAGAAATGTTAGGAGCTTGTTTCTCCCCACCCCTTAAGAGAGAGCACAGAGAGAAACAAACTACTAGCCTCTTTAGCCAAGTGGAGGCCCGGAGCAGTGATGGCAAGGACTGGCGCCAAGGATGACAGCCAAGTCCAACAGAGGTGGACTAAGGGACAGACGGCAGGTGGCCCTGTGGCACACATATACAGAAGGGGCGACAATTGGTGGTTTACACTGGAGTATTACTTTAAAGAAAAGAAAAATACTGTATCAGGGCCTCAACCAGATTTTCTGCCCAGGGGCCTTCACCACACCTAATCAGACCCTGCTTGCATCACTGCATCAGTTTAGGTACCTGAAGGAAAACGTACAAACTGCGACAAAACCCCTGCTTAGGGTTAGTTGTGTAGCATGCTTTGGGATGATGTAATCTTAGATAAGGTGGGGAGATTTGTCTGCGGGTACCTTTAAAGAGACCCAAAGCTGAGCTGTTCATGTTCAAGAGCTCACAACCCTATGGGACAAGCTTCCCCTCCCATTAGCACACAATTCTTCCAGACATTTTAGTTTTTTAGTCATCTATGTTTACTCAAATATTTAACCTTTAATATCTGATTTGATATTCTGATATTTTTGGTGACTGACAATGACTGAAAGTATCGTACATATCCATAACCCCATCCCACCAAGAAATTTGGATGCCATCAGTAAGTTGTTTTGTTACCTGCTGCTCAATGTTTTTTCTAGTCCACCAATGAGTATCCTCTTTCAGCATGAGCTCCTCATGCCCCTGATAACCACCACCTGTCTTTGAATGACATTCGAGCAGTGAAAAAAGGTCTAAAAGTATAGTCCCCACTGCACCAGAAAATTGTGGAAATACTGTGGTTGATGCATAAATTGATGATTAACCCCAGGTTGTAATAAAAGGCTGTTATTGCCTTGTCTTCAGAATAATTGGATCCTAGGGTATATGGGTATACTGTAAATGTTGGTGGACTGATAAAGAACACATGGAACTGTCCAGTTTCTACAGTAAATTAAAATACTATAGTAAATTATTTTTTTTAATGAATATAGAAAAGGCACAGTTTATTATGTTTGAAGTTTCAAACATGGACTAGTTGCTTCACTTAACAAGATTTTAACAGTAGATAATTCTTGCACAGTTACTTACATTTCTGTTGCGCCTGTACACTTCACGTCCAGAGAAGAGGTCCTCACTGTACGAGCTCTCACTGTCTGCATAGATGTCAGAGAGTGTGCTCTTTCTTTTTGTGTCTTCTTGCTGCCTCTGTCAATAGAAATGGGGAAAACGGTTCCAGCTTTCCCAGCTTAAAAATGATCCAGAAAAACAGAGGTAAACCACCTGGACGTCCCTCATACAAGGAAAGCACTACCAGCTTTCAGATGGAGAAGCTAGTAAATGGATAAAGACTGCAAAGGAAGAGATGACACCAAAACATGGACACTTACAGAACTACCACCTAGATGGAAAGCCATAGGCTCTAAAAGTACCTTTGAAGTGAAGTACAATGCATATATATGTCCTTTTCTAAAGTGCCCTTGCTCAATGATTTAAAGCGGACCAAAACCCACATTTTTAACTAGCATGCCCTGAATTTCTGCCCCCATGAAGAGTAACTTTTGCAATTTTTCAGTGCCCCTACTTCACTCAGATAATGATGCCTGTTTTAGCTGTAAATCTCCACCTCCTCCATTAATTGCCTCTGTTGTGTGTGGCAATGATGTCACATCTGCCACACAGATGTAATGACTGATTACCTGCCATTTTACAGAGAGGGACAGCAAAAAAGACAATTCTGTGAGTACTCACCTGTAGAATTGTTTTTGTTCTTGCATGGCACGGCCTGCTTCAGTATTCATAACAGTTGGGTTATTCCGCCACAAGGTGGCGCAGTGTACTCCCGGCATCTCCCGGCCCGCTATAAAAACGGGAATAATGTAAAAAGGTAAAAACCCCAAATAACTTGGAACAATCACCATAAAGAGGCAACCAAGAAAAACGATAACAAGGGTGGGGTGAAGCAGGCCATGCCATGCAAGAACAAAAACAATTCTACAGGTGAGTACTCACAGAATTGTCTTTTTCTTATTGCATGGCATGGCCTGCTTCAGTATTCATAACAGTTGGGACATCCAGAAGCAGTGTCCAAAAGTAGGGTGGGATCCCCAATAAGTAACGTCCGGCAGTTCAAGTCACTACCGCCTGAAGTACCTTGCGGCCAAAAGCAGCATCCACTGAGGCCTTAACATCAACCTTGTAAAACTTGGAAAAAGTATGAACAGAAGACCAAGTTGCAGCCTTACAAACTTGTTCAACAGAAGCTTGGTGCTGAAAGGCCCAAGACGCACCAATAGCACGAGTAAAATGAGCAGTAATCCTAAAAGGAGGTTCCTTCCCTTTAGCAGAATAGGCCTGTTCCACCGCCTGACGGATCCACTTGCTTAGCCGGAGGCAAACCCTTCCTAGGTCCAGCAGGAAGAACAAAAAGAGCGTCAGACTTCCTGAAAGACTCAGTAGTCAACCAAATAAAACTTCAGAGCATTGACAACATCCAAAGAGTGAAGGGTCCGCTCCTTGGAATTAGCAGGGTTAGGACACAAGGAAGGCAGAACAATGTCCTGATTGAGATGAAAAGCAGACACAACCTTAGGCAAGAAATCCAGCTTAAACCGAAACACCACCTTATCCTGATGCCGCTCAAAATAAGGAGGTTTGATGGAAAGCGCCGCCAGCTCAGAAACTCGCCTGACCGAATTAATGGCCACCAAAAAGGCCACCTTAAGAGTCAGAATGGGCAAAGCAGCCCCACGTATAGGCTCAAAGGGTGGACCCTGCAGAGCAGACAACACCAGATTGAGGTCCCAAACTGGTAGCATAGGCTTACGTGGCGGACGCACAAGAGTAACTGCCTGGAAAAAAGTCTTAACCAACCTGTGATTGGCAAAGGATCTTTGGAAAAACATTGCCAAGGCTGACACCTGTCCCTTGAGGGTACTGAGTTGAAGGCCCGAATCCAAACCATGTTTCAAAAATTTCAGAATCCTGGGGATGGAGAACACCCGACAAGGAAAGGACTTGGACTCACACCAGGCAATGTGCTTATGCCAGATCCTGTAGTAGATAAAAGATGAGGATTTCTTCCTAGCTGTAATCATGGTATCAAAAAACAGAGGCTGGCAAACCCTTATCCATCAAGATGGAGGTTTCAGCAGCCAAGCCGTTAAAGCCAGTGTTTGTAAATTTGGATGGCACAGTTGTCCCTGAGTGAGCAGATCTGGATCCTTGGGCAGGGCATACTGATCTACTGCCAACTGCACGACGTCTGCAAACCACACCCTCCTTGGCCAACAGGGGGCCACCAGAATGGCTGGTACCCCCTCCTGGGCTATCTTGCGCAGCACCCTGCCCAGCAGAGGGAATGGAGGGAACACATAGAGGAGCCAAAACTCCATCCAAGGCATTGCTAGCGCATCCGTGGCGAAGGCCAGAGGGTCCTGAGACAGGGAGACAAACCTGGGAAGCTTGTGATTGTGACGAGACGCAAACAGATCCACATCTGGCTGACCCCAGCGGAGACACAGGGAGTGAAAAAACCCTGTTGCTGAGGGACCATTCCCTCAGCCGAGATGTCCCCCTGCTCAGGGAGCCTGCCTCCAGGTTCTCCTCCCCCGGAATGTAAACCGCCGAGATGCAGGGGACATTCTCTTCCGCTCAAGACAGTATCAGGGACACTTCCTTGAGGGCTCGCTTGCTCCGAGTCCCTCCCTGGGGAACCTTCCCCTTAGCAGAATAGGCCTGCTCCACCGCCTGACGGATCCACTTGCTTATAGTGGATTTAGCCGGAGGCAGACACTTCCTAGGTCCAGCAGGAAGAACAAAAAGAGCGTCAGATTTCCTGAAAGACTCAGTAGCAACCAAATAAAACTTTAGGGCCCTGACAACATCCAGAGAACGAAGCATCCACGCCTTGGAATTAGCAGGATTAGGACACAGAGAAGGCAAAACAATGTCTTGATTGAGATGAAAAACAGACACAACCTTAGGCAAGAAATCCGGCTTAAGCCGAAACACCACCTTATCCTGATGACGCTCAAAATAAGGAGGTTTGATGGAAAGAGCAGCCAGCTCAGAGACTCGCCTAATCGAGGTAATGGCCACCAGGAAAGCCAACTTAAGAGTCATAATGGGCAAGGTCGCCCCACTGATAGGCTCAAAAGGAGGACCCTACAGAACAGACAACACCAAATTTAGATCCCAAACCGGTAGCATAGGTTTACGTGATGGACGCACATGAGTAACTCCCTGAAAGAAAGTCTTGACCAACCGGTGATTGACAAAAGAGCTTTGGAAGAAAATTGCCAGGGCTGACACCTGTCCCTTGAGGGTACTAAGTTGAAGGCCCGAATCCAAGCCATGTTGCAAAAAATCCAGAATCCTGGGAATAGAAAACACCCTACAAGGCAGAGACCTAGACTCATACCAGGCAATGTAAGCATGCCAAATCCTATAGTAGATAAAGGACGAGGACTTTTTCCTAGCCCTAATCATGGTATCAAAAACAGAGGCTGGCAACCCCTTATCCATCAAGATACTTCAATACTTTCAATACTTCAATACTTTATTGAACCGCCAAGTAAGTACAGTGTACAGACAAGGAATGCTTTTTGGTAAGGAGAAACTCCATGAGAGCTATAACAATTACATGAATAACAAAGTATAAAAGGAATAATGATACAGTACAGGTACTATAGTGACTAACAATTGCCAGTGATGCAGAACAGGATGTAATAAAGTGCCACTCATACTCTGGGATTATTCAACGCCAAGACTGCGAGAGGAAAAAAACTGTTTCTGTGTCTAGAAGTTTTGGTAGCATGAGCCATAAATCTGCGGCCAGACGGTAGTAACCTGAAGAAGTGATGACCCGGGTGCGTCACGTCGCCATAGATCTTCTTTGCCCTTGAGGAGATTCTACTCATGTGTTGATCATCCAAGGAAGGTAGGGGGGATCCAATCAACCTGAAAATTCTTTTCAGCCTTTGCTTGTCTTTTGTTGAGACCCCGCTGTACCACACTGTACATGAGCTGGTCAGGATTGAACCAATGGCACCGTTGTAGAATTCCTGCCTTCAAGATCTTTTTGGACAACCCAAATTTTATCAACTGCCTGAGGAAGAATAACCTCTGTTGGGCCTTCTTTAGGATAGCAGACGCTTGCTTGCTCCACTTCAGGTCCTGTGTGATGTGGGTACCAAGAAATTTGGCACTGGTAACAATCTTGACAGCCTCCTCACCAATCAAAATGGGATGGTGTGATTGGTGGGATCGCCTAAAGTCAATTATAAGTTCAACTGTTTTATGTGTGTTCAGTATAAGATTGTTAGCTTTGCTCCAACAGTCAAGAGCATCTACTTGGGCCCTATAGCTAGACTCATCATTGTCACTGATGAGGCCGACTAAGGTGGTGTCGTCAGCGTATTTAATGATCTTGACCGATGGATCTGAGGAGATGAAGTCATTAGTGTAGAGTGAGAAGAGTAGCGGAGACAGGACGCACCCCTGAGGTGCACCCATGTTTGTGATCCTGGATGTCGAAATGAAGGGTCCCAGTTTGACCCTTTGGGACCTGCCTGTCAGAAAACTAAAAATCCAGCCTGATAGGTTTAGAGGGATGCCCAAGGATAGCAGCTTCTCTTGGAGAATTTGTGGGTCAATGGTGTTGAATGCCGAAGAGAAGTCCACGAATAGCAGCCTAGCATAGGACTTGGGACGATCAACGTGATCCAATGTGTACTTGATCGCCAGATTGACCGCATCCTCTGCTGATCTGTTCGCTCTGTATGCGAACTGTAGTGGATCCCAAGAAGAACCTGTGGCCTCCTTGAGGAATGACATGATTAGTTGTTCGAATACCTTCATGACCACAGGGGTAAGAGCAATTGGTCTGAAGTCATTCAAGTCCGAGGCGGATGAGAATTTTGGTACCGGAATAATAAGTGAGCTCTTCAGGCAGCTAGGGACTATACCAACCTCTAGCGAACTCCTGAAGATGTCTGTAAGGACTGGAGCAATCTGCTCTGCGCATACCTTGAGGCATGTTGTGGAAATGCCGTCAGGACCTGATGCCTTTCTGGGATTGAGGGACATCAGAAGTTTCCTGATGTCTGATACATCAAAGTCAAGCTTGGACGGACACTCAGGGCGAGGTGTGCTGCCAACACATGGAAGGGGATTGGTAGGGTGAGTGCCGCTAGTGGCTGGTTCTAACCGACAGTAGAAATTGTTTAGTTCCTCAGCGAGCTCTTTGTTTGGAGTAATGGAAGGGGAGGAGCCCTTGAAGTTGGTGATGTGTCTTAAGCCATTCCAAAGTGCCTTGGGATTAGCAGAAGAGAATTTCTCCTCCAACCTGGTTGAGTATAACCTTTTAGCAGCTTTTATCTCTTTCGAAAGCTTGTTCCGGAGTCTTCTGTATTCTGGAAGATTGCCATTTTTGTGGGCTTCCTCCTTTTTAGCTCTAAGGGCCTTGATCGTCCTCTTAAACCAAGGTTTGTTGCTTCCTGTAGGTTCTAGTCTGAATCAACATGTCCTCGCAGAACTTGATGTAGGACGTTGCCTTGTCTGTCCAGTCATTGATGTTGTTCGGATCTTCGAAGCATGCCTGTAGATTGGATTTTGCCTGCTCCGTCCACTTCTTAGTGGTAATGTAGGAAGGCCTGCAGTTTTTCAGTTGCTGCTTGTATGCTGGTATCAGGTGGATGAGGGCGTGATCAGAATAACCAAGTGCCGCTTTAACAATAGGTTTGTAAGCACCTTTTATCGTAGTGTAGCAGTGGTCAAGGGAGTTACCGCCTCTGGTGGGACAGGTAATATGCTGAAAGAACTTCGGCATTTCTAGATTGAGCTTAGCTTGATTGAAGTCACCCATTACGATGATGAGGGCCTGGGGAAATTTCCTTTCGCATTCAGTAATGCAGTTAACTAAACCATCTAAAGCAGAATTTACAGATGACTGAGGAGGAATATAGACCCCAATAAGAACAAATGAGGAAAATTCGATTGGAGCGTAAAAGGGTCTGCAGTTGACTGCCAATAATTCTAAACAGGGAGAGCAGCTTGTGACAAGGATTTTTGTGTCTCTGCACCAGTTGGAGTTCACATAGAAGCAGATGCCACCTCCCCGCAATTTTTGTGCTGCGTGACAGTCCCTGTCTGCCCTGATGATACTAAAATTGGGGAGCTCAAGTGCCTCGTCAGGAATGTTGGCACTGAGCCAGGTTTCAGTGAAGCAAAGAACCGCTGAGTTGGAGAACTCAGAACGATAATTACACAGCAGATGTAATTCCTCCATTTTGTTCGGGAGTGAGCGCAGGTTGGCTAGATGCACAGAAGGAAGAGCCAGACGTTGACCTCTCCTTTTTAGCCTCACCAACACTCCCGCTCTTTTACCCCTTCTACGCCATTTCTTGCTGCGCCTGTGACTTATAGCTGCAATGTGGTCCATAACCAAATCCCACAGCATAGAAAAAGAAGGCAGTTTGGGTTCTTTAATTTCCAGGAGCGTTTCTCTTGCGTATTTAGGGCGCATGGTGACCAGATATCAAGATGACCCTAGGAGGAGTGAGGGCAATGAACAAGTTTGAATGGGAGTAGGGACAAGTACCAACTTGGAGACTTGGGAAACCTGGTACAGCAATTCACTCCTGAACACAACAATGGATGAATGAGTCACCTTTAGATGTACGTTCTGTGCTCTAGGATGTTAATCAATATACTAGCAGTCTACCCCTCTGAATGAGTGAATCTGTGAATGAGTGAGACAATGAGTGAAACTGCTACATCCAGCCCAGCTCCCCAGACGTGTCCCGCCGAGCCCAGAGTGACTCACCGAGCCTGACCTTCCTTCGCTGAAACAGCTGCCCCCATCCGCCGATCAGCACGTTCAGGCACGGACACGCTCCTCCGTCTGCTGCCACGCCGCCGACCAGAGCCACCGCAATCATCACTCCCAGCTGCCGAGCGAGCCACCGTACATCTCAGATCCGCCGTTCAGGCTGCCATTCAGAGATGAGGGAGCTGCTGGCTGCATGCGCTCAAGACAGTCAGCGAGACCCGCCGGCCCCTCCAGACACGCCGGCACCCGCCAGGGGAGAGAGAGACGCCACCTCCTTCTCGGCCTGATGAAGAGATTGAGACACAATCAGAATGTCGTCCAGGTAAGGAAGGATGCGAATGCCCCGATTCCGCAGCAGAGCCATCACACCCGCCAGCACCCTGGTGAACACCCGAGGGGCCAAGGTGATACCGAACGGAAAGGCCACAAACTGGTAATGCTGATCCTCTAGAGCAAACCTGAGAAATCTCTGATTACCTGGAAAAATTGGCACGTGAAGGTAGGCATCCTTGATGTCCACTGAGGTCATGAAGTCGCCCGGGCGCAGGGTGCTGACCGCCGAGCGTAGAGACTCCATGCGAAAATGCTTGAACCTGACAAACTTGTTGAGACCCTTCAAGTCCAGGATGGGCCTCAAGGACCCGTCCTTTTTGGAGACCGTGAACAGATTGGAGTAGAAACCTCGACCCCGTTCCTGGACAGGCACCAGGCAAATAACTCCTGACTCTACTCAACCCTGAGCTGACAAAGGGTTTTGAGACATCCGGGATCTGATGAATCTTGGGGGCGGCCAGGCTGCAAACTCTGTCTTGTAACCGGAGGACACCGCCTCCTGAACCCACCAGGCTGAGACACGTAGCCTCCAGACGTGAGCAAAGAGCCGAAGCCGTCCCCCCACCCGGATGGGTGAGTGCGCCTCCTCATGCCTGAGGGGGCTTGGAGAAGGTTTGGGCTTGGGACCCCAGTAGAGGCCCGGGACGAACACGGGATCTGCCACGGCCCCAAGAGTCCCTGCGGGTACCCGAGAAGAGGGACCCACGACCTCCTCTGGGAGCACGAAAGGAGGGGAGGGAAGAGGAGGACCTCCTCCGTTGAGGCAGCCTACCATCCTTGGCTAAGACATCCAGACGCTCACCAAAGAGCCGCAGCCCCACAAAGGGGAGCCCAGTGAGAGCCTTCTTAGCAGCAGCGTCAGCTGCCCACTGACGCAACCAAACAGAGCGGCGCATAGCCACCAAAAGGGCAGAGGCCCTACCACTAAGCCGTACCACATCATCCATGGTAGTAAGGATAAAGGCAACAAATTCAGAGCAAAGCAAGAGGGCCCTATGCTCCTCCCTACCCGCTGTAGCGCCATCAAGGAGACGATTGCTCTGTCTCTTAAGAGCAATAGCTGTTATGGCAGAGGCACAGGCCGGACGGAGCCCAGCCCCCACAAATGTAAAAGCATGGCAGGCCAGTTGATCCATACGCCGGTCCTCGCTGTCTCGCAGTCTAGTAGTGTCAGGGGAAGGCATGACTGAGGTGTTGGACAGCCCTAGAACGGGAGCTTCCACCCCGGGGGGACCCAACCATCGCTTAACCAGGTCAGCAGGAAAGGGGTATTTCTTATCCAACCCTTTGGGCACTGCGGGCAATCTGCTAGGATGTTCCCACTCCTTGAGCACCAAATTAGTGAAATGACTCTGCTCAGGGAACTCCAGACGCTGCTTAAGAGGACGAAAAAGCTCACCCTGTTTTCTCTTAGCCACCTCAAGGGGGACAATGTGCAAGATTTCAAAAATGTGAGACAACAGATTAGCAGTGTCCTCAGGGAACCAGGAATCCTCAGACTCAGACCCTGGATCACTGTTGCAGCCCACCTGTTGGTCCCCAGAGGAATCAGAGCCCGGGAAAGGCTCCCTCTGGGGACCAACAGGTGGGCTGCGACAGTGATCCTGGGTCCTCTAGGGAGTAACGGTCATCAAAAAGATCAAGTTCCTCATGCTCCTCAGTAATCCAGGCAGGCGTGGGAGCCAGGTGCCGCTTCTTGCCAGAGGCCTTACGTGGAACAGGCCTAGCAAGCTGCCTTTCAATGCTGGCCACACGAAGTGCCAGATCAGACTGTGACCCCCTGCTAGTATCCCCCTCACTGGGGGCTAAATGCAGGCGCAGGGGGTAGGCAATGCCGAGAGGGGCGCAGAGCTGGGGAGCGAAGCGGGCAACCCAGACTGGAGCGCAAGGACACTTTAGGCGCACAGCACGCACACCCTGACACTGTCACTCACAGGGGATACCCCACATACGGTACACAGCCGGGATTGCCCCGAAGGACCTCCAAGCACGTTATCCCCAGAAGCCTCCATATGGTGATTAACACAGGCGCAATAGGCCAGCGCTCGGTAAAGGCCAATACAAAAAGCCACCCGGGATGCCCTCCCACGGGATACCCCCAGAAGTCAGTAAAGGGGGGATGAGGGGGAGGAAGGAGTAGAGCCGGGAGAACCACAACTCACTGGTATCCCGCCTAAAAGACATAAGTAAAAAACGACACATGAGCATCCCGCAACACATGCCCCACAAGACCAATAAAAAAACCCCAAGGGGAACTCACGGACCAAGGACACCGCAGGGTCACCAAGCCAAAGACTGCTAGATGAAGCGACACACTGGAGGATACCGCGCTGCAGCCAGAAAGGGAGAAATCCAGACACGCAGCTAATCCAAAATGGCACCGGCCTCGAGGGGTGGGCCGCGGGGGGACGATGCGATATGCGCCATCCCCCGGCCTCGCCCCCCCCAAAGAGCGCGAAAAACTGCGCCCACGTGACCCTGCCGGCACCATGATTAAGCAAAAAACGCCACAGGTTATAGCGCCACCCGCCGCGGAGCACAGTACAAAGTGGCGCGGCGGCTAAATAACACCAAAAAACACACTGTAAACAGCAAAATACACCACAACTAACACCACTTGCCGCTACCACTCGCCCCCCCCAAACAAAAGTCAGAGGGGGGGGAGAGACGAAAGACAGCGGCGACTATCTGGGCCAGGTGGAGGGGGGCCCCTGAAGGAAAAGAAGGGGACACAGTCCCCCAAAACACTTACCCCCTCAGAAGCCAGGACAGGAACTCCACATCCCTAGTAGGCTCATCATAAAGCCTATGACCAGCTACCCTTGGAACAGGGTCTGCGGCTTGGAGCAGCGCTCCTGGAGCACTTGACCCTAGTGCTCTTCTACCCTCACCCGATCTGTCAGCCAAGGCTGGGAGGCAGTGAGGGTCCAGAAACGGGTGGAAATAGACTTGCAGGGCCGCAGGCTTGGTTGCCCCGCTCACCTGCGCATAGAGAGAGAGCCATCTTCTATCTTCGCAGTTTCACTGCAGAGGAAACAATGGGAACTATATGGTTAATCCCGTTTTTATAGGGGTCCGGGAGATGCCCCAGCTCTTCTGCAGTACCACTGCGCCACCTTGTGGCGGAATAACCCAACTGTTATGAATACTGAAGCAGGCCGTGCCATCCAATAAGAAAAAACAATGTTCCAGGAGGATTCAAAAAGTGAAAATACCAATTTCTAGTTCTACACCCTAAGAGGGGAATATTGGCATGGGCTTTGGTCAACTGTATTTCAAGTGCAACAAGAAGTCCAGAACCTGCTCCCGATGCAGAGGTGGATATGGGGAAAAAATAAAAAAACAAAGTGGGGCTGCTGCACACTAAAAGGCTGACTAAGCACTCACGGCTCCGAACAGGAAAGTGCCTTCCCGATAGGTAATAGGCGGCTCTCGCCAGTAAGCTATTATTATTTTTTCCCCCCTAATCTATGCAATGGGGTGGCATTAGAGTTTAGCCGAGGCCGTTTTAAAGGTTGCTTACCATCTGAGATAAGAATTTATTAAGTAGACCCATGTCTACTCTATACAAATCCAAACTAAAACATTTTAGCTGGCATTCCACTAAAGTGGAATAAAATAAAATAAAAATAAAATAAAAAATAAAATAAAGTGGAAACAAATAATGGTTCAACTATTGGAACTGCCTGAACTAACCCAAAGACAGCGATAAGTACAGTGTGTCTAGATATTGCTGTACTCTGGCCCATCTATGCTTAGAAGAAAGAAGAAGTAGTTCTGGATTCTCTGACCTTGGCAAGCAGCTCTTGTTCCCTCATCTTCTGTTTCATCTGCTGCATTTTCTTGGCCTTCCTCCTCTCCAGCAGAGGTATGATCTTCTCATCTGTCAGGTGGCTCCGGAGTTCGCAGAACTCAGGCCAAAACTTGAACATGATGCTAAAGATTGTCATCTACGTATACAAACAAAGAGGTGATCATTTTATAATGAAAGATGTAACTACTGTTGTGTAGCATGTTTGCCCTTCTTTTCAGTTCCATTCGCTCAAGCTGGTAGCGCTGTCGGACAAGGGCAGCCATGTGACCACATTTGGAACATAGTCATTAACAATGGAACTGAAAGGAGGGGCACATTTTTGAGACCTGCTACAGCTACAAAAGGAGGAGAGGCATAGGTTTCAGGTGAGCTGCTTTTTTTAATTTCCATTGCCTTTACTTTTCTTGTAAGATATTATGGCAAATTCTGCATTTCAAGTTATCTGCAAGTACATTTTTAACAAATGACTGATGTATGTATATGTACAAGTGTAAGTTCCAGATGAAAGGGTTGGAGTGCATGATAGAGACCTGCTCAGGTCTGTTTGTTTAGACCCTTACCCCACACCCAGCAATTGCATTGCCTATGACCCCACTCAAATGGCCTTTAACCCAGCCCTTCGTAGAAGAAAATAGTAATAAGAAATGTATATTCATGCATGTAAAAAATAGTTTCATGTCTGCTAAAGCCAGCACATGCACATGCTGGATATGGAGAAGCAGCAGAAGTCACAATGAGGAAGAGAATATGTGAGGGGTTTAATAGAGATGCTGGATAGAAATGAGAAACTGAGAGGAAGGGGTAGGAACTGTGACAAGCTTTTAACATGTCCACTAGCAATTAAAGAGGAACAACACCCAAGAAATGTATTTGGATTTAGTTTAGTTCATCTGTGGTGGGACATCCTGAGCTGGGATGTCCTGCTATGTGTATATCCAAGGAACGCCAGTAAACACACCTTTTCCTTGTTACTATGGTGCATGCATGGGTGGCTCAGCCAATCAGCACTGTGCTTAGAGCGGTAAAGGAAATCTGAATAGAGTGAGCGCCACTGGCCTGATACCTGCCATTTAGGTGTGTGGTTTCAAACCCCATAAAAAGGTAAACCAACCCCACCAATAGTCCTATAGACAAGTGGGGTGTTGCTCCTCTTTAAGAAGCGAAATAACAGTGTATATTTTTCCAGTCATTGACAAGGACCAAAGGTCTAGGAGGAATAGCAGAAACCCAAGACTGTGCTACACTAGACTAACCCAAGACTGCTTTAAATGCAGCAGACAGCAAAGCAACTGGATCCCAGCTGCCTCCACTCTGAACACAACCGCAGACAAATGATCGGGTTTCTGGATATGCAGAGTGCAGGGAACTTTTGCAGTGAGGCAAAAAACATTTTAGACTTTTGGACAACTTTGAAAACAGATAAGAATTGCTCCAATCAACAGTCACTATTATCATAATCCATATGGGGTCAAGGACCTTACACGTTGCTTGCATTTACATCATTATATATGTAATGTGGTATTATAATTCCAAATAACATGGACCAGTACCTACAGTATTACTTACCCTATACTCCCCCCCTAGATGGGAAACTGGAGGTCATCAGAACCCTAAACCAACGAGCAGAGAAGATCCCAAACTGACCTGTGCTTCCCGAAATACATAAGGACCCAGATCCCTGCGCCGTTCTATCATCTTCTCGGCTTGCTCTGGAGGAATGTCAATCTGCAGTGCTGGAGGGATGGAGGAATTAATGAAACAGTTGATGATCGCTGTGATCTTGTTCTGGATAGTAGCGTCATCACAATGAGAATGACAAAGTTCCTGCAAGACATAAAACATGAAGGCTTCAGAACAGTGATTGCCTACATGTAGCATGAACATCTACTATACTGTACAGTATGCCACTCACACTGCTTTCTGTAACTAATGCTGGCAAAGTGGAATGGCCAGAAAAGGGCCCTGCAGCAACTTAGTCCACAGCCCCACTACAACATAGCTCATGGTGCTTTGTCTGATGGGGAAAACACATTTTGGTAGTTGTTGGAGGGTAAATTTCATTTAGGATACTCACTTTGTTGCTGTGATTCTCTTCCATTCCCTCTGCAGAGGGCCCGGCACTGCTGCTTTCAATAAAACAGGCATTGCTTGGGTGGGAGCAATCGGGGTAGGAGGGCCCAAACACTGGTGGCCACCATGTCTGGCATTGTAGGGAGACATCCTACTTTTCCACCAGTTCTTAAGCAGGGGGACAAGTAACTCCATGGGCATGGCAGGGGAAAATTGAACAAGGGAAGTTTAGGCACTTGATGCTGTTACATTTCTAGCTAAATGTGCTATGTCAGACAGGTTATAAATCATTTCTTATAATACTTTCCGTATCATTCCAGGAACAGAATCAGCCTGTCCTTATTATAATGTCATTTTTTAAATGTGTCCGATAGTGTGACTGATACATGAAAAACTCATTCAAATCTGCTATATCTTGCATGAATACTTCTGGGCAATCTGGAAGCAAACTGAAATAACTTCTATAACTATCTATGGGCAAATAATATATATATATATATATTATATACTTTACCACCAAGAGACTTGACTTAAGCAGCTCTAGTAAGGGCCTAAGATGGGCTCCTCTGCCATCTTAAAGAGTACAGAAACCTAATTCTGGGATGCCCCTCTATGTGAAATCCTTTGGTATCACCACAAAAATTACCTTTTTTGCGATCCTACAGCAAATGTGCCGACCACAGCATTTAGCGACCGTCTCATAGGGAAACCAGGGATGCAGCCTCTCCCCGATCCCTATTCCAGGCTCTGTTCTCAAACAGAGCTCTATGCCAGATATTAATATGCATGACATAATTCACTGATTGGATGAGAGCCTGTGCATGTGCCATCAGATTGCCTCCGAAATGAGTATATTTGTGATCCCATTGGGGTTTCACACACAGGAGCATCCCAAATCTGCAAAATGTTTTAAGGATTTTGGTCCCTTTTAAGCAAGTCTCAGACTGGCAAAATGAGCTAAGTGCTCTCACAATAGTCAGTCTCAGTGCACTTATCAGTGAGGGAACCTGTTTCATCTTATTCTCAGATTATGCCCTGTAGCTGGTAGGTGGACATACCTGATGCCCTGCAAATACAGACAGAGTCAAAGACATATAGCCAAGAAGAAGTTGCCATATAGGCCAATAGTTTGTCTATAGATGGCTTTTAAAAGGGTACCTTAGCAAATATGTCTGTGATGTCACCTAATTGTAAGAGGAACAAAGGCTTTTTCCTCATGCCTGGGGAATTGCAATTTGGGGCTGCCTGCCTAGGGGATGCAAAGGCATACATTGTTGGAGGTAAGAGATTGACGATTTAGAGGCTATTAAGTCACCAGGGGCAGGCTGCTCAGCCCTGGGTTGCTGGTTCCCATGCCTGATGCACCGGGCTGGTTGGAGGAGGAGGGGTACGCTATTTTTTTATGTAATCAAAAAGTTACAAATAATAAACAAAGAAGAATTTTTACCAAGGCTGTGGACTTGTCGGAGTCTAGTTTTGATCAAAACCCTCGGGGCATCCTATAGAAGGGTGTCCCACTGTGTGAAATCCCCAAGGTCACCAGTAAAGTTACGTTTCCTGGTATCTCCTGCGTCACTGCAAATGCCGGCAGCCGCATCCTCTGCATCCCGCCCATTGTGAAGACCGGGGAAGCGGCCAGATGGCATTTGTGTGTCACCCGGCACCTTTGAGATTGGGTGCCTTTGCTAAAAGTAAGATGGTTATGAATAAAAAAAAAAAGCAGGGACTAGGATACAGAAAAAAGAGGCTAATTCTCAGCAATAACTGCCTTATTCAGCAGCTCACTAGGATGAATCTTTTGCATGACAGGTACACTTCAATTATTTATTTTTACACTTTGCCTGAAAACTCCTAAATATCAGTAAAAACTGAGGAGTAGTGTAAATTAGGTATAACTCCATCCATGGCCCGAGGGCCACATGTGGACTCCGAGCCATCTGATGGCCACATGTGGCCCCTGACCTGCTGTGGGGAAAGTAAGTTAAAAAGAGGCACAGTAGGGGTGGAAGGGGAGTGACATAGAAGGGAACCAATGGCAAACAGAGGTGGCAGCAGTGGCTCGGAAGACATTAATTGGTGGCAGTATCCCAAGAAGCCCACATAGCAATTAAGGAGGATATTCCTCATACAGCACCACCAGAACCCCTGGATGAAATCTCTGGCACAGAAATGAGGCATAACATGTTTTTAAATGAATTGTATATTACCTTGGGAGGATTGCCTTACTAGCTGTCTTGCCTCTTGGCTGGGTTAATTAACACACACCGGTTCTGGGTTTAATACCACACACTCAGCACACCTACAACAAGGAGCAACTCATTTTGACACAATAAGCTTCAAGAAGTAAGCTATGGATTACAGAGACGTACCTTATACCTCTGCACCTCCTGCCAGAACAGAAAGCCATTTTCAACGAAATCTCCTTTAAGAGATATGAAGCGCTGGAACTGTTTGGCAGTAATCGGATTCAGCAAGGCTTTACGGAAAGCAATAATTTCCTTGGAGGAAGAAATCCATTTGCTGTCTAGGTGCTGTAAGAGAAAAGTTCAGCCAGGTTTGTCTCTAACACATCATTCAATAAAGGAAAAACCCTCTTTACTGCCAGCGATCACAAGTGCGTCTTTGCAGCCAATAAACACGCAAGATCTGTCCAGCACAAGTACCCCGAATGCAGAGAGAAGCTGTCTTATCAGATGGAGGGGAGAGATTATGGGGTTGTTATGGGCACCACATCACTTACCTCATTGGAAGTATTTCATTTTTTGTTGGGGGGCTGTAAAGAGAATGGAACGGCTCTTAAACTGGTCCAGTACCTAACAAAATAGTCCCAGGGGAGCCTCTAGGGATCAGCAGTCCTATTAGAAACCCCAGCATGCTTTGCAAAATGAGAAATATGCCCCTGTCGTTTAAATGTTTATGAGCATTCAATTATTGAGTCCAACTCTATTCAGCAGCTTATCAGTTTCAGTCCTGCCATCAGCAACTCCCCCGACCACTAGATCCCAGGCTGCTCCTCCTGTGCCGCCTCGTGCCCAAACTCCATTGGCCAGCACTTCCGTATCTGGCTTGTGCGCCTCTCTGTCATTCACAGGCCACGCCCTCTCCATTCACTACTATGAGGGGGGCATGCCAGGCCTCAACACCCCCCCCCAATGAATAAAATATGTGTGGCCAAACAACTGGAGATATTGGGTGGACTTGCTTACAGTGTCTGGCTGGACCAATCTCTAGCCCCTTGGTCCAGCTTTCCCCTGAGGAGATGTTGGAGGAATAATTACATAATAGATTCTCTCTCATAAAGGGTATGAGAACATATTGCTTTATGTATGGAGCTTGCCTTTGCATGTTGAGAGCTCACAGCAAATATCATGTAAGGGGTGGCTTGCCTTTCTCATTGAAAATCTACTGCACTTCACCTAGGGAACTTACCCATTAAAAGATATATATACACTTTATTGTTGTGGTATTGTGTCTGTGTTGAGGTGGAGAATACAGTACAGGCTAACTGAGAATATAAGCCTTCATCTTCTAGAACTGTGTATTCAAAATTTCACAATTATTAGCTAGTATGGTGAATTACAGAATGGCATTCATAAACCTGGAAACCCACCTTCCACACTCCAAGCTTCTTCTTGTTTGTTTGAAAAATGACATCTTCTGCGACATCCTTCATCTGTGACTGGAGACAAACCAGAGGTACATATTTAGTAATCATCACCAAAGCACGCACAGTAAGATGGCTGCAGCTTTCAATCTGGTTAATGTTGAACCTATTGTTCCATAATCTAGCATCATATTATGAATATCCTCACTTTTTCCTGTTCCTCTAGTGTGAGGGTAGCAATACTGGATCCTATAAAGAGGAACATCGGCCGCTGAGGCCAATTCCCCATCCCTGTGGCATCCTGATTCAGGATAGCACAAGTTTTGGGGGAGACTGCCACACTCTTACCATTCCTCCAAGTGTGGGTGCCCGGTTCGCGGAGAAGCCACACAAAAGGGACGGGGCTGCAGCAGACGCCCATCATGCGGCCTGTCAGGGGCTGCAGATGAAGCGTTAGCTTTGCAGAGCCTGGGCGCCAATCAGAAGGTGCCCTGGCGCTGTGTCACATGTTGCTGGGCAGGTTAGCCCGGACATGTGATCTGCTGCCCCGTCCTTGCCCTATCAGGGGACAGCGGTGGATGTGACATTTGGTTGGTCCTGAGGAAGGGGGCCGCAGCGCACCCCGAAACGTTGACCAATAACCTGATGCATGAATGGACTTATGGATTTTGTGGCATAATTTGCTTTGGATTTATAATATAACTTTTTGCCTCTTATCACGTCTGGAGTGCTGGTTCTTCACAGATCCTGATTCAGGATGTCCCACTCTGTGAAATTCTATGGATTACCTAGTATATTCACCTCCCCGCACAGGCCACAGCAGCATCTCCAGGTTTCCTCCACTGATGCGTGTACCCATGTCAGGCATTTATAAATGGCTGGTGTGGTTACGCTCAGCTGAAGAAGAGTAGCCAGTGCTTCAGTCAGCTGATGTCAAATTATACTATTCTATTCTATCCACCATAAGAGTTCCTTACCTTGGGGGCCTGGTAACTGCAGCACATACAGTACTACATAAGCTTGTTTCTACTACCAATAAAGGCGCGGGCTGCTGCTGATGCTCTAGGACTCTCGTCCCTGTGGCTCAAAGACTCAAGCATGGAATCAATGAGCATGGCTTACTACAGGGCTGGAGGGGAAGGCAGGAACTGTTTAGGGAAGTTAAGTCTCTGCACTTCCCTTCTAGGGTGTAGGTGTTTAAAGTGGGCCTATCAGGTGTTTAAAGTGGGCCTAACTCCCCTCGGGGCATCCTGGATTTTGGATGTCCCACTGTGCAAAACCTTGCCATTTGCCTGCAAACATTCACCTTAGTAGCGGTTCCAGATGGACTGGGAGCAGGAGACTGCACAGAGACTGGGCGATGCGGCCGCTTCTTTCTCTATGCTGGTCTCTGTGTGTAACCACATGTATGCCATGTGTAGCCTAATAAGGGATAATGCAAATACATTAAACTAGACCAACAGCCTGGCACAGTTGGAAAAGAAAGGTAGCCACCATTTTGGAGCTTCCTCTCCCAGCGTCTCAGCCATGCTGCTGCCTGGATTCAACTGACATAACTGACAATGCACAGTAACAGGAAGCCCAGCAGCACTTCCTGTTTGCAGGTGGCCTGCAAATGCATGGGCCGCCATTTAGGTTCTAAAATTGAATACAGCAGGAGTTAGAAAAAGGTAAATTAATTTCTACGTGCAGGAATCTAAATTGCCTTGTGGAGGGATGCATATGAGCCCTTTTTGTTGTGTTGGTCTGGTTTAAGTAATTTTTGACTGTTGGTCCACTTTAACTATACAATAATAATATTCAACTATGAAAAAGTATTTTTTCCGTGTGTCTCTTACTTTCATCTTTTGGCGTTCACTGTATTCCGCTGTGGACAGAAACATTGGAAGCCATTTTTTCTCTATCCTCATTCGGACATATTTTTGTATTTCAACAAGGACAGCAGAGGAGAGGCGATCGTGGAGAATCTTTCCCCAGCCGCCTGCCAGCATCATAACCTGCAGAGAGGGGAGAAGGAAAGGGTTACTTGTAGGCTTAGCGGCACAGATTCAAGTGAACCATCTAAGAGGTAAAATTTGTGCCGCTATTGCTGCCCCCAAAGCTGTCATTTAACAGGTTCCCAACCTGTGGCCATATATTTACATATATAACTACACAGGGGGTTCTTATTGAAATGTATCTGTGGGATAGTGGTCAAAACTATTATTACTTACCTTAGGTCTTGGGCAGCAGATCCTTTCAGTAATGCTGTGCAAGGGCTGACATCAGACATGCTTAACCCTCAGCATCATCTGTTGTGGCCCCTGACCTACTGTGGGGGAAAGTGCAAGGGGTGAATAGAACTGGTGTGTACAGTTAGTTACATAGGGGAAAAGTAAGGATGGGAGGTTGTACAGAGAATTATATAGGGCAGTTTCTAGGCATAAAAGTGCTCAGTGCTGGAAGTAAAAAAAATCTGCCCCCTCCTCACTCATGGTGCTGCTGGTCCCATATAGGCATGTGCCAGATTGTGCCATAGCAGCAAGCAGTGCCCCTACCCAGGACTGAGCCCAGTCTGGGGGGGGGGGGTGAGGGGCCTGTATTAAGGCCTGCACCACTCATAGTGGCCCTGACATATCTGCAGAAAACAAGATGGCTGGAATAAAGTTGCCCCCCAATGTCTTTTGTGCCCAGGGCCCAAGGCGCATCGCCCTTCTCGCCCTCTCCTAGAAACAGCCCTGGATATAGGAGAGGCACATTGGAATGGAGGTGGCAGCGGTGTCCTGGAGGAACATGGTGACATTGATCATACAACACCACCCCTGGGTGATATTTCTGGCAGAATAATAAGGTGAAGGTTACCTATATGTATGCTTAGCATTGATGGGAGTAAGGATGGGTTGAGTATTGGGAACATGGTTAAACCGGACCAACAACCATTTTACATAAAATGGGCTTTTAACCACAATAATCAATTGGGCGCCGTTTTTCTCCATGAAGCTTGCAAACGCCACATGACCTCGCCGGCTGACCACAGGTTACAATTTTTGCAGCGGAGCTTGGAAAAAGTTGAGTTTTCTCAGGCTACAGGGGTTAATGTGCGGGGGGACCCACAGGCACATATATTGGGGGAGGTAACACAATCATCATGTGTGTTATCATGTGTGTGGGGATTGTATGTGGGAATGGGGTGGTGTAGTGATGGTAGTGAAACCCCCCCCCGGGTCACCAGATATTCACCTGGACCCAGGTTCCCATTGCGCATGTATAGCTTTCATGCCCGCATGCCTGCTGTGTGTGCTCTCCAAACCCCGCAGTTTTTCAAGCACGCACAGGAATATAGGATGTTGAGGGGTGCATGGCTAAACTTAGAGGCCGATTTATTAATAGCGCCAGTTAGCGACAGATGAGCGTCAGTAGCGTGATTTTCACAGCGCTGGCTAGTATTCGCTGTGCTTGGCCGTTGTTCAGTTGTTGACAGCGACTCAGTCGGTGTGCGGTAATGTTGAATACGGGGTTAGGAGTCGCTGTTTGACAGGTTCCGCGCTGTATGGGAGCGCATGACAACGAATGGACATAGCGAAC
Organism: Gastrophryne carolinensis; assembly: GCA_027917425.1. Classification (NCBI taxonomy): domain Eukaryota; kingdom Metazoa; phylum Chordata; class Amphibia; order Anura; family Microhylidae; genus Gastrophryne; species Gastrophryne carolinensis. The sequence goes on from CM051239.1 coordinate 387,221,369, forward strand.
GGCTCCCAGCATATTCATTAACAAATCACGCTCAAAAACTTCTAGCGCTGTGAAATGCTTGTTTAAACCCCAGAGCGCTGGCGGCGATGTGTTAAAAGTAGTTTTTTAACCCCCAAACAACCTTATTTTTTGAAAAAAATAATAAACAAGTTTTTATAAACATTTTGTAATATGAATACATTAATATCAGACCTGTAATATCAATTCTGCACAATTTTTTTTTTTTTTTTTTTTTTTTACCTTAAAAAAAAAAAAAATAACATTGCAGAAGTGGTCACCGAATTTTTGACATTTAAAAAAAAAAATAAAAAAAAACAAAACATTAATATCAATTAATTATGAATATTTAAAGATTGCTCCATTGAAATGCATTGGAGAGCGCCAGGTAGCGAGAGGTCATACCTGGCGCTGTGATGGGATTAGCAGCGCCGCTGTTCGCTGAAGTCTGCAACATGATGAATCCCGCGCTAGCTGACGCTCTCGCCGGCGCTAGCCTCATTTAGCGTGCTAAATGCGTGATTGTGTTCGCAGCCTGGCGTTCTGGAGTCGGTAGCCGCCGATAGCTGGCGCTACCTGGCGCTAGTGAGACACTACCTGGCGCTATCCCTTGATAAATAAGGCCCTTAGTCAAATACTGTGTGGTATCCATGCTGTCTCTGCCCTGTGACCTGGATGTCTGCCAGGCTGCAGGACATTAGGAGATGCCGTGGCCTAGCCCTACATGCAATGGAACTTGCCGATTTTGTTGGGCATCCCACAGGACATCCCACATTTAGATGACCCTAGGACAGGGAATAACCCAGCCTTGGAGTCGCTTTGATTTTTCAGAATGCAAAGCTCTTCAAGTGAGAATTCTATCCTATATCCTTTGATTGCAGCTCTGGAATTCATTTCCCTCTGTAATAAAATTACTTTTTGGATTTTCCAAGAAAAACTTCTTGTTAGAGTTTACAGCTCTCCTGAAGATGGATGCCACTGGCAAACAAAAAGGGGATTTTAACACTTAACAAAAGCCGTTAAAGCTAAAAATACCATTGTAAAATATTCTGAAACAAAGCATAATTCTCACTACAAACAAGAAGAATGTTTCTCAGCTTTTTACAAATCTAAATCAATGACAGAATAACATCCAATCTGTAAATACTATGTTTAGAACATTTATGACTGTAGTGGGGGCAAGAGCTGAAATGTTTCTGGGCACCATAACTCTCTGCAGTTACCATGACAGTGATTTCTGAAAAAGGGACAGCAGTCCTGTTACTAACTGCCAAAGACCACATCTCCAAAAATAACAATGGAGGGCAAATGAAAAACTCTACATACGTGAGCCACATCCTAATGTCTAGGGGCAACATAGGCAAGACATTTTCAGAATTCATATTATTGGACTGTCCCTTGGCCCACCAGAGGGAATCATTTCTGGGCCCCACTAGAGAAAATCATTCTTGGGACCTCCACCTGGGATTTTTACTCTCCCTGGTATTGTTTCTCTTCAACTGCTCATCTCGATTTGGGATGCCTTGTTTTGTGTATTTCTAGGGGTTCGCTGCAAAGGGGAGTTTTTATGGCAATCCCCGGGGATATACGCAGAGAAGGCACCCCATTTACTTGTAAATAAGCCAATCTGACATCATGGGTAGTAAGCTGAATGGGGCACGAGCAGGTGAGCAACTCTCCACGTACCTGCACCAGCCATTCAGAAAAATGGCACATATACCTGGGATGGCCAGAGAGGTGAGCATACCAGGGGATCCTGGGGGTTTCACATATCTCCTCTCCAGGAATGCCATTGCTCATCCTTAAGGCCCACCACCGAATATCATGCTTGTGGCTCACCAGACTAAATCATTCTTGGGGTGCGCCAGACTAAATCATTCTTGGGGTGCACCAGACAAAATCATTCTTGGGGCTAATGACCACTAATGACCACTCTGGGACCTATGCTCTGCTGGTGGCTTTGGGTTAATGCATGGGGCCCACCTTAGGATCCTCTGGCAGGCCAGCCCAGTCCAAAACTGCATATTATGGTTCCTCCCTCTTTTTGAAGTCAGTAGAATGTATCCCATGAAGGAAGTGTTTGTACACATATTGTTTGCACACATATCCCTCGTTGCTGTCATGGGTAAAAGGATCAAATGATAATAATTGCAAAAAATTGATGATTATTGCCTTTTTGTAATTGCGGTGAAAAATGTGATCACCTATGTGAAAGGGGCCATAGGCTATAATGGGCAGTGAATCAATCATTAATGCCCTACAGATATGTTGCATCTCAGAAGTGTAAAACATGCATAAGAGAAGCAGAATTATTCTCCCACCTGCTCTTGTTGGTCTCTCGTAGCTGGACTGTTAGGACCGAAGAAATATTTTTTATTTAAATATTTGTTCTTTATGTCCTTCGATTTTTCTTGCCTTTTTTCCTTTTCCTTGTGTGGCATTCTTCTGAGCTGCTCAAGATCAATCCAGCACATAAGATCCATGCTACAAAAGCAACAAGAGTCAGTGTAAACTAACTTCCACTTCTAGGTGATATAACAGCTTTATCCAATCGAGGCATTCTTTATACAACTGCATTTCCATATTGTTCAAAAAAGTCTTTGCAACATTGTTGAAGAAGCTGCCACAAATGTGCTGCACTTGTAGGTTGCCTTGCTTTCTCCCTTCTGTCCAGCACACTTGCTAACAACTCAAGAGAGCCCCAGACCATTACACTTCCTGCTCCAAGGACATTTGGTGTTGTACTTATGTAAAATACACTGCGTATATACCAAGGACATATCTGTATGTAAGTCATACTACATGAAATAAACATGAACATAAAATAAAAAAAACTATTTTGATGAGTGGTGAAAATGTTAAAAACAACAACAGATCTGGTTGTTTTTTTTTTATAACTACAGATATTATAACAAGACATACTTGGGAAGTGGGCTCTATGCTCTGATGGTTAACAGTAGCTTTTAGATGAGACCCATCAGCCCAGGAGTGTTGGGCTAATCTTGCCACAAATCAGGACCTGGAAGGAGGTGAGTACTTAGCCGTGTTTTGGGTTTGAATGTTATTTTACACTGAGGGACATCTTTAATGGGTTGGCCTCAAAGGCTTACTATTCAGTGATCCTTTTCAAACTTTAGTATGAGCTTTTTGTGGCCTAGATTTCTGGGCTGTAGAGTTAGAGCTAGTTTTGGCTGCATAAAAAAGCATAAAAAAGGAATCCTCTTACTAATACGGTATAATTGGTGTAACTTTCCTAGGTAGTTTAGAAATTGTAATCATAAATACATTATATATTATCTTATAATATATAATTTAAAGTTGACCAAAACCTGGGATTTTCACTTTTCAACAGAATCTGATCGGGATTTGGGATGCCCCACTGTGTGAAACCTTCTTAGCTTTCCAATGAGCCCACAGGGCAGGCTTGGCTCTCCTCCATACGGCTGGAGAAGATGAATGGAATCCTAGCCACATGCATAATCTGCAAGCGGCACCCCCTGCTTCCTTAGGCTGCCAATGAGTTACAGCAGATGTGGCCTGAGAAGGATGCTAGTGATTCCACCACTGGCCGCGCATGTGCTGTGGGCTCATTGGCAAGGTAAGAATATTGGATGACTGGTTTCTCACAGTTGGGCACCCCAAATCAGGAATGTTTTAAAAGGCCTTTTTTAAAAAGTGGAACACCACCTGGAATTTTCACTCTCCCAGGTATTGTTTCTCTCCAGTGGGAAATCCTGATTTGGGATTCTGTGGGTATCCTCAGAAATCGGAGAGGATACACAGCAGGTGCGGGCCAGTAGCCAGTCACTGGCTCATGCTCCGATCATTTTTACTTGAATCCTCATTTACTTTTTTTGTGCGGGCATCCCCTGTTGCCTGCTCATGTGTGACCAGGTTCCCTTGTTGCCATCAGTGGGCACATCACAAGGCTGCTTGAGAAATGTGAGCTGTTTACACTGGGGTCGATAGAACCCTGGAACAGCAGTCTACAGGACAACAGCCCATGGGATCGAATCTGCAGGGCTGGCAGGTGAGTGCCATTTATTTATTTTTTACAGCCTAGACTTAGGGCCGGATTAAGTGTGGTGGAGGCCCCTGGGCACAAAATCTGGTGGAGGCCTTGCTGCTCTAGACTCTCCGTCCTGCCCTGTGATGGCTTTGGCTGCAGGTTTGCAAAAACGAAAAAAGGCTTGCCTAGACATGGGGGGGGGGGGGCACTGCCACCAATAGCTTTGCTGCTGGCCCTGCAGCCTGCCAGGGCAGAGACTGAAAATCCTCCTAGACCAGACCATAACCCTAAGATTGGTTGAGGCCCCCTTTGCAGAACAAGTGGTGGAGGCCCCCGGGCCCGCCCCCCTCATAATCCGGCCCTGCTTGGACTGTATTTTAACAGGTTGGAAATTTATGCCTCAACCTCCCAATGCCCAAACTGATGACTGGCTGGGGTTACGTTGAGTGACAGCTCATCTTTCCTGGGCACATTAAGAGAACAAATCAATGAATATGTGAGAAACAGAATGTCTGATGGGACTTGTCAAACATTCTGTATGTTGCCCAACTTACTGCACCATTTCCACTGAAGACTGTTCCTTTCAGTTCTCTAAAGCATACCTAATGAAGCCAGCCTATGACTCCACATTAAATATACAATTGCGATAAGGTTCCTGAAACATACACAGGCTGGCCTCACGTCACACACCGAGGGAGCGCTGCTGGCCACGCCGCCATCAGAAGGGAATTGCTATAGTACACAGCTGCCCATTAAAATGCTGGCAGTGGGTGCGCTGGGGAGCTGAGCCCAGATTGGGGCAGATGTTTTCATTCTGTGGAACACTGATAAGGCGGGTACAGGGAATTGCCAAGCCCATTATTAATACCTCTTGAGCAATGGCATTGTACCTCTGCCTAGAGCCAATCACGTTTTCCTGTAAGTCTAATTTATTGGGCACATTTGCATGAAAAGGTTCATGTCATAACACACGTGTGAAGAATGCGAGAATGATTTATGGCTGCCGAGAACTGGCAACTCTGCAACTACAACAGAGTTCCAGGACAAAGGCAACACATAGCTACAGAGGGATTAAAGAGGAACAAAAGCCACAGTTTGAAGTCCTCATAAACTTGTTTGGAGGAGAAAAGATGGCCAAAGCCTGCTTGGTTTAACCAATAACTTGATTATTTATTAAATACAGATATATCAAGCTGGTATTAGATTTAATAAAAGAAAGTCTAAAAACTATTTACAGCATATGGTAATAGATCAATACATTTAAAGTGTATTGACTGGGTGGGAATGTATTTCCTATAGTTGTTCTGGGGTTGCTGTTATCCCCTTGGTGAGGGGATACCGTATATACTCGAGTATAGGTCGACCCGAATATAAGCCGAGGCACCTAATTTTACCACAAAAAACTGGAAAAGTTATTGACTCGAGTATAAGCCTAGGGTGGGAAATGCAGCAGCTACGGGTAAACAGGGGAACATGGACTCAAAAGAGGGACAGTCCCTCCAAATCAGGAAAACTTGGGAGGTATGCAATAACAGTACACAGAGCTGTGGCAGCGCTATCACTAAAGAAGCTTTACCTGCTGCCATTTTAACATAAAAATCCCGCCCTCGCCTGTAGGGGCAGAGGAGCACACAGCCAGCATTGGTGTGCATCCTTCTCCCCTTTCCTGTCTCCCATTCGTTGCGTCCCTGGACGTTCCAACCTTTTTGCTGAGTGAAGGTTGGGGACAAAAAGCGCAGACGCGCAGCCAAGCAGCTTCCAGGGAACGCTGCTCACCACCCGGGTAATGCTAAGAGCAGACTTGCTCTTAGTGGATGACTGCCCCGCCCCCTGCTCGCAGATTGACAGCAGCGATGTCGGCTGCCTTCACTCCTGCACGCCAGCTGTAAGTTTTTTCATCCCTCCCCCCGCACGCCAGGAAGTCTCTTTGCGCCCGCAGGCACCGGGAACTATTAATTCAGAAGACACCAGCACACACACACACACACACACACCTGCCTGATGAGGGGGACACAAAAGGGCCACATGCCCCGCACTGCTCCAGCATCTTCACTGCCGACGGCGACCGGGGCTGCGCGGGGGGGCAGGCGTGGGTGCGCGGCCGCGCGCACCTTAGCTCCTCCTACCTTTTCTCCTCCATTTCACTGACTCGAGTATAAGCCGAGGCGGCTTTTTTCAGCACAAAAAGTGGGCTGAAAAACTCGGCTTATACTCGAGTATATACGGTAGTTATTCTCGAACACGCTTCGCCAGGCAGCTTCATCAGGAGATTCTAGCGTATAGATGGATGGGAAGTTCTATATTGGTGAGAAGACCTTCCTTTGTAGTGTGTTCAGGATCCAAAAGGGGTTGTATTTAGTTGTCCCCTTTATCTGAGGGTATTGAATAGAAAGGTGGTTATGACGGCAGCTACATGGTATGCTCGGTGATTGCAGTGGCCGTGCTCATCATTCGAGAGTCCGTTGTCAGTCTGGCTGACAACAGACTCCCAAATGATCAGCACCAATATTGAACTTCCTATCTATCTACACTGCAGCATCTCCTGATGAAGCAGATCTCCAACTTCGGTGAAACGTCTTGAGAATATATACTCACTAAGGGGATAACAGTAACCCCAGAACAACTATAGGAAGAACCTCCTCGATCAGTCATTGCACTTTATTTGTATGGATCCCTTACCACATGCTGTAACTAGTTTTTATACTTTCTGGTATAAAATCTAATACCAGCTTGAAAACCATGTATTTAATAAATAACCAATTGTAGGTTTTGGTCCAGGCCATCTTTTCTCCTCTAAATAAGTTTATTATAAGTTTATTATAACCCAGGTGGGACCAATACTTCTTCACCCCCTAGACCTCTCTCCCTGTGTTAAACCACTATTAAACTGGACCAACAGCCTGGCACAGTAGGAAAAGAAAGGTAACGGACATTTTGAAGCTTCCTCTCCCAGCATCTGAGTCATGCTGCTGTCTGGATTCAACTGACATAGGGTCTTATTCATGAAGGGATAGCGTCAGGTAGTGCCTTGTAAACGACAGGTAGCGACAGGTGAACGCCGGACACGGCACGCAATTACACATTTATCAAGCGGATTCTGTTGAGCGACTGGGATAACGCCATGTTGCGTCCGATTCATCATTATCCCAGCCTCAGCGTACAGCGCCGGCGTTCAGCCTTGCAGAGCGCCACGACTTACCTCTTGCTACCTGTCGCTCTCCCATACATTTCAATGGATGTTCTTTTACTTCTCTTTAAAGTGGACCAACACCCACAGGTGATCGCCCGGCAATCTATAAGATTCCCGGGCCGATCACCTCCCTCCCCGCGGGACATCCGAGATCGGGATATCCCGCGGGGTGAAACCCCCCCAAACACCCCAAACTCCTTACCTTATCTTCGGCAGCGGCCGGCCGCCGCCGCCTCCCTCGCGCCCCTCTAGACGTGCGCGCGCCCGCGCTGGCCGTCTGTAAATGGCCGGCGCGGGCACGCGCGCGTCAAGAGTGACGCGCGGGAGGCGGCGGCGGAGGAGCCGCTTGTCCGCGGCTTGTCCGTCGGCGCTGGGAGCGGGGAGAGGTGAGTTTTTCTTGGGGTTCGGGGGGGTTTCACACAGCGGGGCACCCCGATCGGGGGTGCCCCACCGAAGTGGACCAAGACCCAGGATAGTCAAAATCCTGGGTGTTGGTCCACTTTAAACAGGGTGTTTTTATTAATTTTTTTTTTTATTCTCAAATAATGTTGGGACCTCTCCTGGCCTAGAAAAAGCCATTTTTTCAAATTGTTATTATATATTTATGCAGAATTGACATTACAGGTCTGGCAATAATGTGTTCATGTTACAATGTTATTACAATGTAATTCCATATGTTTTCGCTTTGTTACTGGTGGATACATGTTCAAAAACAGCCCTTAATCACATAGCCTCCGGCGCTCTGGGCTACAGCGAGGCATTTTTGAGCGCCGGCGGTCGGTCGCACTGACCAGTCGCTACCATTCGCTCCCATACAGCGCTGTACTGGTCATATAGCAACTCCCCACAATGTATTCATCAATGCTGCACAGCGACTGAGCCGCTCTGAACTAGCGAACCACGGCCGAGCACAGTGACTACTAGCGGGCGCTCTGAAATGTCTGCTACAGGCGGTCATCTGTCGCTACCTGGCGCTAGTAATGAATCAGCCCGCACACTGACAAGGCACAGTAACAGGAATCCCAGCAGCACTCCATGTTTGCAGGCAGCCTGCATATGCATGAGCCACCATTGTGTTTTTAAAATTTACTACAGTAGGGGTTAGAAAAAGGTACATTAATTTTTATGGGGAGGGATGCATATGAGCACTGTTTGTTGTGTGTATAATCTCTGATTGTATGTAAATATCTTATGTATTCATGGCTGAGGTGGGAGGGCCGGATCATGGCACAGCTTTATGAATCATGTGCGCGCTCTGCTGTGGTCAGAGACAGCTGTGGGACCACCGTGGCTTGTCGTGCTCACTCAGACTGAGAGCACCAAGGGACAGAGTAGCTGTTAGACCCCCTTTTGTGTGATCCTGGTGGAATTAAATGGAAAGGAGATCAAACTTTGGAGCTTTGCTGTGGCTTCTTCCAGGCGCTGCGGAAAATGGAGGCGAGGCACATGGGACAGGCAATAAGGGGGCATACAGTCTCTTTAAATAGGTACAACACCCCCTCAAATCTATAAGACACTTGAGGGGGTTGGTCTACCTCTTTATGGGACATTGGGAATTGGGATCCCCTGGCATGTGAACCCCCCTGGGTTGCATGATCCACCTTCCCCTCGCCCCACCCCGTGCTGCAACAGCATCCCCAGCATACCTCTACCTCGGTCCGTCTGCACCAGGCCTTCTCAACACATGCAAAGCTGCTGAAGAGCGCATGTGTCTTCATCTTTCTGCCATTTTTAATCCTGTACCTTCTGCTTTCCTCTTTTCTACCATTCTTTACATTCCCACCCTCTACTTTACATTCCCACCCTCTATTTTTCTTTTCCACAATTTTCCACTATTCCTCAGTTGCCCATTTTATCCAAATTTCACCCATCTCCCTCTCTTTTACACATTCCCTCCTTCTTTACCCCTTATCCACATAAAATTTTCTCTTTTACACATTTCCTCTGTTTTGTATCTTTTTTTTCCACATTTCATCACTATTTTTTTCTTTTCCACATCCTCTCTGTCTCCCACTTCCTTATTCCCTCAATTGCTTTACTGGATTCGTTTTATTTTTTCTCTCCTTCACTTTTCCTAGATCCCGCTTCTCGTTCTCCAGAACAAATAAGGGTGCTGTGAAGAAGATATCCAGTTTAATCGTATAACAATGCCTGAATCCCCTGATACCAGTCCGGTAGTTTCCCTTTATTTTCCCCAGTCACATTTGGCCTGCCAGTCTCAGAAGGAAGGCCAGCTGTGTGGCTAAATAAGGGGACAGTGGGGATTCACAGCCTGAAAGGGTCATTTTGCACCTCTGAGCTGGGAAGGCCCCACCGAGTCTAAAACAGAGATGACTCCTGCAGAGAGCCCCCTCTCTTCAAACACCAGTCCCTTAGACATCTAGGACCGACAAACAATGGACCGTGGCTGAGCTGCTGTGTGTCCCAGCACCAAGCCAGGCACAGAACCGAATGTAGCCTGGAAAGCCACACTGGTACATACTTGATCCACAGCCATACCTAGTGTCGAACCTGAGGAAATAGAGATCTTGTGTTCTTGGACTCGAAAGATGCGGCACGACTAGCCCATTAGTTTACCTTAGGCTTTCACACATCGGGGCACCCTAAATTGGGATGTCCCTGGGAAGGGTTTCCACCTCACAGGAAAGTCTCATACAAATATATAAAGACATGCTTTGATGCAAATAACTCACACAAACAAACAGTCATTGGCTTGGAGTGATCAGAGCTTTCTGTACCTGGCAAAATGGTCCTCTAGGAAGGCTCGGAAGTGCTCTAGTTCCATGCGGTTCCGTAGCAGGGTGCCCAGGTTGTAGTTCCTGTGCTCCTCTGGTACCTGCTCCCACAGGTTGGGTTCTTTGGGAATGTCAGGGGGTGCCACAAAGAGTGACTTTCGGGCCTGATCCTGGTAACATAATAGAGGTAAAGTTTCAGATAAATTGCTGTTCAGATTTGAATTAAAGTCTGCATTAATCCGGGTGCATTAATTCATCTTTAGACTATAGCAACCCTCTCCTTTAGCCAACTAATGTATTTTTAGATAAAGCTACATTTCCTCAGCTGGACTCCAATGCCCTGGATTAGCACCTTTAAAAAAAGAAAAAGGTTTACCTTACCAGCGAGAGCCACCCGTTCTACCACTGATTGGTAGCAGACGCAGGGAGACTGCCCGTCCTGGCTGTGGATGAGTGTCTAGCCAGCCAGTGGGGCTGCTGCACAGTTATTGGCTGACTAGGCACTCAGTCCTGGTTGGGGGCTCAGAACACAGAAGTGATGCTCCCAGCTGGGAACCTGCAGCTCTCTTTTTTTCTTAACCCCCTAATCCACTTCAGCACAAGGCTGGGGGTGGCCTGTTGGTGGTGGGCAGGTGACAATGAAGTACAGTGCAGGCTGGACTTTCACTTTAAAGCGAGAAGCCATCCCAAATCAGGATGCCCCAGGGATGGGAAAATCAGCCTCCCTAGAGTCTTTTAGACAAGGGCGTTATTCATGAAGCGCCAGGTAGTGCCTGTACAGCGACAGGCAGCGCCAGGTAGCAGCAGGTGAACGACGGAGACGGCACACAATTACACATTTATGAAGTCGAATCTGGCGAGCGACTAGAACAACCCCATGTAGTTTCCAATTCATCATTATCCCAACCTCAGCGTACAGCGCCAGCATCCATCCTTGCAGAGCGCCACATCTTACCTGTTGTTACCTGGCGCTCTCCCAAACATTTCAATGGACGATCTTTAAATCCCTTTTTTTTCCCTTAAAAAAATACTCAAACCTTCCGACATGTATCCTGGGCAAGAAAATGACATTTTTGAAAACTTTTTGGATTAATAATATTTTTATGCAGAATTGTCCTTAAATGTCTGGTATTAAAGTGTTCATGTTACAATGTAATAACAATGTAATTCCATATGTTTTCGCTTTGTTGCTAGTGGATACATGTTCAAAAATCGCCTTTAATCACACAGACTCTGGCGCTATGGGCTACATTTTTGATGAGGCTGGTTTTTTGATGAATGTGGTGTGAGTCAGTCGCTCTGAGCTGGCGCTCCTATTCGGTCCCATACAGCGTAGTACTGCGACTCACACATGAGATTCATCAATGCCGGACAGCGACTGAGGCGCTCTAAAACAATGATCCATGGCCGAGCACAGCAGCTACTAGCGGTCGCTCTGAAATCCGCTCTACAGATGCTCAACTGTTGCTACCTGGCGTTAGTAATGAATCAGCCTGTTAGGAATTGCAAATGTATACAACTGAGCCTCTCATATTTACCTGGGACAAATGGCCCCTTATTATCAAAGAGAACTAAAAGTTGTCTCTAATCATGGAGTCTTTTTTGAACACCTTGAATCACTAATAGTAAATAATGTATTTGAATAGAGCAGACCTGGGCAATGTACGGCCCGCGGGCCGTATACGGCCCTTTGCTAGGCTCTTACCGGCCCGGGCTGAGCTGGCCAGTAAGAGACGCAGAGGAAGGGAAAACATGCCAGACTCGACGAGCCGAGTGGCCGATCGGCTGCTGCTTAACTTAGGTGATCGCCTGTGTACAGTGTGAGAGGCTTAGGTTAAGCAGCAGCTGATCGGCCGCTCGGCTCGTCGGGTCTGGCACATTCTCCCTTCCTCTGAGGAAGCCAGACCCGATGAGCAGGTGATAGAGACCTGGGGACTTTGGAAGGACAGAGTAGGAGCTCCAGAGCATCAGTAAGTCTGCTCAGAAAGATTATGTAGTTTGCTTGTGTTTTCCCTTCCTGCCTGCTGTCTCTTTTTCACCATGTACCTGTCCACCATGCTCTCACCATGTCCCCTTCCTGCTGCCCACCATGCTCTCACCATGTCCCCTTCCTGCTGTCCACATGCTCTCACCATGCCCCCTTCCTGCTGTCCACCATGCTCTCACCATGTCCCCTTCCTGCTGTCCACCATGCTCTCACCATGTCCCCTTCCTGCTGCCCACCATGCTCTCACCATGCCCCCTTCCTGCTGTCCACCATGCTCTCACCATGTCCCCTTCCTGCTGTCCACCATGCTCTCACCATGCCCCCTTCCTGCTGTCCACATGCTCTCACCATGCCCCCTTCCTGCTGTCCACATGCTCTCACCATGCCCCCTTCCTGCTGTCCACATGCTCTCCCCATGCCCCCTTCCTGCTGTCCACCATGCTCTCACCATGCCCCCGTCCTGCTGTCCACATGCTCTCACCATGCCCCCTTCCTGCTGTCCACATGCTCTCCCCATGCCCCCTTCCTGCTGTCCACCATGCTCTCACCATGCCCCCTTCCTGCTGTCCACCATGCTCTCACCATGCCCCCTTCCTGCTGTCCACCATGCTCTCACCATGCCCCCTTCCTGCTGTCCACATGCTCTCACCATGCCCCCTTCCTGCTGTCCACATGCTCTCACCATGTCCCCTTCCTGCTGTCCACATGCTCCCACCATGCCCCCTTCCTGCTGTCCACCATGCTCTCACCATGCCCCCTTCCTGCTGTCCACATGCTCTCACCATGCCCCCTTCCTGCTGTCCACCATGCTCTCACCATGTCCCCTTCCTGCTGTCCACCATGCTCTCACCATGCCCCCTTCCTGCTGTCCACATGCTCTCACCATGTCCCCTTCCTGCTGTCCACCATGCTCTCACCATGCCCCCTTCCTGCTGTCCACATGCTCTCACCATGCCCCCTTCCTGCTGTCCACATGCTCTCACCATGCCCCCTTCCTGCTGTCCACCATGCTCTCACCATGCCCCCTTCCTGCTGTCCACATGCTCTCACCATGTCCCCTTCCTGCTGTCCACATGCTCTCACCATGCCCCCTTCCTGCTGTCCACCATGCTCTCACCATGCCCCCTTCCTGCTGTCCACATGCTCTCACCATGCCCCCTTCCTGCTGTCCACATGCTCCCACCATGCCCCCTTCCTGCTGTCCACATGCTCCCACCATGTCCCCTTCCTGCTGTCCACCATGCTCTCACCATGCCCCCTTCCTGCTGTCCACATGCTCCCACCATGCCCCCTTCCTGCTGTCCACCATGCTCTCACCATGCCCCCTTCCTGCTGTCCACCATGCTCTCACCATGCCCCCCTCCTGCTGCCCACCATGCTCTCACCATGCCCCCTTCCTGCTGTCCACCATGCTCTCACCATGCCCTCTTCCTGCTGCCCACATGCTCCCACCATGTCCCCTTCCTGCTGTCCACCATGCTCTCACCATGCCCTCTTCCTGCTGCCCACATGCTCCCACCATGTCCCCTTCCTGCTGTCCACCATGCTCTCACCATGCCCCCTTCCTGCTGTCCACATGCCCTCACCATGCCCCCTTCCTGCTGTCCACCATGCCCCCTTCCTGCTGTCCACCATTCTTACACTTTGCCCCAGCTGATATGAGCTCTCCTTCCAGACTGCCAGAAGCCAAGGGCTTCTCTGATTGGCTGGGAAATTATCACATCAGAACGTTTGAAGTGGACCAAAACCCTGCTTTATCAGCCTGGGAATCTTATAGATCCCCTCCCCGCGGGGCATCCAAAATCGGGATGCCCCGCTGTGTGAAACCCCCAGGTCGCCCATAAACTCACCTTCTTTCCCAGTTCAACGGCGCATGCACGAGCTGCGGCCGCATGCCCGCTATCCCTCTAGCAGGGCGCGTGCCTGTGTCAGCCATTTGAGAATGGCCAGCGCGGGCGCGCTCCCTGTTAGAGGGAAGCTCGAGATGCAGCCGCCAGCGCACTCAGAGCCGCTGAGCTTAGACGTCGCTTAGACGCCCATAGCTCAGCGGCCCTCCACAATATTTTTAGTTTCTCATGTGGCCCCATGGAAAAAATAATTGCCCACCCCTGGAATAGAGGGACACCTGTCTTTGCAACAACAAAAATCCAACAGATTTTGGAGACAAGTTAAAATATTTGTGTCTGGGTTTGAGTGCCGGGGTTCCTATTCTGTGCACCACCTGGGTCAGTTATAAATTAAATGAGCATTAGTGTTTCAATAAATTTGTATTCAATAAGAGAATAGACATATTGGCAATCCATTGCTATCATCGGTCTCACCTTATGACAGTAAAATGCAATTACTTGGCAACCTATTACATAGTGCAATGCCTTTGTGATATCAACATTATCTTATAACTTTTAACCTCTCATTTTTCTTCACAAAACTCAGCTTGTAAATATATTACGTTCCGAAAAGTCTCTATAACACTCGTAACGAAACCCCCATACTGAATGTAGAAGAGGAAGGTAAATATCAGAGAGAGAAACAAGAAGATAAACTGAGAGAACACTGGGATTCAGTGATAGTAAGGACCCGTGTTTTAAATACCTATGTATCAATTTCTGAGTAGCAAGTGCACACCATTAAAGTTATACTAAAGACAAACCCGATTGTTGTCCCATTGTCTCGGGGTACATGTTGCACTGTTCCAAACTTCAATCCGTTTTCAAAAAGACCCTGGAGTTCCTAAGTTATTTGTAAATGTATTAGAGCATTGGAGATTCAGACAGTGGGTGTGGCAACAGCGATGTGATGTAAGCACACTGTCAGCTCTACATATATTATAATAAAAAATAAGTGCACTGTTGTGCTTCTAGTTATTACTGTCAGCACATAGTGTGGCCAGAGAGGAGGGCGGGGTTTCATAGCTGCAGAGAGAGACAGCCAATCAGAAAGTCTAGAGAGGGAGCGAGAGATGTTTCCGTTCTCGGTCCACTAAAGGTTGATTGAAGGACAAAGTCAGTGGGGTTAAGACTGAAAGCTGAATCAGGAAGTTATTTCCTCACTAAGACACAGACATAGCAGGAAGGAGAGCGCTGGAGGGACTCAATGTAAGGTAAGCTACTGATTTTTTTAACTTTTGACTTTCCAATCAATTTAAAGGGATTTTTCAGGCAAAAAGTTAAAATAATAAACAGCATCTTACCTTGCCAAGCGCTCCTTCAGTGCTGTGCCTCCTCTCAGCTCTACAACCTGAAAAAGGAAATACACTTCCCTATCCGGCCTCCCCTCCAGCCAGGGGCATGCTTATCACTTCTGGGGCCCCATGCAAAGAGGAACAATTGACAGAGAGAAGCAGATTTCTTTCTCAGCCTTGGCAGCCTTTCTCTTTTTCACATCTAGAGGTGAGGAGGTTCGAGAAGATAAGCAGTACTGCTTATATACTCAAATTGCACTACACCAAAATTAACTTGCACTAAACCTTAAACCGGACCTTCAGCGTGATTTAATGAAAAGCCCAAACTTTTAAAAAACGGTTCCCCAGCATCTAAAATTAATATATTTTACGTTTTTAGTCACTAAATTATTATTCTTTCCCCCACTGGGCTGCAACTCTGTTCAGGAATTTAGGATACGGGCGCCGCCATCTTGATTCAGAAGCATCACACTAACTGAGGAGAGGAGAGTGGGATAAGGTACAGGAGGGCGAGTTATAGCTGTGCTTTGCTCAGACAGAGCAGAGCTGGGGTCAGGTAAATGTCAGCAGTCCCAGAATGCAGAGCAGCACAGTCAGGAGGCACTTCCTGTTTGCAGGCTGCCTGATAAGATGGCGGCTTCCATAAGCCGCCATCTTGGATGTTTAAAGGCTCATAACATGCAGTAGATGCAGGTAGGATGATTTTTAATGTGAGCAATCTGTATGTACAGGGTGTGGGAAACATATAAGATAGACTCTTATTCAGAGTGAAGGTCCGCTTTAATTACCTGTTACTAATTATGTTATTGTATGTAATTGTTAATAACTCTCCTTGCCAAAAAGCAGTGTACGTATCCTGTACGGAATAAATAAAGTATCTAAAGTATCTAAACACACAGAACTACAGTAACACACGGGGGATAGAAGGTTCTGTTGTCCAGTTTCTCAGGATTTTTGGAAACACACAAAGGCATTAATCCCAGGGAAGAGATGCTGAGCAGACAATCAGCTTGTACGCTTGTCTTCATTAGAGCCGTACCCGGTGTCTCTGTGGCTCTAATATTGTGATTGTACTTTATAAAACAAGTAGTGACCCTGATATCTATGGGGAGAGCAATGATTAATGGGCTCTTGTGTTTCGGCTGATAAATGACTCCACTTGGAATGACTAATCTGACTGTGTAAAAGGGATTATAGGATTGTGATGTTTGACATGTTGGTCGTCATGTTTCTTTGTATTTTGTTTATCCAAAGCCACTTAGAGCTGACATCAGAATAAAGGATTTGAAAGAGTAAATTAATGATGTTCCTTGGGAGACCTGTTACAGCTTCATCAAACCATAAAACGCCTGTTGTCAGACTTCAGCTAGCCTGAGCTCCTCATGAACCCAAAAGCCACCCATGACAGACACCCTAGATGGGGGGATTCCTGAAATTTTCCCAAATACATCTGAAAATATGCCCAAATCCATCTGAAAATCCTCCATGCCCTAAAACACAGCCACAGATTAGTGGTTTAAGTCAAGAAAAAGTATTGGGTGGGTGTGGCTACAGTGGTGAAAACAGCATCACCAACGGTACTACATTGGGAGAGGGGGGGCTTGGGGAAGCTTTATAGAAGCTTTATTTACGCTTTAAAGTGGAACAAATTTGACTTTCCTGGGTTTTGTTACGTTCAGTGGGGGCATTCCGAACCTGGATGCCCCACTGTGTAAAACCCCCGAGAACGCCCAGGACAACTCACCTCTTCCTGTGCAGGGGCACACAGCCAATCAGAGCTGTTTGCAGTGTTTACATCCTTCAGCAAATGGCTCTCACTGATTTTAATGGGGATGCAGGGGACACAGCAATGCATGCTCCCCATTGACAATAATAAGAGCTGTTTGTTGAATGACATAGTCACGGCAGACGGCTCTGATTGGACAAGAGCCCATGCATCTGCCATTGGACCAGGGAAAGGTAAGAGATTACTGGTGGCCAGGGACTCTTTACAAAGCGGGGCATCTCGAATCGGGGGAAATCTTTCTGATTCCAGGGCGGCCGCTGGTGCCGTTTTTCCAGCTGTAATTTAGTATTTGACGGGAGGTCTGCTTTAAAGTGAATGTCACAGTTTATAATTTCTGTTTTGCAGATCCGTGATTAGGCCTCATCTCCTCCAGGTTCACCCTGTGGTGACGATGAAAGAGGAACTTTTCAATTAAACCGCCATATTTTGGGGCATTACAGGAAATAACAGCGATTTAGCGCACCTTCATCCGGGGAAAGGAAGAGAAATCAACCAAACATTTTTTCTTTGAACTCCGAAATCCTAAAATATTTTAATGGTCTCTTCTGACTGCTTCCTAAATTCAGTTAATTATGAAAACAGATGGCGGCACGCAACAAAATATTAACATCTCTGGGCTGCATGAATTTATGGCCGAAATAACGTTTAGATCTTGCGGCAATATTCTGAAGCAGTCTAAACAAAGACATGTTTACAGGGGAAAAATGGATTTATTCAGCTCATGAAACAATTAGATGTATGCGGAGTAACCAAGTGATTCCCTGCCAGCCTCTGCAGGCCGCTTCCAATTGTAATAAATAAAACCATCAACCACTGCCCACATAATAACAGTAGGTATGAGCGGCTCTATGAATAAGAAGGTAAGAATAAAGGAGCAGCCAAAAGAAGGGAGACAAAAGGCCACCAAAGGGTTTAATTATGTCCTGTTTATGTTATTGTTTGGCCATTGGTGACCTTCAGGTCATCTGTGTTTAATATGCAGCCATGGAGGTTTTAATAAATATTAATTGTTTTAGATACCTGAATTAGAGTTTATGTGTGCACCTGTAATAAGGACAGGTGGGGCAGCACTTAAAGTGGACCAACAGTCAAAAATGACTTAAAGAGGAACATTGGAGGCCCAGGAGTCTAAAAGACTTTCAAGTTCCAGTCCTTGGGGCATCCCAAATTGAGATGCCCCGCTGTTTTAAAACCCCCACGAACCCCCCGGAACACTCACCCTCTCCCGGGGCCCTTGCTGCGCCTGTGCGCTCCGGCCGCATCCCCACACACCTCTAGCCGTGCACACTCCCGGCCTTTTTGAATGGGAGGCGCGGGCACACCATGGCTGCAATCTGGGCGGGGGGTGCGGTGGGCGGCACTGCTCAGCTCGCTTTGGTGCCGCTCAGCTGCTTAGATGCTTAGCCAATCAGCACACTTGCTCTCGCCCAAGTCTGGGAGTGGAAAGAAGGTGAGTGAAGGTGAGTGAAAAATGTCGGACCTGGGAGGGTAAACACAGCGGGGCATCCCAATTGCGTATGTCGCCGCAGAGAGGAACAACACATAGGAAAATGAAATTCCTGTGTGTTGTTCCTCTTTAAACCAGGCCAACACAACAAACAGCGCTCATATGCATCCCTCCCCTGGGCAATTTAGATTGCTGCAAATAAAAATTAATTTACCTTTTTTCAAATCCTGCTGTGGTAAATTTTAAAAAGAAAATGGCGGTTCATGGATGTGTAGGCCACCTGCAAACAGGAAGTGCTGCTGGGCTTCCTGTTACTTTGTATTGTCAGTTATTGAATTCAGGCAGCAGCATGGCTGATATGCTAGGAGAGGAAGCTCCAAAATGGCCGCTACCTTTCTTTTCCAACTGTGCCAGGCTGTAGTTTAGTTTAAACATTGGTGGCTCCACCCCTGCGGAGCTGCTGAACCACCAATGGTTGAATGTATAAAAAAACCAACCTGATGCTGTGCACCAACCTTAATTGACACTTGATACACAGGTAGCCTACTATCTACTGATAAGATAGGGAGGCGCCTTTCTATTGTTCGTCCCAGGCATGCTGAATCATCCAACTTCTTACACAAGAGCTTTTCAGGATAACGTTTTCCGCTTTTTGTGTATTTTATGTAGTTATGCAACATTATAAGAGAAAAAGATACGCAAAAAAAAGTATGCAAAAAATACAATTCTGTGAATTACTCACCTGTAGAATTGGTATTATAAGTATACAGTACGTCCTGCTCCAGATAGATTACTTACACTTGGGTTATCCTCCGCCAGATGGCGCTGCACTGCAGAGACATGTAAAACAGACTCCTCCCGGCCCCTCAAATACCCGGGGACCTCCCACAAATCCCCAGCATTGAAAAGCAGTGAACAAGAAGCCGGGAGAATTTAACCACCCAAAAACTGGTAACTTATAACAATGACAACAATCACCATACAGGGGATCCAGAATAATGCAAAAAAACCAGGGTGGGGTGGAGCAGGACGTACTGTATACTTATAATCTCAATTCGACAGGTGAGTATTTCACAGAATTGTATTATTCTTAGTATACAGTACGTCCTGCTCCAGATAGATTACTTACACTTGGGACATCCAATAGCAGTGTCCATAAAGTAGGGTGGGATCCCCAATAAAAAGGTAACAGCAGACAGTTTAAACCACTGCCGCCTGCAAAACCTTGCGGCCAAAAACAGCAACAGCTGAGGCCTTAACATCAACCTTGTAAAACTTTGAAAAGGTATGAACAAAAGACCAAGTAGCGGCCTTGCAAACTTGTTCAACAGAAGCCTGGTGCTGGAAGGCCCAAGGGGCACCAATAGCACGAGAGGAAAGAGCAATAAAGCGAAGGGAGGATTCTTCCTCTTAGCAGAGTAGGCCTGAATCACAGCCTGACAAATCCACTTGCTGATAGTAGACTTGGCAGGAGCCAAAACCCTTCCTAGGACCAGAAGGGACCACAAGAAGAACATCAGTGTTCTTGAAAGGTGCAGTAGCCACCAGATAGTACTTCAGACACCTAACCACATCCAAAGAGTGCAAAACTCTCTCCTTAGCATTGCTAGGGTTAGGGCACAAAGAAGGAAGAACAATATCCTGATTCAAACAAAAGGCAGACACTACCTTTAGGCAGAAAATCAGGTTTGAACGAAACACCTTGTCCTGGTGCCTCTCAAAGTAGGGGGGCTGAATGGACAGCACCGCCAACTCAGACACACGCCTGACAGAAGTGATAGCTACCAGAAACACAACCTTGAGCGTAAGAATGGCCAAGGCAGCATCCTGCACAGGTTCAAAGGGAGCACCCTGCAAAGCAGGCAAGACCAATTCCAAATCCCAAAAACAGGGACCATAGGTTGTCGTGGGGAACGCACATGAGCAACCCCCTAAAGGCAGTCTTAATCAAGGAATGCTGAACAAAAGACTTCTGAAAGAAGACAGACAGGGTAGAAACCTGACCCTTCAAAGTACTGAGTTAGAGACCGACTCCAACCCATGCAGTAAAACTCCAGATCCCTGGGAACTGAGAACACCCAACAGGGAAGAGACCAAGACTCAACCAGTCAATGTAGGTACGCCATACCATATTACAGATGGAAGAAGAAGTCATCCTCCTAGCCTTCACCATGGACTCAACCAACAAGGTAGACAAACCTTTCTCCATCAAGATGGAGGTTTCAGCAGTCAGGCCATCAAGGCCAGAGTTTGTAATTGGGATGGCGTAAGTGGTCCTAAGTGAGCAGATCTGGCACTCCACGCAGAAAGCACTGATCTACTGCCATCTGCACCATGTCTGCGAACCACACTCTTCTTGGCCACCTGAGGCCACCAGAACCACTGGCACCCCTTCCAGAGCAACTAGCGCAGAACCCTGCCTAGCAGGGGGAAAGGAGGAAAGACATACAGAAACTGAATGTCCTGCCATGACATTACTAAGGCATCCATGGGCACGGTCAGAGGATCCTGGGACAGGGAGAAAAAGGCCGGGAGCTTGTGATTGTGATGGAAAGCAAGCAGATCCACATCAGGTTGGCCCCAACGGTGATACAGAGATTGGAACACCCTGTTGCAGAGGGACCCCCCCCCCGGAATGTATACCGCTGAAATGCAAGGAACATTGGCCTCCACCCAGATCAGAATCAGAGACACTTCCTGGAGGACCCACTTGCTCCGGGTCCCTCCCTGATGATTGATGTAGTCAACTTCCATCAGAGTGACCGTGCGCCCCTGAACAGGCAGGCCCTGAATAGAGTAGTCAAACGAACCAGAGCTAAGCTGATCGCTCACAGCTTCAATACATTGATAGGTGAATGGGCCTCCTAAGGGCCCCACCTCCACTGGAACCGCAGGGACCTCCAGAAGAACCCCCCGACCTGATAGACCGGCATCGGTGGTGACCGTCTCCCAGGAAGGAGCAAAAAGGTTCTGCCCCCCAATAGGTTCCTTGAGTCCATCCACTACAAGAGGGACCTCCTCACCAAGGGGGAAGACACCCAGACCCTGTCCAGGGATGCTGGATCCTTGTCCCATACAGACAATAGGAGAAGTTGCAGAAGCCCCAAGCGGGACTGAACACAAGGGGCTTCTTCGAAGCACGCACCATCAGGCCCACCAGCTGCATCCCCTGCCTGGTGAAGGGACGGGGACAGATAGAAGGAACTGAACCTGTGTAAACAGATTGTCCACCTTCTGCTGAGGAAGGAATATCCCTGCCTGAACTGTGTCCAGATTCATTCCTAGGAATGAAGTTACCAAGGAAGGGAACAGTGAAGACTTGGGGTGGCTGATCACCCATCCGGATGACTCCAGAATGGACACCACCGGCTGAGTATCCAACTTTGCCAGATGTAGAGACTGGGAAGTGATGAGGACGTCCATGTAGTGCAGCAGGCGGACGCCCCTTGGCCTCATCAGAGACATCACCCCCACCAGCACCTTGGTGAGTACTCTGGGAGCTGAAGAGAGGCCAGATGGCAAGGCCACAAATTGGCAGTGCTGATCTTCCAACGTGGATCTGAGGAATCTTGGTGTCCTGAAAACACAAGGATGTGAAAGAAAGCATTTTTGATATCCACAAATGGCATGATGCCCACGGTTCGCAAGGAGCAGATGGGCGAGCGCAGAGTTTCCATGAGGAAAGCGCCTGTACTTGACAATTTGCTGAAGATCTGTAAATCCAGAAAGGACCAGACTGACCCCTCTGTTTTGGGAGCTGTGAAAGGGTTAGTGTCACGATCACGCTCTATCCATACGCCAGACAGAGTGTGATGGTACCAGGGTTAACACGCCAATAGACCCCTAGACAGGGACTACTAGTCCCAGCAAGTCATCAATTAACCCTAATAAACGTGTATCACCAGAGCTTCCCTCAGGAAGGTGAGCTCATCTATTTAGAGGTCAAAGACTAGAGCTGATTAATTAAACATTTTAATCTGATAAAAGGTATCACAGTGCTGGATGTAATTTATAACAACAAAATGACATACAAAAAATACAGAAAGAGTATACAGCAAATAACAGTTCAAAAATAAAGTCCTTACGCAGTCCTTTTTGGTGGAGTTTCCCGTGGTTGCTTGTTGCTTGGGACAATGTTAGGGTCCCACGTCCTTAGCTTGTAATGCACTCCAACATGTCAGCTCTCCTAGCTTTTTGTTAGCCAGAATTTGGAGGGAAAAATGGCTTAACAGGACACCTTCCATTTCCATGGAATTCCTAAGGGTGGGGTGGAGATTCTATTTCCCAGGTCCCCTTATCTGATTGCCGGTTTATGGCCAGAGCAAAGACAACAGCCTGGCACTTCAAAGAGGAAGTATCACAGAGTCTTAATTAAGTTGGAATGTACACGCTGCATGGCCCTGTTTTTATATAGGAGGGTGTTTTATGGCACACGGGTGGAGGGGAAAGCTGCTGGTCCATATTCAAATATACACACACATATATACACTCATAATACGTATGTTCTATAATCATGCCCTGGGCATGACACCTCCCCCTTAAGATGGCGAGTTGGGAATAGTGACCCACAGTCACTTTTCCCAAAACGCACACCTAAGATGAGATGAAAGGTCCCCAGTCGCTTTTGTTCCTAGTGCCACCCGGATCCACAGTAGTGGGTTCAGGCCGGCCTGGGCCTGCAGGCGGAGTCTTTCTAAGCCCTGGGGCTTCCAAGCCTAATGTTGGCATCTGGGGGGCTGTGCTCGAGGCAGGTAGGGACACATCATCACCAGGTAAGAAGCACAGGGGCCCAGGGGCATGTTTTTCCTCTGCATCTGAATTATTGGGCAACACTGGGATTTGGCTGTCCATGTTCCCAGGAAATCCATCTGTTCCAGCGCCTGACGCAGGTGTTGAAAGAGGGACTCCTGTGATCGGGACACCAGCAGCCATGTTTCTCACATGTTGGTGAATAAGATGAAGGGGCCCGCATGTGGCCGGAATGACCCTCATGTTAGGCCAATGCGTAGTTTGCTCCATCTCCCCTGATCCTTCCTGCCTCTCACTCAGCTTTGATACAGGCTGCCCTGGACCTGCATCACGTGGCAGATCCCAGGAGCCTGGGGTTGTTCCCTTTGCCACCGCCCCAGCTTTGGGACGATTCAGGAAGTCTGCGGTAAGCCGCAGGCCCTCCTGACTTGGCCCAAATGCTCGGTCACCTGGCTTTTCCGGGGAGCTGGAAGCTAGGCTTCCAAACTGCCTCCCAGAGTTGTCTGTCTGCAGTGCTGGCTGCAAGGTGGCGCTACCTGTCCCAGCCCACTGCCTTTCTCTCTCCTGGGGCCCTAGCATGTCTTTGGAAAGGGACTCCCAGTTCAGGATATTGTTTTCCCAATATACCCGATGCCCATCTGAGTTAGCGCCTGGCTGCTCAGCACGCTGTCTCAGCCCTTCAAGGGAAGGATCACTGCGCAGAGCTTCCCGGAAATGTTCATTGCCCTCCCCCCATCTCGTGGCATCAGGGGACACATTTCCCTCAGGTGAACTACCATCTCCACCCTTCTCTGCTTCGGCTTGTGAGTCATCACCATCCTCCCTTCTTTTTACAGCTGCAGCTCTGGCACACTGCTGACGTGTAACCACTGCCACCATTGATATACCTCCCTGGGGTTTACCTTCCTCCCCCTCAGTCCCGGACATAACAACGTTACAGGCATCATATACAGCTACATCACTCCTTCCTCCCTCCTCCTCCTCAGCCATCTCCGGCTTACAGGATGGGGACACATCATTCACTGCTGGTCCCTCATCCTTACCTGTCACCAGGGGCCCACCAACCCCTCCCCCTAGCCCATCTCCGCTAGGTTTTGACAAAGGTAATACATTGGCATTACATTTCACAATACACCCCACTCCACTTTTGGAAGACACAACTGGTTCAGTTACAGGTAAACATTTATCAGCCCCCTGCACTCCCTCCCAGTTATCACATTTCACAGTGTCCCCCAAAGTCTCGTACAGTACCTCAGAACGATCAGGGCTGTCTCCTAGCCCTTGTGGTGTGCAGGCAGTGTCCTCTGGAGCATAATGGCATAGCATCCGACCCAAATCATTCCCCAGCAGAACACTGACAGGGATGTCCTCAGAGACCCCCACCTCCCGCAAACCTTTGCCTGCACCCCAATCCAGGTACACACGGGCCATGGGCACAGCCGGGCGCACACCTCCAATTCCTTTTAAAGCCATGGTTTTTCCAGGGATGATGTCCTCGGTATCCACCACTTCAGGCCGCACTAAGGTAAAGGAGGCCCCCGAATCACGTAGACCCACGGTCACCCGGTCACCCACAGTTACGCTCTGCAGGTTATCCACTCTTTTCTCCACTGTTCCAGACACCAGAAAAACGGCTGGGTGTCCTTCAACTGCCGGTGGAGAATTCTTTTTGTTGGGGCAGGTGGCACTCAGGTGCCCAATCTTGTTGCATCTGTAACATCGGCGGGTGTCCCCCTGACCCGACGTGGTTCCTGTTGCTCCTGGTGTGGACGGCAGGAATCTCCCAGTTGACCTACTGGCACTCTGTGGGTGGGCAGCTCCCTTCCAGGTACTTGATCCAGCTTGCGCAGGACCACGCTTCGCTGTTGGTGCACGGTTATTGGCAAAGTCATCTCCTAGTTCTGCGGCTTCTGCGACTGTCTTGGGCTTGCGGTCCAAAATCCACTCTCTGGCTTCACAGCTCCTTGTTTGGAGGAACTGATCCAGAACCATCAAGTCCTCCAGGGCCTCATAAGTGGTGACTTGTAGGCCCCCAGTCCATTGCCTGAATGCAGTCCTTAGCTGACCTGCATGTTCAGTGCAACTCTCTGTGGTGCTCTGTTGTAAAGTCCTAAACTTCTTCCGATAGGTTTCTGGAGTCAGATTAGCACTTTTTAGCAGGGCAGATTTTATTGCCTCATAGTCCTGGTCTCTTTCAGAGGGAAGAGAAGCAAACACATCCAGAGCTTTTCCTCGCAGCCGTGGGGTTAGGTATCGTCCCCACTGCTCTTTAGGAAGATGAAACTGCCGGCAAACCTTTTCAAATCCTCTCAGGAATATGTCCAAATCACCATCTTTCTCCATCATGGGGAAATGTTCCAAGCGGGGTTTGTGGTCACCCTCACCCTGCACATCACTGCGTGCGGATAAAGCGTCCCCTCTCAGCCTCAGGACCTCCAGTTCATGTCTGCGCTGGGCCTCTCTTTCTGCCGCCTCTCTCTCTCTTTCTGCAGCTCGTGCCTGGGCCTCTCTTTCTGCTGCCTCTCTCTCAGCAGCTCGTGCCTGGGCCTCTCTTTCTGCTGTTTGGTACTGAAGAAGCAACTGGAGTTTAATATTAGCATCCACATCTCCAAGGTGTTGTAAAGCAGTCCGCATATAAGAGTCCAAGGCTTCATGTGGAGTACTGTCCTGATGGGGAGTAATGTGGTGTCCCTCAGTCCCCGCTGTAGGACTTAGCCTCAAATCACTCAGCTCTGCTGCACGGGCATCATTTTCCACAAGATCGGCAATAAGCTGGTCCTTGGTCTTTCCCGCTGTAGGGATCTCCTTTTCTTGGCACATTAACTCCAGTGCGGGCTTGGACTGCTTGCGATATGCCTCCATATTTCCGATATGAAGCAGAGGGAGTAAAACAACAGATGGGAAGGACAGAACTGTCTTGCACTCTTTTTGGTATGTCACTTAGATCAGCACTGAGCTCTGTCTTTGGAATTTACACACAATAAGATGTGAGTAATTTCTTTTAGTGCTAAGATTTTCGGGTAAAATCCAGCAAGCACTAAAAATCTCTAAATATGTCCCGACGCTGCCACCAGTTGTCACGATCACGCTCTATCCATACGCCAGACAGAGTGTGATGGTACCAGGGTTAACACGCCAATAGACCCCTAGACAGGGACTACTAGTCCCAGCAAGTCATCAATTAACCCTAATAAACGTGTATCACCAGAGCTTCCCTCAGGAAGGTGAGCTCATCTATTTAGAGGTCAAAGACTAGAGCTGATTAATTAAACATTTTAATCTGATAAAAGGTATCACAGTGCTGGATGTAATTTATAACAACAAAATGACATACAAAAAATACAGAAAGAGTATACAGCAAATAACAGTTCAAAAATAAAGTCCTTACGCAGTCCTTTTTGGTGGAGTTTCCCGTGGTTGCTTGTTGCTTGGGACAATGTTAGGGTCCCACGTCCTTAGCTTGTAATGCACTCCAACATGTCAGCTCTCCTAGCTTTTTGTTAGCCAGAATTTGGAGGGAAAAATGGCTTAACAGGACACCTTCCATTTCCATGGAATTCCTAAGGGTGGGGTGGAGATTCTATTTCCCAGGTCCCCTTATCTGATTGCCGGTTTATGGCCAGAGCAAAGACAACAGCCTGGCACTTCAAAGAGGAAGTATCACAGAGTCTTAATTAAGTTGGAATGTACACGCTGCATGGCCCTGTTTTTATATAGGAGGGTGTTTTATGGCACACGGGTGGAGGGGAAAGCTGCTGGTCCATATTCAAATATACACACACATATATACACTCATAATACGTATGTTCTATAATCATGCCCTGGGCATGACAGTTAGTGTAGGGTCCCTTGCCTCTGTCTGTTAAGGGAAATCTGCAAATGACCCCCAGACCCAGCAGGCCTAGCAAGGCCTGCGGCAGCACCTGAGCAGAAACAGGGACCAGGAGTACCAGGGACCAGATAATCTTAGGGGAGGCCGCACAGCAAACACCATCTTGTAGCCGGAGGACACTACCTCCTAAATCCACCGGTCTGAGGCGTGATGCCTCCAGACTTAAGCAAGGTGCCGCAGCCGTCCCCTCACCCAGGCGGGTGAGGGCGCCCCATCATGCTTGAGGGAACTTGGGAGAGGACTTGGGCATAGCCCCCCCCCCAGAGGAGCCAGGGTGTTGTCTTCTGCTCCTGGGACAGGGAGCTGCGCGAGCCCCCGCGAAGGACACCCTTGGTTCCTGTTTAACACCATGATGGGGGGTGGAAGGGGGGCCCTGGCCCCGAAGGGCCTGAGATAGCCGTCTGCGCTGGGGTAACTTACCTCTCCTACCACACCTCACATGGAAGATCATCAGAGGCACTATCAAGCATATTTCTGATGAGGGTTCTAGTGGCCACAGCAGTAATGGCAGAGGCACAGACCGGGCGCAGCGCCGTCCCCACACATGCAAAGGCGTGGGAGGCCAGCAGGTCAATGCACCGGTCTTCAGCATCCCGCAGGGTAGTAGAATCAGGGGGATGTATGACAGGGGCGTTAGATAGCCCAATTATCGGGACATCCACCTCAGGGGGGAATGACCAACATTTAACCACCTCAGGTGGAAAGGGATACTTCCTATCCCAATCCCTTGGGACCCTGGGAAGTTTACTAGGGCACTCCCATTCTTTGAGCACCAGGGAATGGAAGTGAGCCTGCTCTAGGAATTCCAAACGTGATGATACTATATGGGAGCGCCCCCCTCCTTGCCTGGGAGCCTCACCAGGGAGAGAGATAGCCAGAACCTCAAAGATCTGGGTCAATAATCTGTCAGTGTCATCCGGGGCCCAGGGGTCATAGCCAGAATCGTCATGACCCCTTGGTCTTTCATCAGATGAGCCAGAAAAGAGCTCTCCTTCATCAGAAGGGGTATAGCCACACAGATTCATAAACTCCTGAGATCCCATAAGGAAAACAGTATCATAAGGCGTCAGGTGCCGCTTCTTACCAGGGCCCTTACGCGCTAAGGACCTCGCAATAATCATTTCAGCAGTAGGTAGTCTAGAAGACACATCGGGCTGAGAATCCCCACTTGTATGCAACTCAGCAGGAGTGAGATTTAAGCTTGGGGGAGAAGGTGAAGTGAAACGAGGTGCAGCCGCTGGCATGACAGATCGCAAAACCAGCGCTTGCTCAGCACAGGGTACACAGACGCATGTCCTGTCAGCATCAGCATGAGGTTGTCCACACGCTACACACAGCCTTGTCCCGAAGGAACCCCGGTCCCATTATCCTGGGATGCCTCCATATGGTGATTATTAGGCACAATATGCCAGTAGGGATTGACGCTATGAAGCAACCCTGGATGCCCCAATGACCCGCTAGGGAAGTGGGAGTAATTATACTAGGCCCAACCACAATTACACCGGGCCGGGAGAAGCCACTGGATTCACCCGTCTGAAAGACACAATGAGAAGAAGGGGTGTCAGAACCGAAACACACTACAGTGAATTATAAAGCCGCCCGCGAGGGCACTTACGGACCATGGTAAGTAAGAACGTCACACGTGCGCGCGACCAGATAATATGGCGCCGAGTACCTCGAAGGGCGGCCAGAGCGAGCCGTGGCGCGGGGCTCGCCATGCCAGGTCCCGCCCCCCTGAAGAGCGCGAAGTCCAACAGACAAGCAGCCAATGAGGACGCAGAAGCGTCTGAGGTAACGCCGCCGCCCGGCGCGGAACATCCA
This sequence comes from Gastrophryne carolinensis, assembly GCA_027917425.1. Lineage (NCBI taxonomy): Eukaryota > Metazoa > Chordata > Amphibia > Anura > Microhylidae > Gastrophryne > Gastrophryne carolinensis. Next base: position 387,250,163 of record CM051239.1, read on the forward strand.
AATGAAGGAAAAGGAGCGCGCGGTGGCGGCATTTACAGTGTAAAAAGACAAGTCAGCGCGGCGGTTGACACCACATATACTAGTCCAAGCAGACATTACAAAGAGGGCCATAAGCATGTAATCACAATACACTGACATCCACACCCCCCCCCCTCTTTTCCTTTGTACAGGGCCCACCACTACCGGGGCATAGGACAATAATGCGGGAGGGGCATCCATTAAAGGCTCACCATCAGCCTATACCGCCTACCCTTTGGTGGGGGACTGCGGTGGAGCAGCACTCCTTAAGCACACATGGTGCTGCCTACCTTCACCCAACCAGCGTAGCCCAGGCTGGGAGGCACATCACAGCAAGGACGGGTGGGAATAGTCCAACAGGGCCGCAGGCTTTAATAGCCCCGCTCACCTGCGACAGAGTGATATTTTCATGTCTTCGCAGTAAGCACTGCAGAGAAATCTGGGGATTTGTGGGAGGTCCCCGGGTATTTGAGGGGCCTGTTTTACATGTCTCTGCAGTGCAGCGCCATCTGGCGGAGGATAACCCAAGTGTAAGTAATCTATCTGGAGCAGGACGTACTGTATACTAAGAATATATATTCTCAACCAGTACTGAACCATTATCTGTCTGTATTTTTGTGTGAATGTGAGTGTGAATGTACATGTGTCTTGAGGCTGTTGGGAAGCTACCCTAAAATTTTGCAGAGGAAGCCTCGGGGCACCCTGGCCGCCATATTGCGTACAGAGCTGTGAATAACAGGACAGAAGTCTTCTTCTTACCTCATTTCTCTTGGACGCCTTCTCCTGTTGCAGAGCTCTCAGTTTTCTATAGTTTACCGACTCCAGCTGTCGAGATTCTTCTACCAGCTCTACCTAATAAAAAGTAGAAAACAAAGTCAGGAACACATTTTCAGCCTCTGCATATCCAAAGCAGGTAACGAATGATGGAGAACGCAGCTGACCAAGGAGAGCTGCTATTTTAAAGAGAATATTGTACAGCAGAGGTTGCTACTGCAAGGCCCCATTATTGTAGTTCCTCCGCCATCTAGTTGTATCCAATTTAGCTAAAATGACAGGAAAAGGGGCACTTTTTTCCTATTGTATGTTCGCACCAAGGCCCAGGCACATTTAGTTACACCACTGTGTGCATCTGACTGGATCCTAGTCACTCTGCCCCCAATAAAAAAGGCAGGCCATGCTGCCTGATCCTCAACTTCATAGGGGAAGAATTTGTTAGTTGGAATTCTGCACCAAGTTTAAATTAAACATTTTTTGGCATAAAAATGTAATTTTAAAACTCTGACTGACTCTGTGGCATTCTACATCGGATGCCCCATTGTGTGAAACCTCCGGGACGCCGGAGATCTTACCGGATCTTGACGGGTCCCGTGATGTGATCTCTGTCGCTGCTGCATCCCCGGCTTTTCTGAATGGCTGGGCTCGGGAACACGCGCACCCGAACGGCGAGCAGGGGATGCACCCAGCAGGCTGCACCTCATCACAGCGGTATTGTCGTTTCTCCCACAAACTATAATTTTGATGATTTTATAGTATTTAATAAGTGGCAGCAGACAGACAGTTAACAGGCAGAAGCTGCTAGAGGTGACATGACAGAGAGAGGCCCCAATGCAGCATGGGAAAACATAGCTTAATATATTATTTACACTTCCTGGTTTTATCAGTTCTAGTCAGACATGCGCTAGTGCAGAGACTAAAGTGAGCCACAGAGAAAGTGGGCCGGGTGCACACAGAGAAACCAACACACCAGAGGGAGAAGCAGAACATCCTTGTCAGCCAAGAAGCAAGTCAGCACAGCTCTTAAGAAGGATACAGTCGCACTTAGGAGGACTGGAAAACTGTGGACTGTTACACTGAGGTGCCAATAGATTGTCCACCCCAGCCCCTGGAGCAGTACATGATTGCAGAGTGTTTAATAATGCTGATACTGCTGGAATGAACGTTGTTGTGTTGAATAAAGCAAAATAGGAAATAAGAAATAGACTGTTTAACACAGTCATCCCTTTCAGAAGAAGTGTGTTTAGATACAGCTGCCCCATAGTTCCCTCAGGATTTCAAAGAATCCGCGACACCCCATGCCTTTCATTCTAGTTAGTGTCATGTGGGCAACAATTATATCAAGGTCTCATACAACCCAGGGCAAGGGCGTAGCTAGAGGGGGAGCGCGGGGCACTTGCCCCAGGTGCAGCAGGTCAGGAGGGCACCAAAGGAGGGGCCTGAGCACACACATTTAGAATATTTGCCCCAAGTGCCAGAAAGCTTAGCTACTTCTCTGTCCCAGGGGATACATCCAGAGTTAGGAGCAGAATTCGTTTTGGTCAATGTAAAATTGTTTGGCTAGGCTGGGTGTGTAACAAATCCTTGTTTGTTTACTTGATGTGCAGAGGAATTTTTCTGGCATGCTGCTAAATAAAGCTGTTGTTGCTGGGATCCAGTCCAGCCCTGTTTTTTTTGTATTCATGCCCACCATTCTTAGTACAGAGGGGTCGATCTATCTCTACCTTCCCTGCATCATACTGTACAGGGTGGATGGCCCCTCCTTCCTTTGCTTGCATGTATTTTCCTTGTTTTTTTTATATACTACAAAGTTAACTGACAGCAAATACAGATATAGATCCTTTTAATGCAGAAGCATATTGCCGCTTGGTAGTTTTAAGTAACATCTCCTTCTTGGAGTCTAAGATATTCAGAGTGGCCAATTTATCCCAATTTTGAAAGGTGCATGAGCCACTGATTGGCCGGTGGCCCACATGTGCTGTCAGATCACTGGAGAGGAGAGTTTTCACAATAACTATGGGAATTTCACACAGCAGAGCATCAACATTGGGATGCCCCACTGAATAGGAATAATACCCCAGACACTTGAAACAATTCTGGTCTGTAATCCAGACAGTCACACAGAAAGCTCAGCATGGCTATATAACAGGAGATTAGGGGAGATTACAGGATATCACCCCAAAAATTCTCTCTTTTGATAGAATAGACTGGCAGGGAGGTATGACACTTATACAGTAATTTTAGGGGTTGCATGTGGTTCCATTAACTGTACTCCCATGACTCTTGCCACTCCAATATGCTATATAATCACAGTAGTGGACACATTACCTTGCCATAGGCCTGTCTGTCTGCTGCCGTCATCTGCGTCCAGGCTGCAAGCAGAAGCGTAAGGATGTATTCTTCAGCCGAGTCAAATAAATCCTCAAAAGGTGGATCGAGTTTCTCATAAATCTCATTCCTGATGAGCTGAGCAGCGCCAATGTCCATAGCAGCGGAGGGGGCCAGGTAAGTGCCAAAAATGTACTAAAGGAAAGAATCAGGTCACTAAATCACTTCTGGACTTTTATGCGGGACTTAAATTTCAGAGAACCTTAAAACATGACCGCAAGCATCACTTGACACTTCACATAGCGTTCTTGTTATGAAACCCGGGCTAATAGTAAATGAATGTGCACAAATATCAACATCAGGCTTAAGGGATCTGGTAAGAATCGGGCAGGCTAATTCATTACTAGTGCCAGGTATCGGCAGATAAGCGTCTGTACAGCGGTGCTAAGAGCGACCACTAGTGGTCGCTCTGATCGGCCGTGAGTCGCTATTACAGAGCGCCTCAGTCGCTGTAGTAACCTGGCCTCAAAATTGGGTCGTTGTAGCCCAGAACGCCAGACGCTGTGTGATTAAAGTCTGTTTTTGAACACATATCCACCAGTAACAAAGCGAGAACACATGGAATGACATTGTTATAATATTGTGACATGAACATTTTAATGCCAGACCTGTAATGACAATTCTGCATAAAAATATTTAAAATCCAAAAAGTTTTCAAAAATGACTTTTTCTAGGCCAGGGGAGGTGACGCAATTATTTAGGAAAACATTTTTTAAAGAAAACCCTGTTTAAAAAGAAGGAGAGGAACGTCCATTGAATTGTATTGGAGAGCGACAGGTAGTGACAGGTAATACCTGGCGCTCTGGAAGCCAGAGCACCGGCGGTATACGCTGAGCCGTCTGTTATGATGAATCGGACACTACATGGCGCTGTTAGAGTCGCTCACCGGGAATTGCTTTGATAAATGTGGTATTGCGTACAGCGCCCTCCGTTCATCGTTCGCTACCTGTCGCTACGAGGCACTACCTGCCGCTATCCCTTGATGAATAAGCCCCTGAGTCTACCTGGATACAATGTACAGGCCTGAACTGGCCCATAATAGTTGGCATACTAATTTCTTTGGGCTGTAATGTTTTAAAGGCAGTCCAGACAAACCATAAAATGATCCCCACATACCCAAACGTACCTAAACATATTTACATTAAAGCAGACCTACACCCTTCGTTGTTCTGTGCCTGGGAGGACTTTGGTCCACAACACAGACAATACACAAACTTAACATACCCCACCCCATCAGTGAGCCCTATTAGAGAGATATTCACCTTTTCTTAGTAAAGCTCTAGTTGGGGGCTACACACAATAGAAGACGTGTATCACTGGTGTGCACAGTTTTCCATCACCTATCATACAGAACTTTGTGACCAATTTTGGAGCATCTCAATATGAGATGCCCGGGGCCTATTGTTGAAAAGGACCTAAAGTAATTTTGTACTATAGCTCCACCTTAAAGCAGACCAAATTTTTGTTAGGGGCAGATGATAAGCCTTTCATCCCCCCAGCACCTAACCTTTTGTCATCTCCAAGCTAAGCATATCTCTATAGTACTAGTGTGGGGATTTGAATATTAACGATGCCCAGGAAGTTTGCAGTTTGTTTATAAGAAGGTGTTTGGGAGGTCTGATGAATATTTCGGGAGGAACTTTGGGGACTTTTCCCATTTCATTTTTGCACTGTAGTAAAAATGGAATCCTTGATTAAAGTGGACCAATCACCATTATTTTGGACTGTGCATCGGCATAGGAAACACCGGCAGCTGCATCCCAGGTTCCCCGGTGCTTGTAGTCCATCCATGCAGCAAAGGTACACACCTTGAGGTGGGGATTATTTATAAATGTCACCAAAATAATAATAATAGTCTCATAGCACATTTAAAGCACTTACTTTTCCACGCCGCATGCATGGCACACTCGCCCATTAGTGGCTCCACTTCCATTCAGACTTCCTTTGCCATTATGAGCTCAGAGCATCAAGGAAAGCTGAATAGAGTGTGCCTGTTCCCAGTCTGTCTCGCCTGTTCCCAGTCTGTCTCGCCTGTTCTCAGTCCATGCAACTCTCATCTGTTCCCAGTCCATTTAACTCTCACCTGTTCCCAGTCCATGGCTCACTTGCCTGTTCCCAGTCTATGCCTCTCTCGCCTGTTCCCAGTCCATGCCTCTCTCGCCTGTTCCCAGTTCATGCAACTCTCACCTGTTCCCAGTTCATGCATCTCTCACCTGTTCCCAGCCCATATCTTTCTTACCTACTCCCAGTCCATGCCTCTCTGGACTGTTCCCAGTCTATGCAACTCTGACCTGTTCCCAGTCCATGCCTCCCTGGCCTGTTCCCAGTTCATGCAACTTGTATCTGTTCCCAGTCCATGCCTTTCTCACCTGTTCCCAGTCCATGCCTGATTTCCATTCAGACTTCCTTTGCCATTATGAGCTCAGAGCATCAAGGAAAGCTGAATAGAGTGTGCCTGTTCCCAGTCTGTCTCGCCTGTTCCCAGTCTGTCTCGCTTGTTCTCAGTCCATGCAACTCTCATCTGTTCCCAGTCCATTTAACTCTCATCTGTTCCCAGTCCATTTAACTCTCACCTGTTCCCAGTCAATGGCTCACTTGCCTGTTCCCAGTCCATGGCTCACTTGCCTGTTCCCAGTCTATGCCTGTCTCGCCTGTTCCCAGTCCATGCCTCTCTCGCCTGTTCCCAGTCCATGCCTGTCTCGCCTGTTCCCAGTCCATGCAACTCTCACCTGTTCCCAGTCCATGCAACTCTCATCTGTTCCCAGTCCATGGCTCTCTTGCCTGTTCCCAGTCCATGCATTTCTCACCTGTTCCCAGTCCATGCATCTCTCACCTGTTCCCAGTCCATGCATCTCTCACCTGTTCCCAGTCCATGCATCTCTCACCTGTTCCCAGTCCATGCATCTCTCACCTGTTCCCAGTCCATGCATCTCTCACCTGTTCCCAGTCCACGCATCCCTCACCTGTTCCCAGTCCATATCTTTCTTACCTACTCCCAGTCCATGCCTCTCTGGACTGTTCCCAGTGCATGCAACTCTCACCTGTTCCCAGTCCATGCCTCCCTGGCCTGTTCCCAGTTTATGCAACTTGCATCTGTTCCCAGTACATGCCTCTCTCACCTGTTCCCAGTCCATGCCTTTCTCACCTGTTCCCAGTCCATGCCTTTCTCACCTGTTCCCAATCCAGGCCTGTCTCACCTGTTCCCAGTACATGCCTCTCTCACCTGTTCCCAGTCCATGCCTTTCTCGCCTGTTCCCAGTCCATGCCTGTCTCACCTGTTCCCAGTCCATGCCTCTCTCACCTGCTCCCAGTCCATGCAACTCTCACCTGTTCCCAGTTCATGCATCTTTCACCTGTTCCCAGCACATATCTTTCTTACCTACTCCCAGTCCATGCCTCTCTGGACTGTTCCCAGTTCATGCAACTTGCATCTGTTCCCAGTCCATGCCTCTCTCACCTGTTCCCTGTCCATGCCTGACTTCCATTCAGACTTCCTTTGCCATTATGAGCTCAGAGCATCAAGGAAAGCTGAATAGAGTGCGCCTGTTCCCAGTCTGTCTCACCTGTTCCCAGTCCATGCAACTCTCGCCTGTTGCCAGTCCATGCCTGTCTCGCCTGTTCCCAGTCCATGCAACTCTCGCCTGTTGCCAGTCCATGCCTCTCTCGCCTGTTGCCAGTCCATGCCTGTCTCGCCTGTTCCCAGTCCATGCAACTCTCACCTGTTCCCAGTCCATGCCTGTCTCGCCTGTTCCCAGTCCATGCATCTCTCACCTGTTCTCAGTCCATGCCTCTCTCACCTGTTCCCAGTCCATGCATCTCTCACCTGTTCTCAGTCCATGCCTCTCTCACCTGTTCCCTGTCCATGCATCTCTCATCTGTTAGCAGTCCATGGCTCTCTCACCCGTTCCCTGTCCATGCCTCTCTCACCTGTTCTCAGTCCATGCCTCTCTCACCTGTTCTCAGTCCATGCCTCTCTCACCTGTTCTCAGTCCATGCCTCTCTCACCTGTTCCCAGTCCATGCCTCTCTCACCTGTTCTCAGTCCATGCCTCTCTCGCCTGTTGCCAGTCCATGCCTGTCTCGCCTGTTCCCAGTCCATGCAACTCTCACCTGTTCCCAGTCCATGCCTCTCTCACCTGTTCCCAGTCCATGCATCTCTCACCTGTTCTCAGTCCATGCCTCTCTCACCTGTTCCCTGTCCATGCATCTCTCATCTGTTAGCAGTCCATGGCTCTCTCACCCGTTCCCTGTCCATGCCTCTCTCACCTGTTCTCAGTCCATGCCTCTCTCACCTGTTCTCAGTCCATGCCTCTCTCACCTGTTCTCAGTCCATGCCTCTCTCACCTGTTCCCAGTCCATGCCTCTCTCACCTGTTCTCAGTCCATGCCTCTCTCACCTGTTCCCAGTCCATGCCTCTCTCACCTGTTCCCAGTCCATGCCTCTCTCACCTGTTCCCTGTCCATGCCTCTCTCACCTGTTCCCAGTCCATGCATCGCTCACCTGTTCTCAGTCCATGCCTCTCTCACCTGTTCCCAGTCCATGCCTCTCTCACCTGTTCCTAATCCAGGCCTGTCTCACCTGTTCCCAGTACATGCCTCTCTCACCTGTTCTCAGTCCATGTCTGTCTCACCTGTTCCCAGCCCATGCCTGTCTTGCGTGTTCTCAGTCCATGCATCTCTCACCTGTTCCCAGTCCATGCATCTCTCACTTGTTCTCAGTCCATGCCTCTCTCACCTGTTCCCTGTCCATGCCTCTCTCACCTGTTCCCAGTCCATGCCTCTCTCACCTGTTCCCTGTCCATGCCTCTCTCACCTGTTCCCAGTCCATGCCTCTCTCACCTGTTCCCTGTCCATGCCCTTAGCTAGTCCCTGTCACAGCCCCAAGTCCAGGAGATTCACAAGCCCTCTGAAGTGCTGGGTGATGTCACATGACCCTAACACCACCATAGTCCAGGTAACTGGTGTTAGCGCGCAGGTGAGATAAATCGGGTGAATTTAGGGCCTTATTTCTTTATCCAAGTTGTCATTAAATAGGGGTCATGGAAGGCAACCATGACTTTTTTTCTCTTGTTCCACATCATGACCAGGTGTTTGAAAAGCTGTTTGATGCTGACATGTGAATGTGATGCTGAAGCGGGCCTGCAGTTCCTGATCCTGGTATCGATCCAACAAGCGATGTACAATTTCCACATCCTCACTGCCAAACCCCTCACAAATGTCTCATAAGTCACAAAATCAACGAAACGCGAAGCATTTCCAGAGAGCTCAGAAACTCCTCTGTAGACTTGTGATCTGAGCCTAGTCAGAGGCCTGCTAATAGGCCTGTGATATCCAAAGCCATTGTAATTGCTTTTCTCACACAAATCCGTCACTGACACCATGTTTTGCCAGAGGTGAGCGCGGAGATTGTGAAAAGCGCGCTTAGCCGGCAGCCGCTGCGCCAAGGGATCACATTCACGCTCGCCTGCTTTCCAACCAAAACATATCTTGTATTTTCAATGGGCTTAAAAAGCGATGTAAAGATGAAAAGTAAATATCCAGGGCAATGGCCTGCTTTGTATGTGAGCGTTCTCATCCATGTAGGATGCCGCAAGGTCTGTTCGGGATAATTGTATTTATTTTATGGGTCACAGAGCGGAGGATGCCAGCCAATAGCTCACAGATGTTTCATGTGGAGATCTGCTGTCACCCAGAGGCTGGGAAGGGGAATAGGAAACTATTTACTACTTTACCTTTTAGTTTTCTATGAGGCTGATTCATTATTAACGCCAGGTATTGGCAGATGAGCGTCTGTATAGCGGTGCTTAGAGCAACCGCTAGTAGACACTGTAAGCGGGTATCGGGCGCTGTAACAGAGCGCCTCGGTTGCTGTAGTAACCTGGCCCGCATTGATGAATGTGATGTATGTTGGGCGCTCTAACACCAGTACAGCGCTGCAGGGAGCGAAAGGTAGCGCCAGCTCATTGAGACAGACTCTTGGGCCCTTATTTATGAAGGAATAGCGACAGGTAGCGACTGGTGAGCGACCGGTAATGACGGGCACTGTCACGAGAACGCCGGCTCCCCACCACAATCACACATTTATCAAGGCAATCCTGCTTAGCGACTGAGATAGCGCCATATAGCCACTCATTCATCATTATTCCAGCCTCAGCCCACAGCGCCAGCGTCCGACCTTGAACAGCAACAGGTATGACCTCTCGCTACCTGGCGCTCTCCAATGCATTTCAATGGAACAATCTTTAAATATTAATAATTAATTGTTATAAATGTTTTTTTTTTTTTTTTTTTTTTTAAATGTGAAAAATTCTGTGACCACTTCTGCCATGTTAGATATTTTTTTTAAGGTAAAAAAAAAAAAATGTGTGCAGAATTGATATTACAGGTCTGATATTAATGTATTCATATTACAAAATTATTTTAAAAACTTGTTTTTTTTGGTCTCCAAAAATATGGTTGTTTGGGGGTTAAAAAACTACTTTTAACCCATCGCCGCCAGCGCTCTGGGGTTTAAGCATGCATTTCACAGCGCGAGAATTTTTTGAGCGTGATTTGTTAATGAATATGGTGGGAGCTGGTCGCTATGGCCAGTCGCTATCATGCGCTCCCATACAGCGCGGAACCTGTGAAATAGCGACTCCTCACCCAATATTCAACATTACTGCACACCGACTGAGTCGCTGTCAACAACCGAACAACGGCCAAGCACAGCGACTACTAGCGGGCGCTGTGAAAATACTGCTACAGTCGCTCAACTGTCGCTACCTGCCGCTATTAATGAATCGGCCTCCCCGTGCTCAAAAACAATACAAGACAGGGGCTCTGGGGATACCCCTATAAGGCACAAAGAGAGGTCCACACTCACCACATAAAGATAAACATGATATTACATATTTATTGAAGCTCATAATAAGACAAAAAACACACAATACAATATTAAAACACACACACACATACCACAAGGGAATCCCCAAATCAGGCTCTAGTACCAAAATGAATTACATTGTATGATATAAAGCTAATCATTAAATGACATTAAAGCCAGCAGAAGAATACCATTTGTAACACAGCCAAAGAGATACAGACATAAAACGACAAAAAAGGATCACAAGGATCTGAAAGTGCTCGTGCAAATACACACAATTAATTATTAAACAATATATACAAAATTAATCAATTAATATAAAGTGACTAGTGCTCTAATGGGACTGTCCTAAATTGGCAGTACCAAGATCTGTGCAATAAAGGGCATGAAACAATGTGATGAGACAAGCTACTGTGCAACAAACCCCAGCTGGCAGAATATACAAAAATATAAAGAGTTTTTATACATCACCCTGAAATCGAGCCATGGGGTCCCCTAGGGCAGCAACCAGCTGACTCTCGGCGCTCCACACCATCATACTTATCAAAAAAGGACACACACACACAACGTTGGCGCTCTAAATCTGGTCGCTATAGCATAGAGCTTATGTGATTAAAGTGGACCAACACCCAGGATTTTGACTATCCTGGGTTTTGGTCCACTTCGGTGGGGCACCCCGATCGGGGGTGCCCCGCTGTCTGAAACCCCCCCCCCCCCGAAAGCCCAGAAACACTCACCTCACCACGCTCCCACGTGACCGCTCCAGCCAATCACAGCGCTCAGAGCCGCTGTGGTATGCGCGTCCAAGGCTGCTTGGACGCGCATAGCAGCTCAGCGGCTCTGAGCGCTGGAGGCCGCGTCTCGCGCTTCCCTCTAACAGGGAGCGCGCCTGCGCCGGCCATTCACAAACGGCCGGCGCGGGTGCGCGCCCTGCTAGAGGGAAGCGGCCGCGGCTCGCGCATGCGCCGATGGAACAGGGCTTAGGTAAGGTTTGTGGGCCTCCTGGGGGGTTCCTCCCCGCGGGACATCCCGATTTCGGATGCCCCGCGGGGAGGGATCTGATCGGTCCGGGAATCTTATAGATTCCCGGGCCGATCCCCCCTGGGTGTTGGTCCACTTTAAAGTCTGTTTTTGAACACATATCCACCAGTAACAAAGCGAAAACACATGGAATGACATTGTTTTAACACTGTGACATTAACACTTTAGTGCCAGACCTGTAATGACAATTCTGTATAAAAATATAAAAAGTCAAAAAAGTTTCTAAAAGCGTTTGTTTGCAGCCAGGAGAGGTCACACAATGATCCGAGCAAAAAAAAAAAAAATGTCAAACACACAAGCAAATGAACGCCCACTGAAATGTATGGGAGAGCGACACTGAGCGAAAGGTAATACCTGGCGCTCTGGAAGCTAGAGCGCCGGCGCTATACGCTGAGCCACCTGTTATGATGAATCGGACTCTACATGGCGCTGTTAGAGTCACTCACCAGATTCACTTTCATAAATGTGGTTTTGCCTACAGCGCCCGGCGTTCATCAGACGCTGCCTGCCGCTACGAGGCGCTACCTGCCACTATCCCTTCATGAATAACCCCCTATGTGTTTGATATGTTCACAAAACGCCAACTTTGGCAACACAGCACAGAGGTAAAGGCCAGAGCTTATCATTTCTTCTTAGTTAAACCGGACCTTCAGCATTATTTAATGAAAAGCCAGAAGCCTTAAAAAACTATTCCCCAGCATCTAAAATTAATATATTTTAATTTCTTAGTCGCTTTCTTATTATTCTTGACCCCACTGGGCTGCAACTCTGTTCAGGACTCTAGGATACGGTGCCGCCATCTTGCCCCGGAAGCATCACATATTGAGGAGAGGAGAGGGGTGGAAAGTACAGAAGGCCGAGGTTATAGCTGGGCTTTGCACAGACAGAGCAGAGCTGGGGTCAGGAAAAGGGCAGTGATCCTAGAATGCAAAAGGGCATAGTCAGAAGGCACTTCCTGTCTGCAGGCAGCCTGAGACACCATGGGCTACCATCTTGGATATTAAAAAGTTGAAAAAAACATAATAGGTGCAGGTAGGATGATTTTTTAATGTGGGCAATCTGTATGTACAGGGTGGGGGAAACATACAAGATAAGCTCTTATTCAGGGTGAAGGTCTGCTTTAAAGTGGACCAACACCCAGGGGGGATCGGCCCGGAAATCTATAAGATTCCCGGACCGATCAGATCCCTCCCCGCGGGGCATCCGAAATCGGGATGTCCCGCGGGGAGGAACCCCCCAGGAGGCCCACAATCCTCACCTTACCGGCGATCCAACGACGCATGCGCGAGACGCGGCCGCGTCTCTCGCTTCCCTCTAGCAGGGCGCGCTCCCGCGCCGGCCGTTTTGTGAATGGCCGGCGCAGGCGCGCTCCCTGTTAGAGGGAAGCGAGAGACGCAGCCAATGACAGCGCTCTGGTATGCGCGTCCAAGTGGCTTTGGACGCGCATACCAGAGCGGCTCTGAGCGCTGTCATTGGCCGGACGAGGTCACGTGGGAGCGGGGAGAGGTGAGTTTTTGCGGCGATCGGGGGGGTTTCACACAGCGGGGCACCCCCACCTAAGTGGACCAACACCCAGGATAGTCAAAATCCTGGGTGTTGGTCCACTTTAAAGGGATTGTCCAGACTAAAGCAAAAAAAAAGCCTATATTCACATTTTGTGTCCCGCAGTTCCTCCGTGCATGTCCAATGTGCACATGCAGCGTCTGCCATCCAGCATCGGGATCCTCATACATAAAGTGGAACAAAACCCAGCTCGATCGGCCCAGGAATCTATAAGATTCCCAGGCTGATCTATTCCCTCCCCCCTGTCTGAGACCCCCCAGGTCACCCTATTCACTTACCTTGCTTCCCGGTTCAACGGTGCATGCGTGGGCCGCGACCGCATCCCCGCTATCCCTTTAGCAGGGCGCGTGCCCACGCCAGGCATTTGTGAATGGCTGGCGCAAGAACTCTCCCTGTTAGAGGGAAGCGGGGGAGGCGGCCGCCAGCGCGCTCTGAGCCGCTGGCTTTACATGCCGTCTTAGATGGAGTGATGTCAGCGGCTACGAGCAGCCGCGCATGCACCATAGGACAGGAAAGAGGTGAGTTTCTTCCGGCGATCTGGGGGGTTTCACACAGCGAGGACCCCCGACTGGGGTGCCCCGGGGGAAAGGACCAAAACCCATGATAGCCAAAATCCTGGGTTTTGGTCCACTTTAAAGGCCCACCATCACGAAATTGTGCAATATTAAAAACCCAATTAAACGCATCGGCTAATGAGAGGAGGGGTCACTTATACATCCAAACTGAATAAAACTCCCCCAAGCTTGTGGTTTTCTTCTCTTGGTTGGAATAAAATCCATGGGTGACAGGTTTAGTGTATCAGGGGAGACAGAACCTGCCACTCAATATCCTCTTCCTTCCATTAATAAAAATAAAAAACAAGCCATGCTGGATATTTCTTGATGCCGGGTGTATAAGTGACCTCTTCTCCCGCCATCCAGCAGATTTATATGGATTTTTATTATTGGGCTTTAGTGCTCCTTTAATGAGGGTGGGGTTCCAATGATTCTAATTTCCACCAGCAACAGCCTCTCATGTTAGTGTCTGTGGGGCCTTGTTTCTATCCACTCAATTCACTGAAATGGAGGAGGCGTGCCACAGCAGGTCCCATCTAGGCACGTCTCTTCCACTGCAATGAATGGAGTAGGCATGTTAGAGGGTGGGAAGCCAGCCTGATGAACTCAGCCATGTCCTCCCCACTCTTGAGGAAGGGAGTCACTCAATCTCCCTCATCGGGAAGGATAAAAATGCCGGTGCTGCCGAGGAGACAACAGGTGAGTAGAGATTGTTTTTTTCAATGCCTGGAAAGGGAATTTAAAGTGGACCAACACCCAGGCGGATCGGCCCGGGAAGATCCGATCCCTCCCCGCGGGGCATCCAAAATCGGGATGCCCCGCTGTGTAAAACCCCCGAGGACGCCCAGAAACCTTACCTGGATCCCGATCCAACGGCGCATGCATCTCGCGCTTCTCTCTAGCAGGGCGCGTGCCCGCGCCGGCCATTTTCCTGTTAGAGGGAAGCACGAGATGCGGCCATCAGTGCGCTCGGAGACGCTGTGGTAAGACGTCTCATTGACGCGCATACCACAGCGGCTCCAAGCGCGCTGATTGGACGAGCGGCCGTGCATGCGCCGTAGGAGCAGGGTGAGGTGAGTTTTTACTCGCAATCTGGGGGGTTTCACATAGTGGGGCACCGCCAGTCGGGGTGCCCCGGGGAAGTGGACCAAGACCCAGGATAGTCAAAATCCTGGGTGTTGGTCCACTATAAGGCAGGGCTCCCCAACCTTTCTTTACCACAAGAGTAACATTCACCACAGAGAGATGGTGAGCCTAGACACAGAGACTGCAGATACAGTGGGGATCAGCCTTCTGTCTGTTTCACTTCTGATTAGTCTCAGTGATTCATAGTACAAAGCAAATATAATGAGTGTCCCATAACATCTAAAATTTTTTAAGTGGAGAGATAACATTTGCTCAGTCACCTGCATCATACGTTATGTGCCAATATATCAGATCGGGGGGGGGTGGCACTAGAGATTATATATTTTATACGCAATAGATATATAGAAATGGATAGATGTGGTATGATATAGGTATGTGTCAGGACAGGCTGGTGCATAGATCCCAGGGTCACTTTAGGAATCTGAATTGTCCTGATAGCTTGTATTCAATCTGATATCCAATCAGAAGGAAAAGCCAAAAATAGTATTTAATGTGGAGGAAACATTTCTTTGGGAATAAATGATATCCAGAAATTTCGACCAAGGCTCTTGTGGTCCCTCCAGGAAATAGTGGTTCCTTCAGTTATAGATGTAAGGTGTGTTGGAGGAAACATATATTAATGAAGGATACAATACTGTTCTAACATCTAATCAGTTCCCTCCCTGACAAAGTGACTGGTGGTGGATGGGGAGGGGACCGTTTCCATAAATGAGGCCACTGAGTAACTGACTGTTGTTGTCGTCTGGGAGACAGAAAGCTCTATAATTCAACAGAAAAGCCTTTCTGCCTATTTTATTTTATTTACAGCAAACTAGTGATTATCTTGTATGTTTTAACTGTCCCTTGTTGTTTCAATAACTCTTGCTCACCTGTCAAGCTATTCTGAATTAATAAAATCCCAGACACCTACTGCCGGATGCTTCCTTCCAGCTGATGTGTGGCCCAGCAGGAAATTCAGAAACGCCTGGTGCAGGGACGCACATCAACTACTGGAAACTGGTGATCTGTCGGATCCATGCATGCACCATCGCATTGGTAGGTATATTGCTATGTATAGGGGCATCTGTACATGGGAGACAGAAATTGCACCCCTGCCTATTATCTGTCCCTTCATTTCTGTAGTCTCAGTTGCCGAGGGCTCATTAAAGAGCTGGGAAGAAGCTTGGGGGTGGGCTCAGCAGTTCATGGGCTGGTAATGAACTAGCTGGTGCTGGTAAATTACCTGGCTGATTTTTGGTCTCAGTCTACCCCTTCCTGATTCAGCTTGAACCAGGATGGCAAGTTCAGGCACAGGCTGTGTGCTTTATCCTCCCCCTGTGCTTATCTTTACTCTCTGCTCTATTTTCCGCTTTGTGTCTCCCTGTATCTCAGGTGGAAACAAGCAGGACCAGCCTTTGGGGTGTGCAGATATGCAGTTGTGCAAAGGGCATAATCATCATAGGGGCACTGATGGAGAATCAGGCTTATCTTTCTCTCTCTTCTATATTCCCTCCTTCTTACTGTTTCCCATCTCTACATCTTTCCTTTTCAGATTGCCTCCACTATTTTATCTCATCCACATTTCCTCTGCTTCCAATTTCCACATTCCCTCCATCTTTTTTTCTCTATTCCATCTATCATTCTCTATTTTCCATTTCATCTCCCCTTTTCCACATAGCCTCCTTCATTTACTCTTTTCAGCATTTTTCTCATCTCCCTCCTTCAGTTTATACTTTCCACATTTTCTTAGTCACCCTCTTTTTTTTCGCCCTTCCCTCCTGTTTTTCTTCTTTTTCTCTTTTTCACATTCTCTCTGCCTACCCCAGTTTTCCTCAAGTCTTTCCTTCTTCCTCTCATTTCAATTATTTCCCTATATCACTTTCTCTTTCACATTATCTAATTTATTTTCCATTTATCCTTCTTATCCCTTTTCTCTATTTTTCTCTTTGTGCATAAGTAAATGTGTGTTTGGGGCGTGCCATCCTTAATTCTTGCATAGTTCGCCTTCTTAGCTAAGGCTGCGAAGGAGCACACATGTTCAGGAAGAATGAAAAGTGGACCAGCGGAGTCTACGGCATACTCGCTCCCCCCAGGACACCCCCCGATCGAGGGTGCCGCGCTGTGTGAAACCCCCAGGTCGCCCGAAAACTCACTTTCATTCCCGATATAATGGCGCATGCAACAGCCGCATTTATCTCTTTATCAGGGCACATGCCCGTGCCAGGCATTTGTGAATGGCCGGCGCAGGGACACTTCCTGCTAAAGGGTAGCAGGGGATGCAGCCGCCAGCACGCTCGGAACCGCTCGCATTTGACGAGCTCCTGGACAAAGGGGCTCGAGTGGATCTGAGCACGTTGATTGCACGTAGGACCGGGGAAGGGTATGTAAGAACGGGGGACCTGGGGGGTTTCACACAGCGGGACACCCCCAATTGGGGTGGCCAGGGGGCAATGACCAAAACCCAGGATAGTACAAATCCTGGGTTTTGGTCCACTTTTTTAATGAAGCCAGCCACCAGAATTGGTCTCCAGCATTGATTACCCCCCAGTAGCTGAGGAGACTTGAAGAGAAGGTGCTGAAAAATTATTTGGGCAGCGACACCTGATTTACTGTATAGGTTCAAACATGTATATATACTTAGAAATGTGTTTATGATAGGATAAAAAAATTAAAAACAGAGCACATAGGCCTGGGACGGTGCTTGAGGCCAGGGTTCTTCATGACCTGTAGCTCCAAACACAAAAAAAAAGTAAGTTTGGACACGTAAGGCTAAGCACACATTACATCTGTTCTTATAAAAGCTTAGCAGCTGAAACGTCATTGTTATCCTCGAGGTTTCTAGGTGGCTTAAAAGAAAAATGTCATAGTAGTCTTGGAATATGTGCGATAACATTATACTCGAGTATCACATCTTATCTGGATAAACATTAGTTCTGTATTTGAGAACATTATATTTTCCTTTGTTTTTCTGCTCTCTAATAATTCTCATAATTTAGAATAAAGATACAGGGCCAAATGTAATTCTCTTGTGTTGACATCCAGGAGATTTGATAGGGGCATACATCATGTGTTTTGGGTTCAGTCTAGGGTTCATCTCACAAAGGAAGACAAGATTTCCTAAGTGGAATTCAAGTGAAGAACATTATGCAACCTAGTCATTCTCAGCACAAAACAACTCGTTCCCGAGATTTACCACTTACTTGGGATTGTCTGCATAGTTTAAAAGGTTGTAGGGTCTCTTGGTAAAATAAGTGATGATAGGACTGTAGATCAAACCAAAAGTAGACACCATTTTCCCACAGCTAAAAGGGAAAGAAAATAACAGCCAATAAACCAAAAAGCTATATAAAATTCTTATCTGATTTACCTAATGATGATTCCGGGACTAATTAAAATAAGTTAAATAACTTAAATAAGGAATGTATTACATTAAAGTGATCCAAAACTCATGAATGACTTTTGGGCCGCTACTATTAACAGCATGGCATGCAAGGGTGCAGATTTGGGGTGCACTGCATAATAAATGCAGTTTTGCCAGTTTTGCAGGCTATATTACCTTACTTCTGGGATCCAGCAGTGGCTGAAAAAGCGAAAGGAAGCCATTCCCAGGTCCCTCCGCTCTATGCATGCCCGGAGATTGGTTGACCACTGGTGACAAGCACAAGTGAGGGAGTTGGGATGCCGCATGCTTTGTGAATTCCCATCGCCAGCCGCAAGGACAACACTCAAATTAGGTAAGAGTATGGTCAGAACGGACTGTTTGCAGCCATTTTTTTATGATGGCTTACTAAAACTAAACTAAAAACAGGGCTTTGGGAGAGACAATTGTGAATAGACAGGGGGTTCACAAACTTTTTTAATCAAGTGCCAATTTCTATCTTCTGTTTGCCACTTGGTGATACATAAGTCAGTCATATAAAACTGCATTAATATGGCTTAAAACAGTACAAAACACACAAAAATGAATACGTGTTTATCGCCATTTGTAGCAGTTTTACTGTTATTATGCAAAGGCTTGGTTCATTTTACATAGCAATCAGGTTGGGGTACATGCCAGTCTGATGCCTCACAGTATATAAACTGATAGGATCTCACGTAGCACCAGTGGCACACATACCAATGATTGGGAACCTCTGACTTCGACAAAGGCTTAAGCAGTGTATTTATGGTTATTTTGTTTGGTTCCCAATGAATAATGTAGTAAGCTGTAGACAAGGTGCAGACATTTATTTTGAAGGCTGGTTGGAAGACTATTCCAACTGGTCTATTAAATAAAACCCTTCCCAATCCCCTAAATGTTTGGTTCATGGTAATGAAAAACAAAATCCCTACTGGGAAAAGTCTGCCTGACAAAAAAAAAAACGTTACTCGTTTTGCCAAGTCCTTAAAGTTGACCAAACCTCAAAATTTTGACTACCCGGGGCTTTGGTCCTTGCCCACCGCACACCTTGATTCGGGATGCCCCGCTGTTTGAAACCCTCCAGGTTGCCCAGTAAACTCACCTTTCCCTGGTCCTACAACGCATGAGCGTGATCTCGTCCAATCAGTGTCTTCGACAGCACTAGTCAAAATCGGCTAGGGGCTGAGAAGAGCTGCGCAGAGCTGAGCACGTTGGCGGCCGCATCCTTGCTACCCTCTAACAGGGTGCATGCCCATGCTGACCATTCAGAAATGGCTGCCATGGGTGTGCACCCTGCTTAAGGTATAGCGGATGGGGGCTGTGGCTCGTGCATGCGCCGCTGGATCAGGCAAAAGGTGAGTTTTACAGGGGACTCAGGGGGTTTCACCCAGCAGGGCATCCCATATCTGGATGCTGTGGAGGGAGGGAATAAGGAGGCCCTGAAGTATAATAGACTTTAAGGATACGGTATAGCCAATTAAAATCTGTTGAAATCTGTAATGAAACAATACATTCCTTCTTGTTGTCCAGTGTTACAAAGAACACTTTTGGAACCTTCCTAAAACATGATGGAACATCTGCAGGAAGAAACCTAGTGCACCTAAACCTTAAAGTGGAGGACAGTCTATAAGACAGGCCGGCAATTCCCTTTTTAGGATGCCTTGTTGTAAAACCCGCAACGGCATCCATTACATGTCTCTAGCTGATGTGCACCAGGCATATCTGAATTGCCAGTGTAAGCAGAGAGGAGTGGCAGGTATCTCCTGCACGGCATAGAAAGCTGATTGGATGAGAGCCCACACAAGCACCATGGGATCGCTGGTGAAGTACCAGGGTTTCATACAGGTTTTCACAAATCAGGATGCTCGCTGGAAGATGAACTCCCTGGAAGAGAGTGAAAATAAACGGAAGGTCTACAGAGCTTATATCAGGTGTGACATAGGGGCACGAGACTCCCCAGGTTACCTTTCACTGGCTCACATGGGGTTGATCAGGCTCTTGCAGTCCTGGACTTTCAATTTCTCAGAGGTATACAGTGGTTTTCGCAGTTCAGCCGAGACCCCAATGAAGAATAGTCAGAATCTTGGTCTGGCCTTGTAGTGCAGCATGCAGTTACAAATACCAGAGCTGGTACGGGAGCCAATGAAAACTAAGCAGAGGTACTTGTACCCCTATGGTACTCGTGAAGTCTGATAGCGAACCAAAGTCCAGGGATTTGATCTATTTGCTCTCAGAGTACGGTGTTTTGGTTTTGTATGGGTCAGGGCTGAATGAGTTGTTGGATGTGGGTTTCCCAACCTGATTATGTGTATTGGTCACTTAGGCTAATTAAGCCTAATCATTATGATATAATATATAGTATATATATAGTATCATGTGTGGCAGTATCTAAAGGATGCATTATGGGGTTATCCAAATAATTTTAGTGCCTTGGCATAGGCTGAGTTTTGAGAGCCTTTAAAACGCTTTCCTACTAGACACTGAAACGGGACTGTGTATATCATTTTTACATTGTGGTAGATATTTTATTTCTATCAAAATCTCTCCAAATTCATCCTCTATGAAATAAAAAAAAAAAAAGTGGATAAAGGGCCATCAGCATCTAACTGCCAACTGAAAATGCTAAATAAACTCTATAAATATTAAAGAGACTTGGGCAAAGAACCAAGGGCAAGAAAAGCTAATACTGTGGGTCCTATTCGAGTAGATTGAAACTTACCTTCATTGGAGATCAAGATCCTACCATCCCCACTCATGACTATGACCTGTAATCACCTTACTGCCTCACCCGCTCCATTCATTTCAATGGTGGGGGCATGCCGAGGGCTGGCATGCTCCCTCCATTGTAATGAATGAAGAGGACGCGGCCATTGGGTGCTCAGCTCTGGACCACTGAGACGGTACAAGATCGCTGATGCCGGTAAGTTTTAAACTACTGCCATCAGGTGGATCAGCTGCATGGGACTATAGGCAAGTATATGTGGTATGTTGTGTTGCCTGGACAAGGACTTAAATTTATAAAATACATTTTCGTACATGAGTCTATGGATTTTAATCCATAAAAATTGGAAAAAACATCTTGAGTATTGTTATGTATGGTACTCATGGGAATCAGCTGAGCGTGTTTCTTACTAAAGAAGCACAGAGCGTTCTGTGTGAGAAGGTTAATCCATAATTTGATACAGCAAGCTGTCTTTCTAAAATGCCTCTAATTACAATACATCCAAACGAATCCCCTCCAGCATACCTTGTTCCCCGATTGCTCACAGAACGTGGCAAAGAAATAACCTGCACGACAGTCATGGTGGAGCACTTGCAACATTTCCTCCATTCGAGAACTCCTGAGAACACCATCGCCAGTCTCCACGCTCTGAAAGAACACAGTGCATGCACGTTTATTCCATTTAGTAATGGTTAGGATTATAGAATGAAACACATTTAAATAAAACAACAAAGGAAAAGATCCAAAGTGAATTAAGTAGGTTTAAATATATTCACAGTCTAGATGCACCTTCTTAACATTGAGGCCATTTACATGTCAACACTTCCATTAAAAGTCCCCCACTAATCTCTAAGATCGTACTTATAAAGCAGGTCTGGCAACAAATGTCTCCTGGCTGTGTAACTACATTTGTAAAACTCCATTGGACCAGTGATTCCTCATATGTAATTACCTTCTATTTAAAGCCACACTTCGGGCAATCCAAAAACGTGCCCATTGCTGACCCTGAAACAGATGTTAGTTTGCTCTGTACTATCACTGCTCGACTCTCAATAAGACAAGCAAACCGCTGAGGAAGGTGACCAGTTTAACTAGTGGACATCTTCAGTGATGCCCTGTGCAGCTTTTGCTGAGCTGAATATGATAGAGTGGGAGTCAGAAGGGGCATCATGGCCAATACAGGCAGTAACAACATATGGATATGGATTTAATGCCATTCAGTAGCAGGTGTTGGTTGCCTCTTCCTGTCAGAATGCAGCTGCTTCTGAAAATAGAAACAAGGAAAAGAGTAGTGGCACGCCCCCTAAATTCCTTTGCCATAGACCACCAATACTAGGGTCAAGATGGTGGTCTAAAGCTCTGCATAATGACACTGTGGACACCAGGAGAGAGGGAGAACAGCCAGGGTGATGAGAATGCCTGTCTTACAGACCCTGTCCATAATGCTGATTACTATGTGACACCACAGAGCCAGGGGAAAACGTCCACATGCTTCAGAAGAGAAATCACAAGGTGAAACTGTTAATTTGGTAATAGACCCAATGCTCAGAAGTCCGGACAGTTGCAAACCACCCATACATCCAGCATTGTGCAGTTAGTGGGGCAGTCTTCCCCATGTCAGCAAAGTGGAAAATGTAGGTGTTCCCAGAGTTTTCAGAGGGACAGTGGGCCTCAAAGTGGGACATCTGGTCAGTTTAGCAGCATGTGCCATGGACTCGTTGGCAAGGTAAGTATACCGGGCGACTGGGGGGTTTCAGACAGTGGGGCATCCTAGATCAGGATGCCCTGGGGAGAGGGAATCAGACAACCCTGGAGACTCATAGACTCCAGGGCTGCTTTTTGTCCCCTTTAAGAAAACACTGAAATCAACTATAAAACATGAGATTAACCTTATTCCATGAAACACTGAATCTGTTTTGTGTTTACTCATACTCATGTATGCCGGCATGCTACAGGGCACCATCCTAAGCCCCAGGGTGGGATTAGGAGGGGGCATAAGGCATGCGTTTCCAGGGCCTCCACCACTTGCCCTGCAAAGGGGGACTCCACCAACCTTTGGGTTATGGTCTGGTCCAGGAGGTTTTCGAGTCTTCGGGCTGATGGGTCGCGGGGCCAGCAACAAAGCTATCAGCAGCAGAGAAAAAATGTATCTGGGGCCTCCACCAGATTTTGCGTCCAGGGGCCTCCACCACACTTAATCTGGCCCTGCTAAGTCCCCTACTTTTTTAGTCTATACTTAGTTGCCATACATACTATAGCTTATGATCGTATAACCTTACTAGGCTTTCAATAAAACTCTTATGCAGCAGAGCCTGCGCATGAGCCATTGGACCAAGGAAAGGTGAGTTTTACTGAGTGAACTGGGGGCTTTCACACAAGAGGGCATCCCCATTCGGAATTTCCCAGGGGCATGGAACAAAACTCGGGGAAGTCAAATTCCTGGGTTTTGTTTCGCTTTAACGCCTGACTTCCTTTCTAGGCTGCCTCCTATCTCTCTCTTGAGTTCCTAGCTTAGCATTAGCTGTCTCTGCTGTCCGCTAAAAGTTATTGATACATTTGTATCCTTAGCTTTACAGTGGCAACAAAGCTCAGAGAAAAATATATTGGGAATGAAAGTTCAAATCTTGGGATGGGCTCCCTTTTCTGACAACAAACAAGATTAGTCATTCTGAAAAGTCCGCCAGTTCCCTGCTGAGAGGTCCATTGCCTTCATTATGTAAGCCAAATAGATCATTCACTTATCCTAATTATTTCTATTGTAATCAACTGTGATACTTTCTAAATCAGTCATGAGCCTAATATTGGAATTTAGATAACTTACAGTGCTATGTGATGTGGGAATAGTGCTGTGGGATGGAAAAGACTCTGTAGAGATTGTCTTCTATATATTTGTAGTAATACTATAATAATAATAGTAATAATGTAATACTATAAAGAAAATGGAAATTTTTGCATTGTAAAATTACATTATTCTGTTAAAGGGCCTTCTAACGTTGCATACAGATGATTTGAAAGCATTAAAGGAATTATTCTTTCACTGTGAAATTACATTATTCTGTTAAAGGGGGCCTATAATAGTTAAAATATTAATTTTTACTGTTTTTACACTGTCAAATACATTAGTTGGCTAATAGCCGTCAAATACATTAGTTGGCTAATAGTGTCCTTATCTACAGACAGATTATTGGCATTAAAAAAAAGGTTTTCCTTGCAAAAGCCAGAGATGGTCGAATTGGACCCACATTTTGCCAAAATTTTGTTTTGGCCAAACCGGACCTGCTAAATTCTGGTCAAATTTACCTTTGACCCGAATCCAAAGCCTGACACTAGTTAGGGAACCCATCTTGTGACCAGAGGGTTGCAGGTTTGGTTCCTGGCTGGGGCATATCTGTAGTGCCTTTGGAGACCTGCTAGAGCTTCTACCACACACTGCAGGAAATGGAGGAGAGTCACTTGGGAGAAGCATCAGGTGAGCTGCTTGCTGCCTTTCATTGGATTTATCATCCATAAATGTATATCCCAAAAATCAGTATGATAAATGTTGTTGCCCAGAAAAGTGGAAGTGAAAGTGATCACTGGCATTTAAGGGACTGCTTTTGCTGGGGGATCGCAGTGGAGGTAATTGAATTGGATGTTTGCAGGGGTGTATGCTGAGGGAAGCTTCAGCAATCTGGATGCCCCCTGCAATTAACACAATGGTGTCCAAAACCCATTTAAGCTGTTGGACTTTTTTTAGCTGACATTTGTCTGTGCTTTTTTCTATTCCTTGTATGTAACACCATGTCTGACGAAGACATAGAGGCCGATTCATTAATAGCGCCAGGTAGCGACAGATGAGCGACTGTAGCAGTATTTTCACAGCGCACGCTAGTATTCGCTGTGCTTGGCCGTTGTTCGGCTGTTGACAGCGACCCCGCCGGTGTGCGGTAATGTTGAATACGGGGTTAGGAGTCGCTGTTTGACAGGTTCCGCGCTGTATGGGAGCGCATGACAGTGAATGGCCATAGCGAACGGCTCCCAGCATATTCATTAACAAATCACGCTCAAAAAATTCTCGCGCTGTGAAATGCTTGTTTAAACCCCAGAGCGTTGGCGGCGATGGGCTAAAAGTAGTTTTTTAACCCCCAACAACCATATTTTTTGAAAAAAAAAAAAACATGTTTTTCAAAACATTTTGTAATATGAATACATTAATATCAGACCTGTAATATCAATTCTGCACACATTTTTTTTTTTTTTTTTTTACCTTAAAAAAAAAATCTAACATTGCAGAAGTGGTCACAGAATTTTTGACATTTATAAAAAAAAAAAAAAAACATTAATAACAATTAATTATGAATATTTAAAGATTGCTCCATTGAAATGCATTGGAGTGTGGGGTGAGGCTGGAATAATGATGAATGATTCGCTATCTGGCGCTCTGTCAGTCGCTAAGCAGGATCGGCTTGATAAATGTCTGATTGAGGAGGGGAGCCGGCGTACTCGTGGCGGTGACCGTCATTACCGTTCGCTCACCATTCGCTACCTGGCGCTATCCCTTGTTAAATAAGGGCCCTAGTCATGCACACCCGTGAGATTTGAGATCGCTGATTGGCTAATCTCAAATGCAGTCACTGGCTGCATTCCCTCTATTCTGAGGTGCATTCCTCTTCTTAGCAGGGATGACTGGGCACTGGAGTGTGCCTCAGCTAAAAGGAAGACGGGGATGTGGCCGAGGGCCAAACGCAGAGAGTAGCAGGGATGGGACTGATAGCACTCGCTCTATTCAGATTTTCTGAAACAAATGCATGCCACTGAAGTGCCACATGCCACACAAGCGCCATGGGAACAAGGAAAGGGAGAGTTTATGGGTGATCCCAGGAATAGACACAAGCAGGACATCCCAAATCATATTTTCACTAGACAGGAGGAACAAAAGCCAAGATAGTAAACATTTTGGGTTTTGTTCTTCTTTAAAAGTGGACAATAAAGCAAAAGCAATAGACCATACATATGGATAATGCTGCATGGTACTTTTGGCTGACATTGCATCTGGTCATGTAACTGAAACATGGGACACTGGATTAAAATTTTGATCAGTGTATTACAATGTGTTCTGCTATTTAGAGATATGAATTAATTATTACTTAAAATGTTTCCAACTAAGTTAAGTTCCAGCTGGCATCATTGAAGCCCCCAAGATCTCCTCTAGTACAGAGGGATAGACTCGTTTTCCAACCTATTTTACATTACAAAAACCACCAGTCACTGGATACTTCCCTTGCTTATTTTTTAAAGAGTGTGCTTTGACTTTCAACCAAATGAGGTCACTATGAGGATTTACAGTAAAAAAAACAACCTGCACGCAATCTTAGACTTCCCCTGACGTACATGTTCATCTGACTGATAATGCTAAAGCAGAGAAAAATTGTAAATTATTTTTACTTTGTGGAAGACCTAAATCCAGATTAAGGAACCAATGAAATCAAATGTTACTCTGTGAGGATTATTTATCCTGGCAAAACGTTTATTTGAAGAACATTCAAGCAATTTCATGAGGTCATAAGTTTAACACGACTGTTTGTATGGAGAAGAGAGGCAGCCGGGGCAGTGGCACGAGACCAGAGTAGCAGCAAAGCCGCTAAATTATGAAATTGCAGCAGTGATCAGCAAGTGGCTATCTGACCTGGCCAGGAAGGCCAAGCCTGGCAATGTTTTTGTGATCTCAGTAAGACGGTCATCCCTTCCCAAGATCCACATAATCCACCCCTAAGCAGCCAGGATTTGAAGAGAGCTGATTAAGCCTGAAGCTATGTGCTCACAATCCCCCAACAATTACTAATTGGTAATGGAATTATCATATTATATCATATTCCAGGAATGTTCAATCAATACTAGCAGCCTTTCAGAGGTTATTTCATATTGACCATGTTTTATGGAACATGGATCACACTTTACATCATCAGGGAGTCGTTTTACGTTTGTCTTATTTTTAATTCCAAGCTATTTTAGGGCCACAGATCATGGATGGGCCTCAGGCAGCCCCCCTGGGGTAAAATGTAGATATCAAGCTCGTGTTCTTGGCAAAACAGAGAATAAAACACTTAATTTTCTGGTGTTGTTTTGGGCTGTCAACCAACTGATGTTAAGTAATTCCCCAGTATGGTAGTAAAGTTTTGTGTCTCTCAAATCTTAAAGAGGGATAGTTGTGATTTCCAAGAACATCATATTTAGAATGCTTGCAGAGTTGCAGCTATAATACCCTGGGCCTTTATAAAGTACTGAGCCTCTGACCTTATGACTCGGCTTATAATATCGGCATAAACATTAAATGATTGTCTTCTCCTTATGGTGAAACTGGAGAAGCACAAAGGTTTTCTGTGGATCGGGTTGGTATGTGCAGAGAAGAAGGCCTTTTTGTGAACAATGAGGAAATAGAGGTCATTGATTAAAGGAGGGCCAGGCTCATATCAGGATAAGCAGTGGAAGCTGGAATGGTGGTAGGTAGTTTGGTATAGTGGAAAGGTGAATAATAAAAAGAAAAGTTGATACAACGACTGTCACCTATGCAGGGGGGGACTGGCCTTAAGGATAATTTTCGGTGGGCCAACTGGGATGCTGCTTTTAACTCACCCAAACTCACCCAAACCCTGCCTTCCTAGTTTTTTTCCCCATACACACCTGTCAAAATATCTGTCACTAAAAATGTAAGTCTATAGTAGCATTGATTGAAGAGTCCGCCGCTGCACATCATCTATCCCTGCAATGCTATAGACATGGAGCACACTCCTTGACTGGTCAGGAAGCACACTGAGGGAGACTCATTGGGGATGGCGCAGGCTGGTCATGGGCTGGTTGGGGGCCAATTACTCCGCTGGCTGGTCTTTAGCCCCAGTCCGCCACTGGACCTACAGTAGGAGTATTGGAGTTCCAGAATTTTGGCTTAGCAGCTCTTGAGACATTATCATCCACCATCCTATTTTTGTACTCTTGTAAAGTGCCACAATACAAACAAGAACAGGGAACAACTTAACACAATTATGGAATCTAATTATTTTCCTTAATGCCTCCTGCACTCCCAAGTTGCTGCAGCAGTGGCAGAAGTAATGACTGCACCAGACGTGAAGACCACCAATTTTCTAAGTAAATATATTTCTAAAGGTGCTATTGGCTTGAAAATCTCACCAGATGTCTGTAGCAACCCATCCAATCCACACATGCAAAGTACCAAATACCAACTAATGTGGCCCCAGCAACCACAAATGGATGGCAACCAAAGATAGCACTATTCACCCAATTAAATTAATCACATAATAAACGAATCAAATCAAGTCATCGTATCAAGTTTATTTAATTAAGTTAAAAAACATGGCATACATCTAAAATCTAATCCAAGCGGGGACATTCCATCTGAGCTAATACATAAAACACACCTACAAAAACCAAAATCCAACACTAATATCATGAACTATCCCCAAAAATTCATATACATTGTAATTAATGTAAAAAAGTGCCATTTAATATTCATATAAAATGTGCTCTCATAAAGTGCTCCATATAGCGCCAATGATAAATAAATGAAGAGAAAATTGTCAGTGCACAATAAAGTACATGCAACAATATCACCTAAGTGTAGCTCAGGTGTCCCCGCTCCTCTCTCCTGGAGTATGTTTGCCACACATGCAAAGTAATTAAACCATAAATGCCCATAATTATGTGTAATAATGATAATTGACAAAGGTAAAAGTATTGAACACGCTTACTGAAATTTTATTGGGATCATTGTCTTACTGAAATATCCACCCTTGTTTCATCTTCATCATCCTGGTCGATGGTAGCAGATTTTTTATCAAGTATGTCTTGGCATATTTGTCCATTCATCCTTCCTGTTATATGAAGCGTGCCAGTGCTGTATGCTGAAAACCATCCGTATATCATAATGTTACCAGCTCCAAACTTCACTGCGGGTATGCCGCCTTTTGGCCTCCAAAAATTGCGTGTATTATGACATCCAAAGAGTTTAGTTTCATTCTCCTGACCAGACAATTTTCTCGCTGTATTTCACATGCTAAATGTTGTTAAGCAAATTATAAACGTGTTTCCACATGCTTTTTCTCCATCAACTTGCATGGTGAGTGTGAATAAAGATGAAGAAGGTTAAGTGCATTACTTTTGTTTGCATTGTTTTCTTTGAAACAATTGTACCTGATGATTCTAGGTCTTTCTATAGCTTTCCACAGGTGGTCTTTGAATTGATGGACAACTCTACTGATAATTCTTATCACTCGTGTTTTTTTACAGGTAGCACCTGGCCGAGGCTGGTTTATGTTGAAACTGTGTTCTTTCCACTTCTTTATTAAGGCCCCAGCAGTGTTCACTGGAACAATGATGTGCTGTGAAGGTCTTGAGAGAGCTCATTGGTTTTACCCACCATGAGATGTTTCTTAAGAGGCACCTTGGTAATGAGACACCATTGCATAGATAGACTATTAGTTGAACCAGCTTATATTAATTTGCACTGGTTGGATTGCCTTCTAATTACTGATTCAACTGGTGTTATGTCTTTATATATTTTTGCATCCCCCCTTTCTTCATGTGCTTAATACTTTTTTTCCTGTGTCATTTCTCATTCTTACACATAACCTAATTTTTGGAAATCTGTGGTTCATTTGTTTTTTGCATGGCTAGATCGGATGGGTTGTTTCCCTCAACAGGTGAGAATTTCATGCCAATAATAGCACCGTTGGAAATATGTTTACTTAGAAAATGTGTGACGTGTTCAATACATATTTCATATATATATATATACAGTTCGTTACATGAATAAAGTGCTAGTGAATCTTGAAGCCTACATTTACATAAGTGATGCAGCAGTTTTGCAACCCTTGTGTAATTTGTGTGAGACTGAAGCTGCCATAAAGAGAGAATATAAAGGGTGAAGGAAAATCATACCTGCTATCACTGATAGCTATGAATAATTTTATAGTTTTGTATTTGTTTAATTTTGCTTTTATCTATCAGTATTACATAGTTACATAGTTGATTGAAAAAAAGATCAAGTTCAACCAATATCATGGGCCGGATTATGAGAGGGGCGGAAGGAGAATGTGCCCTGGGGCCTCCACCACTTGCCCTGCAAGGGGGGCCTCCACCAACCTGTGGTTATGGTCTGGTCCAGGAGGCTTTTCAGTCTTCGGTCATCAACAAAGCTATCTGCGGTATTGGGGGCCCCCCATTCTGAGCAAGCATTTTTTTTGTTTTTGCAAACCTGCAGCCAAAGCCATCACAGGGCAGGACTGAGAGTCTAGAGCAGTAAGGCCGCCGCTAGCAACGCTACAGTGATGGTTGCGTGCAGAGCTGTCAATCGGCTGCCAATCACTGCACATAAGCCACCAAGCACAGCCGCTGGCAGCTCAATGCAGGGGACTGTTTTCTGCTGGACCAGCTGGGCGACTACACTACCCCCTGCCCAGAATGGCAAAGCAGGAGTTCCTGAGCAGCACGAACCTGCAGAAAGGGTGGCACAAGGGACTTAATCTGACGTTCCAGTAAGTAGGCGGCCACCATTTACTTGGCTGGACAATTATTTTAATGGAAAATAAATATTATATCTGGGGCCTCCAATAGATTTTGTGCCCATGGGTCTCCACCACACTAAATCTGGCCCTCTCTAACACGCAATGTTGGTATCTTTTTTAAAAAAATGTCTAATACTTTTGCTGCTGTAACCTGCTCTCATCGAGTGTTTTTTCACAGATTTACAGTCCTTATGGTAAAGAAGGACTGTCCCCTCTCGAGAGAATTGATAGAATTAAAATTTCTGTATGCTGAAACTAAGATATTGCTTGTGGAATTGATACATAAGAATTTGACTTTGAAAGTAGGAGGAGGCTGTGTACCAAAAAGTCTGCTTGCAAATAGATGATAACGGTGTGATTATACTTACAAAATCCTGGAGAGTATTGTTAGAATCTGTGGTTCCACCACTGTCCTTTGGCAGGTTAGCATGTCCTGATGGAGCACAGAAGCTCATGGGTCTAACTTTTGTCCTGTGTAAAATAAAACATTATAATTCATATAGCTTGTTAGGGTGTTTCATCTAATCATTATAATTGTTAGCTGTACAAGAAAACTGATCTGTTTTTAAACTGGACCTGCACATCAAAAACAGATCTTTTATAGACCCTCAGTGGGCTTGTCTTGGACAGAAATCTTACACTTGGCACAGCTTTGGGACGCCTCTTTATTGTAGTGAATGGAGCAGGCGTGCTAGAGTCATTGTGACTGATGGGTGGGGGTGGCCTTATTGGGGCACTGGTGAGTGAAAATCGGGTCTCGATGGTCCAGGTCTCTAGTGAGCTGGTGACTCTTACCAAGCTGAGCTGCAACCACACTATACAACTAGTGCAATAAAATGAGACACTCTCCAGGCATGCTCAGTCTGTGTCTGCCAGAAGCCACTTGCCCCCCTTCCCTGCTCTAGACAGGAGCAAGCAGTAGCCAGTATAAACCTCTCTTACAATTTACCTGCCAAAACACCAGGAGAAACATTATTATTATTAATGTTTATTTATGTAGTGCCATCATCTTCTGTAGCGCTTTGATTTGAAACACATGATTTTTTCCTTAATGTATAATGTTTTCCTAATGTATAGAAAATATATATTGAGATACTCCAAGAAGAACGTTTTAGTAATTATCATAAAGGAGAAAGCGGCATCAGGACTTCTCTATTCTGAAACAGTGAGTTTTAATGTGGTGTTCACAGGAGAAATTTGGACACTGTCAGTAAAGTTTTGTTTCAACTCTGAGCTCATCAAAGCTCCCACAGTCACCTGAACTAGCTTGCAACAAGTAGTACATGAGGGGAAAAAACCCGTAAGGAGTAACCAGAACAATTATAATAAGTTTCAAACCGAAAAGAACGAGAGCCAAAACCATTATTAGGGGAGGGAACCACTTCCTCCATGTGACCAGAAGAAAGAACCTTTACAAGGAGTAGAGATATGTCTTGTTCTTCTGGTACATGTGGAGGATGCGGCATCAAGACTCTATTCTGGAACAGTGGGATTTAACCAAGCAGTAAGAAGTCGGGAGGGAGACAAAAAAAAGAGGTTGCAAACTTGAAAATATCAACTTGTTCCAATAAAGCCTGGTGATAAAAACACCCACAAGAACCCCACTGATCTAGTGGAGTGAGCAGTAATTTTTAGGAGGGCTGTTTTCCCTAGGAAGAATGGGCATTGGAAATTGCCAGTCTAATCCATTTGCTGATATGGTTAGGCGCAACCCCTTGACCCTTTTTAGCACTGTCAAAGAAAATAAAAAGAGACACTCTTCCTAAAATCCCTTGTTCTATGAAGGTAGAACTTAAAGCGGACCAAAACCCACATTTTTAACTAGCATTCCCTGAATTGCTCCCCGCCCCCCAATGAGGAGTACCTTTTGGCAATTTTCCCTGCTCCTGTTTTACTATGATCCCTGCTAATGCTGCTTGTTTTAGCTGTAAAGCTCCACCTCCTCCATTCATTTTCACTGTAGCGAGTGGCAATGTTGTCATTGCCGCACCTATGCATCTTACAGGGAAGGACAGCAAAAAAAATTGGTG
Organism: Gastrophryne carolinensis; assembly: GCA_027917425.1. Classification (NCBI taxonomy): domain Eukaryota; kingdom Metazoa; phylum Chordata; class Amphibia; order Anura; family Microhylidae; genus Gastrophryne; species Gastrophryne carolinensis. Next base: position 387,282,198 of record CM051239.1, read on the forward strand.
TTCCAGGACAATTCTGTAGTCAAAAATATCCTAAGAAGGGAGTATCGGCAGGTGCTTTGGCGAAATGTATTTTAGAAGCTCAGTGGGTTTTGGTTTGCTTTAAGGGCCACACCTACAGATGTAAAAACCCTTTCCTTAAGGTGAGAAGGATTTGGGCAAAGGGAAGGAATGGTAATTTTCTCATTAATATGAAAAGAAGAAATTACCAATAAAACAGAGGTAGCGGAAGATAGGCTAATCCTTATGAAGGAATGAGGAAGACTACTTTTAGAGTTAGTAGTAAAAAAGGAAGACGAATAGTATACAAGGAGGATGTTGTAGCTCTGACTGAAAGAGATTAAGGTTCCATGGCTCTAGAGGTTTCTTGGCAGGCAAAACATAAGCAAAAAAATTCAGAATGGAGTCATGTTCAGTAATAGGTCTCTCGAACAGAATAGACAAATACATGACCCTTACTAACTGACAGACCTTTCTCCAGCCCAGACAGAAGAATTCTAGAACCAGAGCAATGGAAAACTCACGTGCTTGAAAATTTTGACCATTGCAACGAAAATAAATTCTCCAATCTAAGACAGACCTTAATGGACGGATCATTTCTTGCCTCTATTAAAGGGTAATTCCACTTTCGATGGCATTTTTAAAAGTTTTCATTATTGTGTGCCAAAAATGACATCGTCAATGTGCTAAGTGTATCTGTTATTTTCTTTCTTTTCTATTTGTATTGCTTTCTTGGTGTTCAGCATGCCTAAAACGTTTATTTGTAGGGACCAAGCCAGACTTCTTGCGGTTGATTAGCCAACTGAATGTTTCTAGTGTCTACACTGTGTCGGATGTTTCTGAGAAAGATGAAACTTTTATTAGCAAATAGTCTCAGTAAGGTATTACCTGAACTCCCTGACACCCTAGAACCCCCATAAGGGAAGCTAACACTTTGGTAAACACCGTAGATTTTGTGGCTGGCTGAAGGGTAAGGCCACCAAATGATCTTTGTGAATTGCAGACCTAAAAAAATCTGTGGTGAGCAGTACAAACCAGAATATGCAGATAAGCATCCTTGAGAGATGCTGAAAATTCAGAGGATGTCAAGCTTCCCGGCTACAACCAAGGAAGGGCTGAGCGAGCTCCAGGTGTGGGGGGAAGTGAAGCACATAAATCCAAAAGTCAGGGCTGGCGGCAGATAAGCAAAGTCCAATGGATGATTCCGGGTTCAGGGGCAGGTGAAGTCCAGTGAGAAAATCTGAGTCAAAAACCAAGTCATCTGTCCGAGGGTAAATCCAGGAAATCAGATCAGGAACTCAGGAATCAGGAAAACAGAATCCAGTAAGTAAGCTGATAACACAGCATTGGATGCAGGCCAGCTGTCCTCTTAAATAGGGCTGTCAATTAGAGCAGGGAGGGATGTGTCAGAGTCTGAGTGAGGTTACTTTCTGTCCATTCAGAGCCAGGAAACCAGGAAGTAAAATCAAGCCCAAGAGCTTACAATCTAGGCTTTGTGCACTTGCAGTGTGCTGAACACCAGGTATCGCTGTTGAGTAGAGCAACCGATGAAAAGCCTGCTCTGGTGCAAGCACCCAGCCGTGCATGTCTGTTGCATGCAGATAGTGATAAAGCATGCCCACGTCTCTTTAAAGAGCAAGGACGGCGAGGAGACTGACAGAGGACCAGGAAGGAAGTTTATGCTGTCACCTTCTATTGCCAGACCAGTGCCCAAAAACAGCCCGTGGGTCTTATTTTACTAAAGCCTTTACCCATGATTCCTAAAAACATGAACCGTTGTTCGAATGGTCGGCCATATTGCTTCCCAGTGCTTTTCAGTGATGATACATTCAGTTAAACACAGCTCAGCATTGGGGGTTAGCCTCAACACTGAATAAATTAGCATGTAGCATACCATTCTACATCATACTGCTTCCTGTTAGTGTTTTAGGGAAGAAAGAAACACGGGCTGTTTTGGGGCACTGGGCTGGGAATAGAAGGTGACCATCTAAACTTCCTTTCTGGGTATAGGTACACTTTAATGTATTTCCATGCATGCGCTTTTTCCATGTTTGGTCCTTTTCTGTAATACCTCATGTCTGGAGTTTTTCACCATAAAGTTTTGTATTGTAATAATAATATTATTAACAATGTGCTCATATGACCAATGTTTGCTTACACATTCAAAGGAATTTGTGTTCTGCTTTTAACCCATTAGTGCAAATGAGAAACATATAATGTAAGCACACTGTTGAACAACACCTGGGGGGGGGGGGGGCAGGTGAGTGCAAAATGGGGAAATGTTGTCTGCCCTAGCCAAGGCACAAAGAATACTGATTCTAAAAACAACGTCTCATTACCCAGGTTGGAAAGTGGAAGGTCATGGTTGTAACATGAAGAACAAAGTCAAATGTATCTTCAAAATATTACATCATGTTCACATGGTTGTTTCATAACGTTTCAAAGTTGTATTTGTCATAACACTTATGATCAGGGCAATGTTCCTAGTACCACAGTCCAGATGAGGTGCTGGTTGATCTCAGTTGTTTCCACTGAGAGTAAATTATACTTGCGGCTTACAGTGCTCACAAAGGGCTTTGTCATTCTTTGTGCTGAACTGAATAAAGTGGACTGTGTTTCTTATCTTAATTCTGAATGTGTGAAGAAGAGGGTTAGCCAGTTGCCCGGGGTGCCGGCTTCACTTTTGGGTCCCAAATGGTCCTTAGATAAGGGTGGTGGCGGATCTGCAGCCTGGTGGTTGTAATATTAAAGTGTAATAATGTTTCATAGACAACCTGCTTGTTATATGAGGCAACAGGTATGGTACCTTAATGCTGGGGGTGTTGTTGCAGATACTGGCTGGTCAACAGGGTGGGCAGTGTATCCACGGCACCCAGGCAGCAGTTGGGGGTTAGGTGCCTGTTTAAGAGCACTTCAGTCATGCCCCAGCCGGGAACCAGACCTGCAACCCCCCTGATACAAGATTGTTTGCCTCACCGTTAGACCAGGCATGGGCAATTATTTTTTCCATGGGGCCACATGAGAAACCAAGCTGGTACGAGCATATGTTATAGTTAAACAATGAAAAAGTGAGGTTGCCTTACAAAAAAATGTAATTTATTAAATAAACCACATTCTGTGTGTCCAGTGAGGTCTCACACACCAAATTGGGATGCCCCAGAGGCATGATGCCTGTAACCCAGCCCTGGATTCCTTCACACTCCATAGGGCTGGGTTACATGGGTTTTGGTCTGCTTTAAAACATCATGACCAAATCAGGTTAGGATGGAATAACCCCCTCCTTTACATTATAATTAAAGTAACACAGCGCTGCTCACACTTTTTACTCAGTAGCAATGTGAAAAATTTCTGATTCCCTCACATAAAGCAGAACAAACGCAGAGCAGCCACTGGTCTTCCCCCTGGAAACCCCAGATCGGGATGCCCCACTGTGTGAACCCCTTTTTAATCAGTAGCAACATGAAAAATGGCAGACTCTCTCCCTTAAAGTGGAACAGAGCCCTGATCTGGGATGCCCAGGTGGCCGCTCTGGGTTCATTTCCACCATTTGTCAAGTTGCTACTAAGTAACAAGGGTTTCACACAGTGGGGCATCCTGATCTGGGATATCTAGGGGGAAGACCAGTGGCCGCTCTGGGTTTTATTCTGCTTTCAGGGAAGGAGTCTGCCTATTTCTACGTTGCTACTGAGTAAAAAGGGTTTCAAAATGTGGAACATCCCGATTTGGGTTGCACGGGGGGGGGGGGGGGAGACCAGTGGCCGGCCTTGGATAAAAGGCTGTGTGAAACCCTTCTCACCTTGTAGCATGGTCCCCCCCAAAGGCATTGGTCTGGCCAGAAATGGACTACGAGAGCCAGTGCACAATCAGGCGCTGCGTACAGCATGTAACACATTTGGTGTGGACTACAAGAGCCAGCAGCCTGCGACGTGAGGCACAGACAAGTGGCTGGAGTACCTCCATCTCCGGCGTCAGCTCCGCAGCGACTGACACATGCCACACAGTACAGGCCAAGGGCGGGAAGTAAAAATTACGCCCACAGCCAAACCTGCAGGAGGGAGCTGTCCAATAGGATAGCAGGCTCTAATCCACACACGCCCCCGCTACATTACACTCACTACAGGGGGGCAACACTGCGCAGGCAGTGAGCGGGACTGATCGGCGGGGGTGTCAGCAGCGCGCGGCCACGCATCTTACAGGGAACGCTGGTCGCGTGCCGGTCAGAGCCAATCAAAGGGCTGTATGTGGCCCCGGGGGCCTTACAATGCCCAAGTCTGCGTTAGACCATCACTGCCCCTACAACACCATTACTTTCCAATACTTCATTTTTATGGTGATGGCCACTGATAAGACAAAAAACATATTGTTTAGCTAAGGTTAGTATCGAACTGGTACAGGGAAGTGACATTTCCTGTAGCCAGAGAATTCTGGCTCAATTGTCCAAGCCAAGGTAGTGGACGGGACTCTGTGGACTTTCCTTTGAAATCTATTTACCAAAGGTAATTCTAAAGTCTTCTATTTTCCACTAAACTTCATTATACCCCAATCAATATTGCTTATTTCCAAAGACAAATATATATATGGACATTACCGGGTCTGACTTGATTGGACAGCACTACCAGGCAAACTTCTTGTCAGTCTTTTTTCAGGCTTTAATCTAGCAGAGACCAAGCTATCAGACCGCCTAGTAAAAGCAGAACTTTTTATAACTTTAGGTGAAGCAAAACTTTCTCTTATCTGGAAAAAAATAATATAACATTAATTAGAATACATCTATGCAAATACTTAAATAAAAACATTTCTTTTTTATAGCACAAAATATTACATGCATTGGCCTGAAAAAAATTCTCATGGTAGTAAAGATTTCATTTTATGAGAAGCATGAAAATTCCACTGTTGCTGAATCATGAGACAGGAAGACAATGAAAGGCAATGGCATTTTTACTACAGTGTAAAAGAAGTAAAAAGTTTTCTACTTTTCTTAGGAGTAAAAAAGTACCAATGACTTTCACTGTTTCCTAGCTGGTGATTCAGTAACAGTGAAATTCTTATGCCATTTTTCTCATTACCATGAGCATTTTTTTCAACTCATATTGAATCAAAGCCTTAGGGCCTTATTTATCAAGGGCTAGCGCCAGGTAGTGTCTGACTAGCGCCAGCTATCGGCGGCTACCGACTCCAGAACGCCAGGCGGCGGACACAATCACGCATTTATCAAGCTAAATGAGGCTAGCGCCGGCGAGAGCGTCAGCTAGCGCGGGATTCATCATGTAGCCGACTGCAACGAACAGCGCCGCTACTAATCCCATCACAGCGCAATCTTTGGAGCAATCTTTAAATATTCATAAATAATTGATTTTAAGGTTTTTTTTTTATTTTTAAAATGGCAAAAATTTTGTGAACACTTTGGCAATGTTATATATTTTTTTAAAGGTTAAAAAAAAAATAAAAAAATTTGTGCAGAATTGATATTACAGGTCTGATATTAATGTATTCATATTACAAAATGTTTCTAAAAACTTGTGTAAATTTTACATATAAAATATGGTTGTTTGGGGGTTAAAAACTACTTTTAAGCCATCGCCGCCAGCGCTCTGGGGTTTAAACAAGCATTTCACAGCGCAATAATTTTTTGAGCGTGATTTGATAATGAATATGGTGGTAGCCGTTCGCTCTGGCCATTCGCTGTCAGGCGCACCCATACAGCGCGGAACCTGTCAAACAGCGACTCCTTACCACGTATTCAACATTAACGCACACCGACTGAGTCGCTGTCAACAAGCGAACTACGGCCAAGCACAGCGAATACTAGCTGGCGCTGTGAAAATCACGCTACTGGCGCTCATCTGTCGCTACCTGGTGCTATTAATGAATCGGCCTCTTAGTCTGACACCAGTATGATTGTTGCCATAGGAAAACCAAATCTCCCAATTATTCCTTGGAGGGTGGAAAATAAGAAACCGGTTTTAAACTCAAGAGGCCATTCTCAAAGGGACTGTGACCACAGTACAGATCAGGGATTCCCAGATTTTCTCTGCACCCCTTTTTCCCCCCTGACCATGTCAAACTGGGTGTCTAGGGCCCACCAGTAAAACTGACTCTGGGAGTCTAAGGGCTTTAATTTAGTGCTAATGTACATAGGTATTATGCCAAAAAAATGTTGTGTGCACGTGCACATATGACGTCACAAATTCTATACATACGGTAATATAGTGCAGAAGAGAGACATATAGCAACACTCATTGCTCCTGTCATAGAAAAAAGATTGGCATGAAGGTTCTGATCACATAGTACACCATCTGTGCAGTATCAGTGGAGCGCTTGAAGGAGGGACGAAAGAAAGAAAAACTTCTTATTCATAGGTACCCAATAGGTAGAGATCTGGGGATATTAACACAGTGAAAACCAGGGCAGAAAAGTCCAGCGCCCGTCGGTAACAAACCCATATTGAAGGGTATAGGGGCTGGTTAATCAGCAGGGCCTGGGGCTGGCTGTTTTGCCCCCGAGCCTTGGGTTAACAGCCCCTTAGCCTGGTGCCAGAGCTGGTTGGGATGATTTTATTTATTAAACAACAATTCAGGCATTATTCATTGAAAAGTAAACATAATGGAATTTGCAGCACAGCTTTTTTCAATGAAGAAAGCCACAGCTCCTATATTGCCACTTATTTTATGCGAGAATCATATAAAAAACTCTCATGCAAGTCGTAAACATTTTCATGCAGGATCCCACCATTTATCACATGCAGAAAATATTTGGGTGGTTCTCTGAATCACCTGCCACCTGATTGTTTTCTGCATGAGAGTTGATGCGAGTTTGTCCAGCATGTCAGATTGAACACGCTGATTTTGAAAAAAGCTGTGGGGTCATTCTCTTCATTTCTCTGCAGCAAGCAAGGCAGCCTGCTCCCTTATGATTAAGGAAAGGAGCCTGCACGGAAGCAGGGAGAGTTGGGTGCTTCTGGAGCTAGACTGATGAGGGCAGAGCAATACTGATGCGTGAGCACAGCTCTGCATCCCTACAATTGTCCTTTAAGGTGGATCTAAAGTCCACTGGTAAAAATTGTAGACAAAGGCCCTTATTTATGAAGGAATAGCGACAGGTAGCGACTGGTGAGCAGCCGGTAATGATGGGCCCCGCCACGAGAACGCCGGCTCCCCACCACAATCACACATTTATCAAGCCAATCCTGCTTAGCGACTGAGATAGCGCCAGATAGCCACTCATTCATCATTATTCAAGCCTCAGCCCACAGCGCCAGCGTCCGACCTTGAACAGCGACAGGTATGACCTCTCGCTACCTGGCGCTCTCCAATGCATTTCAATGGAACAATCTTTAAATATTCATAATTAATTGTTATTAATTTTTTTTTTTTTTTTTAATGTGAAAAATTCTGTGACCACTTCTGCAATGTAAGATATTTTTTTAAGGTAAAAATTGATATTACAGGTCTGATATTAATGTATTCATATTACAAAATGTTTTTATAAACTTGTTTTTTTTGGTTTCAAAAAATATGGTTGTTTGGGGGTTAAAAAACTACTTTTAACCCATCGCCGCCAGCGCTCTGGGGTTTAAACAAGCATTTCACAGCGCAATAATTTTTTGAGCGTGATTTGTTAATGAATATGGTGGGAGCCGTTCGCTATGGCCATTCGCTATCATGCGCTCCCATACAGCGTGGAACCTGTCAAATAGCGACTCCTCACCCAATATTCAACATTACCACACACCGACTGAGTCGCTGTCAACAACCGAACAACGGCCAAGCACAGCGACTACTAGCGGGCGCTCTGAAAATACTGCTACAGTCGCTCATCTGCCGCTACCTGGCGCTATTAATGAATCGGCCTCTTAGTGCGGTGAGGGATCGAGGGGTGGTGACTGCACTGCTTTAATATATATCTCGCACTAGCAAACTGAATGTTTGAGTACCTACCGGAGAAGTTGTCACTGAGATTCTAGGGGCACAGGACTTAGGTCGAAGAGGTAACAGTGTAATTGTCTGTGCAAAAGGATTCGCATCTCTTCTGGGTCTGAGCTGACGATTATACCAGAACTTAAGATCTGCATCAACAGTACTCGCATAAGCCGAATCAGCCAGACAAAACCTCGGCCCCCTAGAGGACAGAAATGTAATTGTATTAGCATTATGATGTTACCTTTCAGACATGAATTATTGTTGATTTATAGAGTTACATCATATTCCATGGCTCTGTACCAGGTAGAAATTAGAGGATAAGACAAGTTCTTATAGTAAATAGGTTATTATGAGTTGGATGTGACAGAAGTGTAACAAATTCACAATGGGGGTCATGCCAATTATTTTGTGAAGCTAAACTTTAACACACATAAAAGTGCCACAATATTTTTTTTCTGTTTTCTCCAAACAAAATCACCTGTACTTATGATATGGTATTTTAAATGTGAGATGTATCCTTGTTCCAATGAGGTAGGGATCATTTTTTTTAAAGTTTGGAAACAACAGCACCCTATGGGCTATGCTAAAGAATTTGCCTTTTTATCAACTGAATCCTTTCAGAGTGGCAGCCAGTGGAGGGATGGATGAAGCAGCACTGGAATAGCGAGAGGAGAGGTGGATGATGCGAGCATTAGAATTAAGAATGAATTGCAGAGGTGCCACTGTATATGCTGGTAGACCTAAGCTGACTATTTTTTCATAGGGGCCAATTTGGGATGTTTGAATTATGACAGCTTAACAAATCTCTAGATTTATTTTCGATAGTGATAGCATTGGTTACACATCATACAATATTGTCTCTATCGCAAATTAACCTACTGATTTTTCAAGCTGTCGCAGTCTAAAGGGTCAGTCCAGCCAGACTGACTGTTTTTTAAGTCACCACCCTTACCTAGCTCTGACGCAGAGAAGAGGGAGGGGGGTTACATTAAATAAAGCACTCACCTTGCCTGCAATCCAGCGCCAATCATCGGGCGATTCTAGCCCTGGCCGCAGCCATCTTTTCTTTGGCCACTCCTGCAGTCGGGTGGCGACGGAAGAATGGGCTCCTGTCTGCCAATTCAAGTGAACGGACTGGTGGGAGAGCACACAGCCTGCCACCTTCCAACTGGGCATGTGCAGGCAGCAATATTACAGAAGCACAGGAGCTAAATGGAGCTTCCACTTTGTTGGCTAAAGAGGCTTCCGCTTTGCCATCTGGCCCATCCCCAGGGACCACTATTATGGCCTGAAATATAGATTTCTACTGAATTAAAAAGATTTTTAGCCTGCAATGTGGAATCCAGATGCTAAAAAGCATTTTAGGGGTGTTATTCCAGTTGGAAGTCAACTTTTTTTTACTACAGTGTAAAAAAGGAACAAAAAGTTCTCCACTTTTTTTAAGAGTAAAAAAGTTCACTTTTGTCTCCCTAGCTGGTGATTCAGTAACATAAACTGTCATAAACTGAATTTTTTAGTGCCATGAGAACTTTTTTCAACTCTTTTTGAATCAAGGCCACTAAGACTGACTTACAAGAAAACATTTGTTCTTACCAATACAGAAGTAGACGCTTGACTATCTCCCCCTGGACGCAGTGTAGATTGCTTTCATTCCACTGGTTCATGTCAAGCAGGTCCAGATGCATTAACATTTCAGCTTGCAGATAGTGGTCTCCAGTGGCTACCAGGTACATCTTCTTCATCTTGTTAAGATGGCTGACAGCAATATTACATTATTTTATTGTGTTACCACATAAACTGTACGTTAACCCTTTCCCGCAACAGTGAATTTTAAGATGAATTTACGTTTTTATGACTTTAAAAGGACTATATGTCAAAAACCCCCTAAACAGGACCCTTCAAACTCCACCCTTCAACATATGCACATAAACCACTTTTAAGAAGTTTAACCCTTAAAGTGCTCCACAGGTCATAACATAGTCATAACTCATAAAGAGCTTAAGGATTTTCTTCAGGACCAGTTTTATTTTTTAAGGGTTAAAACCCCTAAAATATTTTTTAAAAACAACATGGGTTTCCCCCTACCTAGTAACACCATGATGTCATCTCACTCGCCGTGTAAAAGGCTCCTCCTTGCAGTGGCCGACAAGACAGTCTCTCTGGCGGGGAAGAGGCAGAGAGCTGGCTTTCTCTACTCCACTTAAACCCTGGGGAGGAGGATCAGAGGCCCCTTCGAGGAAAGAGGAGACCCTTGCTGCTGGATCCCAGATGGAGGTGACAAAACAGGGGAAAATGGCAGCTAGGTAGAATTGACATAGCTGGCACTTAATGGATGGAGATGCAGCTACATATATTCCATGGAGCTGGCATTTAAAGAACACCAACGTCCAAAAAAGACTGTCGACCCTCTAAGACCAGCTGCAGGGGGGGGGGATCTACTTAAAGAACAAGTATCATTTGCCAGCAATGGGCTTAATATATTTTCATTACAGTTTTTTTCCTCTTAGCTGATAAATTTATTACATTCTGTGCTGCAGAGTAAACACAGCTGACTGGCTGTTACATTGTGATAGTGTCATTTTTTTATTATACATTGTATCACAAATGTAACGGCCAATCAGCTGTGTTTACTCTGCAGCAAAAGAATATATCAAATTTTCAGCAGAGAGGCAGAGAACTGTCTGTGCTGAAAATATATTCAGCCCAGCGCCAGAAGAGCTGGCAAATTATACAAGTAGATGTACTCCCGCATAGAAGGCCAACAGTCTTTTTTGTTGGTCCACTTTAATTGTAGTCTCCCAGAAGGGCTATAACACAGCACCAACAAGCCCCCTCAATTAAGCTGCACCTAACAAAGGAACATGTTTATATGCCATGGATGGAGTCATGCTTCTAACACAGCTGCCCTGCTGAGAATAGGTGATTGAAGAGAACCTGCCCACCATTTATATCTTGGTTATAGGCAAGCCATTAACTGACCCTGGTCTTGGAAGCCACAAATCTTCTTTGTGGACCTTCTAGGACCAATGTTTGGACCACCTAAAAGTAAAGCACTCCTTCTGCATCCTAAAGCAGTATGCAACAGATATTACTGTTTAAAGTGGACCAAAACCCAGCTGGATCGGCCCGGGACTCTATAAGAGTCCCGGCTGATCCATTCCCTCCCTGCGGGGCATCCAAAATCGGGGTGCGCCGCTGTGTGAAACCCCCCCCAGGTCAGCCGAAACACTTACCTTAATCCCGGTCCAACGGCGCATGCGCGGGCCACAGCCGCATCCCCGCTATCCCTCTAGCAGGGCGTGTGCCCGCGCCGGACATTTGTGAATGGCCAGCACGGGCGCGCTCCCTGTTAGAGGGAAGTGCGAGATGCGGCCGCCAGTGGGCTCGGAGCCGCTAAGACGTCGCTCAGACGTGCATAGCTCAGCGGCTCCGAGTGTGCTGATTGGACGAGCGCCCACACATGCGCGGTAGAACCAGGATGAGGTGAGTTATTGCGCGACCTCTGGGGGGTTTCACACAGCGGGGCATCCCCAATCGGGGGAAGTGGACTAAAACAAAGGATAGTCAAAATCCTGGGTTTTGGTCCACTTTAACAATTTATAAAAAAGGGCAGCTTATACTGGGTGGAGCCAAAGTGGCGTGTGGCCACCTTGTAGGGCGCAGATCTGCGGCTCACCCGCGCATGAGCCATAGGATTAATGGAAAGGTGAGTAAATGCCGCGATCCATGGGGTAGCCAGAGAGGAACAATACCCAGGATAAATTCCAGTAGGTGTTCCATCATACGTCTTCAGTATAAAACTTACCAGGTCCTGAGATGGAGCCCAGTGGTGTGCAGGCCTGCCCCACTGCTCACCAGTGACATGCCCCCACCAAGTTAGTCACACTGGCTGGAGCACTTCTAATCCATTAATTGCACATGAGTGCATCTGCGACTAAGAAGCCGACCCCACATCCCCTTTATCACTGTACAGTGGGACCTGTGTGTCTACTATGACTCAGGGCCTTATTTATCAAGGAATAGCGACAGATAGCGACAGATAGCGACTGGGGAGCCGGCCAGTAAAGCCAGGTACCGCAACTAGAACGCCGGCTCCCCTCCTCAATCACACATTTATCAAGCCGATACTGCTTAGCAACTGAGATAGCGCCACCTAGCAACTCATTCATCATTATCCCAGCCTCATCCCACAGCGCCAGCGAACATCCTTGAACAGCGACAGGTATGACCTCTCGCTACCTGGCGCTCTCCAATGCATTTCAATGGCAGAATGTATTTTAATTAATAATTATTTTTTAATATATTTTTTTTTTTTTAAATTTCAAAAAAAAAATCTGTGAACACTTCTTCCTTTGAAAATGTATTTTTTGGGGATTTTTAAAAAAAATTTTTTTTTTTTGCAGAATTGATATTACAGGTCTGATTTTAAACTATTCAGGTTTGAATATTATTTCAAAATCATTCCATTTTTTTTTTGGGTGGTTTGGGGGTTAAAAAACTACTTTTAACACATCGCCTACTGCACTCTGGGATTTAAACATGCATTTCACAGCGCTAGGAATTTTTAAGGCTGATTTTTTAATGAATATGGTGGGTGCCGGTCGCTATGTCCAGTCGCTATCATGCGCTCCCATACAACAGCGAACCTGTCAAATAGCAACTCAGCATCTTGTATTCAACATTACGGCACACCGACTGAGTTGCTATCATCCACCGAACAATGGCCAAGCACAGCGACTACTAGCGGTCGCTGTCAAAATACCGCTACAGTCACTCAACAGTCGCTATCTGTCGCTATCTGTCGCTATTAATGAATCAGCCTCCCCATCTTGGGACACAGTAAGGTTTATGCTGCCAGAGTAGGACAAAATAGCTGCAGGGAACAAAAGGTGGGTAAGATTTTTTTTGCCTGGAGATATTCATTAAAGCAGGCTTCCTGTAAAAAATGATAGGGAGGCTGACCCCAACGCTCCCCAATTTGGGATGCCTCACCTCACCGCCACTAAGACAGGGCAGAAGTACTTACCGGTACCACTTCTGCATTGCTTGCTCCAAGCTGCTGTAGCAGCACCCCACATGACTGCTGGCAATCACTCTGGCCCAACAGGTGGGCTTGCTTAGCACTGTGTGCAAGCTCAACCCATGAGTCCTATTGGTTGTCTTTATAATGAAATACAGTAGTTGGGGGAAAAGGCTGCTGTCTTTGACTAATGATTCCTCTCATGTCAACAGTTTGGACCTGTTTTCACTAAATACTATAAAACTGAAAAAAACATAACTAATAGACATAGACAAACCTCTGCTTTCTTTTCATGTCGGCCATGGCTTTCAGCCTCTCAATGTCCATCCACAGCCAAAGCAGTTTCTCCCCAGAGGTCCCTTTAATGAAAGATTTAAACTTTTGAAAATCTTTCCTCCTATGAATATGAGAATATCCAAGCTTATTGTGTGAGCCATCCAGAGAATCCAGGTCACTTGAGCTTGATTCTAAACTATCAATGTCCTCCTCAATGGTGGAGTCTGAGGTGGTGGAGGAAGCCTCTGTAGTCTTCAGTGGATGAATTTCCACCTCTGATAGGTGGAAGACATCAACCTCATCCATTCTTTTCTCCACCTTTTCCCCATTCAGTGTACACACTGCAGACTTCATAACCCGATCAACATAGAAACAAGTGAAGTCCTCCATTGTTGGGAAGATGGGCACCTCTGTATCTTCAGTTTTAGGCTCTGCGTCATTTAACAACTTCTCTTGTTTGTGTTCAACATAAAGTCTTACAGGACTTGGGGTGGGTGAAATGGCAATGGATACAGAACAATCCCCCTCTTTCTGAGTATCCTGGGCCTTCTTAGATACCCTAGTAGAGGGCAACCTTCCAGTTTGACATTGACTTGAAGTGTGGGTACTTGAAGCATTCTGCACGACTAAAAATATAAGTTTAAGTAACTATAGTTAAATTAACAAATTAAGTCCAATACTTAAATATGTAAAATATATAATACACTGACTATATAAACTGGGAAGTCTGTTTGAGCACCCACTGGACCATCTAGCCAAAACAAATATATCCTTCATATTATATTTAGGAAGCCTTCATATTTGATATTAGGGGTTAGATGGCCTAGTGGTTGTTCAAACAGGTTACCTGTTTGTTTGGCCTTTATTCCCTAATGTCCTTGTCCAGTCATTAAAATACTCCCATTTTGTCCCTCTGCAGCTCCTCTGTGCAGCGCCACTGTCTTCAAAATTACGGATAAGGGGGAACAAGCAATTGTCCAGCCCTGGGAAAATGTAGCAGCGTCCATCAACTCGGCTATACTCCTCTCTATAGTACACCTATTCTATTCATTGCAAGGGAAGGGGGCGTGTCGAGTCTGTTGAACATGCCTTGGCATGCCACCTCTATTGCAATAAATGGAGTAGGTGTGTGGGGGCGTAAACAAGGCCCTGCGGACGCCACCAGCACTGGGAGACAGAATTGAACAGAGGGGGGTGTCAACCAGACATGAGCCTCGGGATTGTATTGGTGGTCTGAATCAGGGGGGTGTGCTGGAGGCAGAATAGAAAGTAACAGCTGGGTAACAGTTTGGGTTTGGGTTTATTTTTCTTGGTTACCTAGACAGCTCCTTAAAATCCCATTTACAAATGCCTGGTGTGGGAAAGGCTATTTTATGTAAAAGCCTCTCTAAAGATTCAAGCTCCAGAGGTGACAATCCTTTTTTTTACCATCAGAACTATAACCATGTAACTGCAAATATAGAGGACACCTCTTACAAGGCCAAAACTGTTCAGTGGGGGTGAGGCTTAATCTACTCAGATGGGGCGAAGATGTTAAAAGAAAAAGATAGTGGATCTTGCCCCCCAGTCTATTCTATGTGGAGCTGGGCACAGGTACCTGTGGGTTCCCAGGCGATGGGCCTAGAAGATGAATCAGTGGTTGCAGTGAGGTCATTTTGCTTTGCTAGTGTAAACCATTCTTTTGTCTGTGTGACAGAAGCCTAGAAAAAAAATAAATTTACATTTTTTTAGTATTAAACTCCAGACCTCAGGCTTATCAATCATTCCATTTAAAAATTCTGTTATAAGATAGCTGCCTTCATTTAGAGCTACCCTAGATTGCAATCATGGTTTTTGGAGGGAAAACCCCGTTCTCGCCACTATTTTCCCTTCTCATTATTCAGCAGAGCATTTTTTTTTTGGAGATCATTTTTTGCAGGAATTCACATGAAAATTCACCCCAACTTGTTTGATTCAGGGAATGTTTGGGGAGACTGGGTTTTTCTCTGCCGGTAGATATCACCAGCTAAAAGCCAGCTTCACTAGCTGACATGCTTATTTTCATAATAGCTATAGCCAGCATGATTTTTATCAATGAAAGTGACAGGCAGCAATTGTTTTTTATCTTTTTTCCTATAGCTTTAACCCCCCCCCCTCCCCCATGAAAGCCAACTAGCCCGGGAACCAGGCATAAGGGCTGGTAACCCAGGACACAGAGGCTGAGCCAACCAGTCCATGAACTATATATAAATATATATTTTTATTACTGACTTGTGCTGGCCCCCTTACCAGTTCACCACAAGTCGGTAATAAAAAAAACATCACCCAAATATTTTAATAATCTAACTTTAACTACTTACCGGTCTCCATCTTCTTGCTTAAATACCTTGCCATGTGCCATCTTGCTCCGGTCCACCTGTGTCCCACGCTGGGCTCCACTGTATTTTCAGTTCTCTTCTCTGCAACGTGTACGTGACGTTGGGGAGATCCTTGAAAGGCCCCGCTTCCCACTATAAAAGGCCCCTGACCACAGCTCGTTACGGGTTCCCTGACCAGGAGCCGGGGTGATAGTACAGGATAGATCCCCACCAAAATAAATGTTATTGATGCTGCGCTGGGCACAGGACTGGGAAAGGTAAGAATAAGGCCCTTATTTAACAAGGGATAGCACCAGGTAGCGAATGGTGAGCGAACGGTAATGACGCTCACCGGCACGAGAACGCCGGCTCCCCTCCGCAATCACACATTTATCAAGCCGATCCTGCTAAGCGATTGACAGAGCGCCAGATAGCGAATCATTCATCATTATTCCAGCCTCACCCCACAGCGCCAGCGAGCGACCTTGAACAGCGACAGGTATGACCTCTCGCTACCTGGCGCTCTCCAATGCATTTCAATGGAGCAATCTTTAAATATTCATAAATAATTGCTATTAATTTTTTTTTTTTTTTTTTTTTTTTTTTAAATGTCAAAAATTCTGTGACCACTTGCAATGTTAGATATTTTTTTTAAGGTAAAAAAAAAAATAATAAATTTGTGCATAATTGATATTACATTTTTTTTTTTTTCTAAAAATATGGTTGTTTGGGGGTTAAAAAACTACTTTTAACCCATCGCCGCCAGCGCTCTGGGGTTTAAACAAGCATTTCACAGCGCGAGAATTTTTGGATCGTTATTTGTTAATGAATATGCTGGGAGCCGTTCGCTATGGCCGTTCGCTGTCATGCGCTCCCATACAGCGCGGAACCTGTCAAACAGCGACTCCTAACCCCGTATTCAACATTACCGCACACCGACTGAACTCAACAGCCGAACAACGGCCAAGCACAGCGAATACTAGCGGGCGCTGTGAAAATAACGCTACTGTCGCTCATCTGTCGCTACCTGGCGCTATTAATGAATCGGCCTCTAAGTAAATAAAAAATAAGAAAAATATATTTTTTTAAATGTAACTTTTTGGTAGGAGTCCCATGGACAGATGAGCCCGGCAGCCCATATGCTATAAAGCAAAATGGCTGGTAATGAACAGTGTCAGGGGCTGGCAGTTCTGTCCTTGAGCCCTGGAATTACCAGCCCATATGCTCGGTTTGCCAGGTTTGTAAGCCTTAAATGGGGGACCACATAAATTTTTAACATGTGGGAAGAAAGGCTAAATTTTTAAAAAATATTCCCATTCAAAAAATAGGGAACAAAATGCATGGAGTGTACATGACATGATAGTGAGTGATTTCTTAAAGAAGGATCTGTCGGTCCTCTTCAAGTCCTGCAGCAAGGAATCTCGATTTGGGATGCTGTGCTGCGTGAAACCCTTTGGTCAGCTTGGTATCCTATTCCTTCATTCTTTCTGCATCCGGCAGACTTAAAGTGGACCAAAACCCACTGAGCTTGTAAAATACATTTGGCCAAAGTCCCTGCTGATACTCTCTTCTTAGGGTGTAGAGCAAGAAATGGATATTACCGCTTTTCAAATTGTCCAGGAACATTGTATTTTTTGCTGTCCCTCTCTGTGAGATGGCAGGAGATCAGTCATTACATAGATGTGGCAATTACATCATTGCCACACACAACAGTGACAATGAATGGAGGAGGCGGAGCTTTACAGCTAAAACAGGCGCCATTATCTGGGATTAGAGTGAAGTGGGAGCAGTGAAAATTAGCAAAAGGTACTTCCCATGGGGGGAGCAATTCAGGGAATGCAAGTTAAAAATGTGGGTTTTGGTCCGCTTTAATTGTTTGCCAACATGCAGATATTCGCAAAGATATTCAGTAAAAAAGTGCCATGACCATGGAAAAAGGTTACAGGGGTTGTCATGCAGCGAAGCATTCTGTATCAGGATGCCTTGGGGACAGCCTTTTAGACCCTAGAGCTGCCCTAGAGCTGGTTTTGGTCCTCTTTAAAATAGGAAAGTATTTACATAAAATGAATTAAAAAGCCAGCTATACACACCATAATCTTTATTAATTTATAAGAATATAAAACATGTTAAAAGCATTTAAAACCAGATAACATCCTGGTTATTACTAGTGATGGGCTTCAGATCCAAGGCAAAGGTAGATTTGGATTATGGATACAGGTAAAATCCTGGTCAAATCATCCACCCGCTGGCCACCACCTCATGTGAACCCCTTAACAGTTCACAGAATGTTAAAAAAAAAACATCTCAGCCGTGTGGGGAAACTTAAAAACCTTTGCATTAATGTACAAGAGCAATAGCAGTCATTACCTGTCCAAGTGTAACAAAGAATTTGTGCATAATTTCCTCATGTTCTGACTCTGGGGAGTGGGAAGGCTCTACATCTCTCTTATGTGCCCATGGCTGGTATCGGGGGTCCAGCTGGAAAGTCATCCCAGTCTCGCTCACCTTTACCTGAGACATCAGCCTAGCCAGCCTGAAATGAGCAGAAGGAAAACCCAAATAAATAATGACTTACTATTCACAATCATTCAAAAAGTAAAGAAAACCAGCGACCCTTCTTTAAACAGTGCATAAGCTCATAATCCAATAGCATGAACAATAATGTCCTTTAAACTGGTCAGACTTTTTGAGCCTGAACAATCAATTAGAATTTATAATCGAGGATGCAATACCGCGCTGCTCAGAGGAATGTTAAAATACTACAGTAAATTTTAAGAAGATATAGCTCAACGTGTGATATGTAGGGTTCCACTTCCTACAAAAAAATAACAATTTTCATACATGCAAATTTACACAGAGCTAATAAAAAGTCCACAGTGATGTAAATCAATCCACACGTGTTCTTCATAGACTAGATAATCCACCACCAATCACTCAAGCCTCTTACCAGACGGCTGATGTAGATAAGCTAAAAAGATTTAATTTTCCAATTATATCCTGGTCATCATCAGGTTCACTCCAAATCATCAGATGCCATAAACGAGAACCTCCTCGCTCGCCTCTCCGAGGCGAGCGAGGTGGTTCTCGTTTATGGCATCTGAACGTTGGACATAAAGAAGACCTCATGTCTTTTCTTTCCTTTATTTTGAACCATTACTGAAATTTTATTGTGGCATTCCTGATAAGAGCATGGCTCTGGACTAGGAGGTTGATGCTTTCTCCCGACAAGTTTATGCTTTAAATTCGATCCCTTGAAGGCATTGTTGGTGATGATTTGGAGTGAACCTGATGATGACCAGGATATAATAGGAAAATTACATCTTTTTAGCTTATCTACATCAGCCGTCTGGTAAGAGGCTTGAGTGATTGGTGGTGGATTATCTAGTCTATGAAGAACACGTGTGGATTGATTTACATCACTGTGGACTTTTTATTAGCTCTGTGTAAATTTGCATGTATGAAAATCTATTAGAATTGCTATCAGTTACAATGCTAATGTTATCCTCACCCTGTACAATCCACATACAATCATACAAAAGTGTTGTAATATATGTTTGATTTGATTAGATATGGGTATATGAAGGACTGCTAATATTAACCTGGCCCCCCCATAAACTATATGTGATGGCTGAGCCTCTAGTTCGAACTGAACCCCAAGGAAACAGCTGGACATAGGCTGGGTATATAGAATATAGGCTGGGGCACAGTTTCAACTAGGGGTCTTGATTGTGTGGCCTCCATATTGACAAGTCAAAGGTAGAATGGATAGTACCCAAGGGCCAGCTGTTAAAATCTTCCAGGGGCATTCCAATGTAGGATGTCCCGCTGTGTGAATCATGATCGTCAAATGAGCACATTTCCAGGGCTCCCACCCTGTGCTCGTTGGCCAGGGCTGTGTCCCTGGCCTCCCTTTTCACACATTGGGGCATGGACCGAAACCAGGGATAGTGAAAATATCCATGTTTTAGTCCACTTTAAAGTAGCACAGCAGATCATTTTCATTTTCAGATTTGATGTTTGGCCACAAGGTGGCAGTAATAGCACACCATTGGTTCCCAAGATGTGAGCCAAAGTAAAATCTTTTTGCAGAATAACTGAATGAATTTATTTAGCTGAGCTATCGATACGTGCAAGTGAGAGGCTGATACAGAAGCTTAAAAAAATATACAACTAGAAATATCGTTATTGTCACTAGTTCAATTGCTGGATGGCTAGGGGGGAATTTTGAGTCTATTCGTTTTAACCAGGGGAACTCTGTATGTGCATCCAGATGGTGACCCGTCCAGGGTGCCTGGGGTTCCTGATGATTTTACCTGATCTAGTTTTAAACCGGACCGTCAGCGTGATTTAATGAAAAGCCCAAACTCTTAAAAAACGGTTCCCCAGCATCTAAAATTAATATATTTTACGTTTTTAGTCACCAACTTATTATTCTTTCCCCCACTGGTCTGCAACTCTGTTCAGGAATTTAGGATACGGGCGCCGCCATCTTGACTCAGAAGCATCACACTTACTGAGGAGAGGAGAGTGGGATAAGGTACAGGGAGGCAGGTTATAGCTGTGCTTTGCTCAGACAGAGCAGAGCTGGGGTCAGGTAAAGTTCAGCAGTCCCAGAATGCAGAGCAGCACAGTCAGGAGGCACTTCCTGTTTGCAGGCTGCCTGATAAGATGGCGGCTTCCATAAGCCGCCATCTTGGATGTTTAAAGGCTCATAACATGCAGTAGATGCAGGTAGGATGATTTTTAATGTGGACAATCTGTATGTACAGGGTGTGGGAAACATATAAGATAGGCTCTTATTCAGGGTGAAGGTCCGCTTTAAGTGTGCATATGAATAAATTGTCTAAAGATGGAAGGAGGGAACTTGATCATGATCTTCCCTGTAGTTTTTGAAATTCTGGTCGCATTCCCATACCTGACTGTGAGCTGGTATGACATTATCATTGATGTTCCATCATGTCTGATGAAGTGGACAGGGAGCCTAATGTATCTTTTTTTTGGGTGCAGGTGCTCATGAGACACTGTCAGCACCCACACTGCAGAGCCGCCTGGAAACATGCAGCGCTCTGCGTTCGCTAGCTCCGGATACTAGTGCAGGGCTGTTAAAAGCTGATGCTCTAGCACCCCCTACCTGGGAGTGCAGGAAAGCACCAAATTCATTACTAAAAAAACACAGCGCCCGTGCAGGCGCTGTGAAAAGGAGATTCTAGGCATTTAGCACCTGTTGCAATCCCCGTTTTTTTCATTTTAGGGGGATTGAGGCACAATAATTTAAAAAAATTACATTGGGGACATTTGAAAGACATGCCACAGGTTTTGTATGACCCAAATCACAAGTTTGCAGTGCAACACCAAAGTGTTAAAAATGCATATAAAACTATTCTAAACAGCCCAGGGATCCTGTGGCACATGCACCAGCCCCCCAAAAATTGACATCTATGGGATAAGGCCACTGTAGCAAACTCAGCGCTGGCACTGGTGATATATGGGACACTACCTGGCACTATCAGGGGCGCTCTGGATTTTTGACTCGATAACTACACTTCTGCACCTGACATTCACCTGACGTTCATCTAGCACTACGTGGCAATAGAGTTTCGTAAATAAACCCCTTGTCCATGTAATCTCAGCCTACACAAGGTATCGCCATATGTATTCACTTGCTACTTTTCTCAATGGCAAAGGTACAACACATTACTACTTGAAAGATGAGGGTGAGCTATGTTTGTGGAGCAACAGGATGGCAGCAGTGAGCATTAATATGTGACTGCTCCTTTGTCTGGCTGTCCTCCTGTCCAGGCACGCGGCTGGATCAATGCTATCCAGAGTCCCTGACGCTTCAATTGCAAAATTTATGTATGGTGTCCTAATTTATTTTATCCCTGTTGAAGTCAATCTCATAACCCTGCTTTAATCTAATTTTATTGCTCCCTCTGCAACTCTTAACATTTTACAGCAGCCTGATAAAAGGCATGTCTCCAGTTATCCATGGTAACATTTGGTGGCTCATCATGTAATAAAGGTTAACAATGTTTAAAAGAAAATACACAACAGTCTTTCACTTCACTGGCCCTGGAAGGTCAGTTTACTCCTTACACTGGCTGCACTTATGCCCATCCCCACATTCTGGTAGCCAGGCTAATTTTCAAACTGAGCTGTACACTGGACTAATGCAGTCAGTGCTTTACATCAGACTAATACTATCACCTTGCGTGACATCAGACTAATACTATCGCCCTGGGAGACTGTGACATCAGACTAATACTATCGCCCTGGGTGACTGACATCAGTCTAATACTATCGCCCTGGGTGACTGTGACATCAGACCAATACTATCACACTGGGTAACTGACATCAGACTAATACTATCGCCCTGGGTGACTGTGATATCAGACCAATACTATCACCCTGGGTGACTGTGACATCAGACGAATACTATCGCCCTGGGTGACTGTGACATCAGACGAATACTATCGCCCTGGGTGACTGTGACATCAGACGAATACTATCGCCCTGGGTGACTGTGACATCAGACGAATACTATCGCCCTGGGTGACTGTGACATCAGACTAATACTATCACACTGGGTGACTGTGACATCAGACGAATACTATCGCCCTGGGTGACTGTGACATCAGACGAATACTATCGCCCTGGGTGACTGTGACATCAGACTAATACTATCACACTGGGTGACTGTGACATCAGACTAATACTATCACCCTGGGTGACTGTGACATCAGACAAATACTATCACCCTGGGTGACTGTGACATCAGACTAATACTATCACCCTGGGTGACTGTGACATCAGACTAATACTATCACCCTGGGTGACTGTGACATCAGACCAATACTATCACACTGAGTGACTGTGACATCAGACTAATACTATCGCCCTGGGTGACTATGACATCAGACTAATACTATCACCCTGGGTGACTGTGACATCAGACTAATACTATCACCCTGGGTGACTGTGACATCAGACTAATACTATCACCTTGCGTGACTGTGACATCACACTGGGTAACTGTGACATCACACTGGGTAACTGTGACATCAGACTGATACTATCACACTGGGTAACTGTGACATCAGACTAATACTGGGTAACTGTGACATCAGACTGTGACATCAGACTAATACTATCGCCCTGGGTGACTGTGACATCAGACTAATACTATCACCCTGGGTGACTGTGACATCAGACAAATACTATCACACTGGGTGACTGTGACATCAGACTAATACTATCAACCTGGGTGACTGTGACATCAGACTAATACTATCACCCTGGGTGACTGTGACATCAGACTAATACTATCACCCTGGGTGACTGTGACATCAGACAAATACTATCACCTTGGGTGACTGTGACATCAGACTAATGCTATCACCCTGGGTGTCTGTGACATGAGACTAATACCATCACCCTGGGTGACTGTGACATCAGACTAATACTATCACACTGAGTGACTGTGACATCAGACGAATACTATCACACTGAGTGACTGTGACATCAGACTAATACTATCACACTGAGTGACTGTGACATCAGACTAATACTATCACACTGGGTGACTGTGATATCAGACTAATACTATCACCCTGGGTGACTGTGGCATCAGACTAATGCTATCACCCTGGGTGACTGTGACATCAGACAAATACTATCACACTGGGTGACTGTGACATCAGACTAATACTATCACCCTGGGTGACTGTGACATCAGACTAATGCTATCACCCTGGGTGACTGTGACATCAGACAAATACTATCACACTGGGTGACTGTGACATCAGACTAATACTATCACCCTGGGTGACTGTGACATCAGACAAATACTATCACACTGGGTGACTGTGACATCAGACTAATGCTATCACCCTGGGTGACTGTGACATCAGACTAATACTATCACCCTGGGTGACTGTGACATCAGACTAATGCTATCACCCTGGGTGACTGTGACATCAGACTAATACTATCTCCCTGGGTGACTGTGACATCAGACTAATACTATCACACTGGGTGACTGTGACATCAGACTAATACTATCACCCTGGGTGACTGTGACATCAGACAAATACTATCACACTGGGTGACTGTGACATCAGACTAATACTATCACCCTGGGTGACTGTGACATCAGACTAATACTATCACCCTGGGTGACTGTGACATCAGACTAATGCTATCACCCTGGGTGACTGTGACATCAGACTAATACTATCTCCCTGGGTGACTGTGACATCAGACTAATACTATCACACACTGGGTGACTGTGACATCAGACTAATACTATCGCCCTGGGTGACTGTGACATCAGACAAATACTATCACCCTGGGTGACTGTGACATCAGACTAATGCTATCACCCTGGGTGACTGTGACATCAGACAAATACTATCACACTGGGTGACTGTGACATCAGACTAATACTATCACCCTGGGTGACTGTGACATCAGACAAATACTATCACACTGGGTGACTGTGACATCAGACTAATACTATCACCCTGGGTGACTGTGACATCAGACTAATGCTATCACCCTGGGTGACTGTGACATCAGACTAATACTATCTCCCTGGGTGACTGTGACATCAGACTAATACTATCACACTGGGTGACTGTGACATCAGACTAATACTATCACCCTGGGTGACTGTGACATCAGACAAATACTATCACACTGGGTGACTGTGACATCAGACTAATACTATCACCCTGGGTGACTGTGACATCAGACTAATACTATCACCCTGGGTGACTGTGACATCAGACTAATGCTATCACCCTGGGTGACTGTGACATCAGACTAATACTATCTCCCTGGGTGACTGTGACATCAGACTAATACTATCACACACTGGGTGACTGTGACATCAGACTAATACTATCGCCCTGGGTGACTGTGACATCAGACAAATACTATCACCCTGGGTGACTGTGACATCAGACTAATACTATCGCCCTGGGTGACTGTGACATCAGACAAATACTATCGCCCTGGGTGACTGTGACATCAGACTAATACTATCGCCCTGGGTGACTGTGACATCAGACAAATACTATCGCCCTGGGTGACTGTGACATCAGACTAATACTATCACACTGAGTGACTGTGACATCAGACTAATACTATCACCCTGGGTGACTATGACATCAGACGAATACTATCACACTGGGTGACTGTGATATCAGACTAATACTATCACCCTGGGTGACTGTGACATCAGACTAATGCTATCACCCTGGGTGACTGTGACATCAGACAAATACTATCACACTGGGTGACTGTGACATCAGACTAATACTATCACCCTGGGTGACTGTGACATCAGACTAATACTATCACCCTGGGTGACTGTGACATCAGACTAATACTATCACCCTGGGTGACTGTGACATCAGACTAATACTATCGCCCTGGGTGACTGTGATATCAGACTAATACTATCACCCTGGGTGACTGTGACATCAGACTAATACTATCACCTTGCGTGACTGTGACATCACACTGGGTAACTGTGACATCACACTGGGTAACTGTGGCATCAGACTAATACTATCACACTGGGTAACTGTGACATCAGACTAATACTATCACACTGGGTAACTGTGACATCAGACTAATACTATCACACTGGGTGACTGTGACATCAGACTAATACTATCACCCTGGGTGACTGTGATATCAGACTAATACTATCACCCTGGGTGACTGTGACATCAGACTAATACTATCGCCCTGGGTGACTGTGACATCAGACTAATACTATCGCCCTGGGTGACTGTGACATCAGACTAATACTATCGCCCTGGGTGACTGTGACATCAGACTAATACTATCGCCCTGGGTGACTGTGACATCAGACTAATACTATCGCCCTGGGTGACTGTGATATCAGACTAATACTATCACCCTGGGTGACTGTGACATCAGACTAATACTATCACCTTGCGTGACTGTGACATCACACTGGGTAACTGTGACATCACACTGGGTAACTGTGACATCACACTGGGTAACTGTGGCATCAGACTAATACTATCACACTGGGTGACTGTGACATCAGACTAATACTATCGCCCTGGGTGACTGTGACATCAGACTAATACTATCGCCCTGGGTGACTGTGACATCAGACTAATACTATCACCCTGGGTGACTGTGACATCAGACTAATACTATCACACTGGGTGACTGTGACATCAGACTAATACTATCACACTGGGTGACTGTGACATCAGACTAATACTATCACACTGGGTAACTGTGACATCAGACTAATACTATCAAACTGGGTGACTGTGACATCAGACTAATACTATCGCCCTGGGTGACTGTGACATCAGACTAATACTATCGCCCTGGGTGACTGTGACATGAGACTAATGCCAATACCCTGGATGACTGTTATAGGGAGGCTCATGCTATTTTAGGATGTGAATTACAATCTGTGTTAGGGTAAGTGTTTTCTAACTTTGTTGTTTGTTAAAGTTAAAATGCAGGTTGCAATTCACACCCAAAAGAACATAAAGATTTAGTAAAGCAAGTTCAACTCTGGCTGCACATTTGGGTGTGAATTGCAGCCTGCATCCCGTGAGCTTTTTAATCTAAACACATATAAAAGTGCAATAAATAAATTTGTGGTTGATGGATGGAATTTTCAGAAGGGGCAATATATAAAACTCTGATTGGCACAGTCTAGGTCCCCCCCGCCTCTGCGTAGTTCTTATCATTTGTATTCGTTGAGTATAGGATTCTACTCGCTGATGATTGTGTTGTTCACCGTAATAAATACATATATTATTTATTTCTTGATTAAAATGACCATGGCACAGTAAGGCAAAGGGCAAGAGTAGTCATTTGGTTCATTCTGAAATAACCTTTATTACACGGGATTGTTATTACATGTGATTTGCATCCAGTAGTTATTTCTAATTGAATTATGTTGTCTGTTAATTAAGGAGGCCAGATCAACGAATGGTGAAGTCTTTGCATTCCAGTTTATGTTTTGATTTGTTTAATTTGTTTAATGCTTGCTATTTTTTTTTTCTAAAACATCATTTAAATAAAGAATTCATAAAAAAAAGTGTCACCTGCACATGTGATAAGGCACTTTTACATGTGATGTCCATCATTTTTCCATACCCCTATGGGTCATAGGGAGCTGTTGTTTCCAAACTTTTAACAAATTATTCTTACCTCATTGGAAAAATGATGCACCTCACCTAATGTGCAGGTGATTATTTTCAGGAAAAACAAGAACAAATATTTTTTATGTGTTAAAATTAAGCTCACCGATATGCAGGTGGCAATTCACATCTAAATGTGCACCCAGAGTTGAACTTGCTTCACTATGGGAGTTATTTAAGAAGTGATAGCGCCAGCTAGTGCCTCATAGCAGCAGGCATACGCCGAGCACTGTACGCAAAGCCACATTTACGAAAGCGCCATGTAGCGTCACATGTATTATTACAGGCGGCTCAGCGTATAGCGCCGGCGCTTTACCTTCCAGAGCGCAAGGTATTACCTTTCGCTCAGTGTCGCTCTCCTATACATTTCAATGGGCGTTCATTTGCTTGTGTTTAAACAGTGTGTTTGACAGTTTCTTTTTGTTTGTTTTTTTTGCTCAAATCATTGTGTGACCTCTCCTGGCTGCAAACAAAAATTTTTAGAAACTTTTTTGACTTTTTTTATTTTTTGAGCCCCGACGCTGTGTGTGTGTCCTTTTTTGATAAGTATGGTGTGGAGCGCTGAAAGTCGCTCTGAGCAGTCGCTACCTTTCGCTCCCTGCAGTGATGTACTGGTGTTGAAGCGCCCAACATACATCACATTCATCAATGCGGGCCAGGTTACTACAGCGACTGAAGCGCTCTGTTACAGCGTCTACTAGCGGTCGCTCTAAGCGCCACTATACAGATGCTCATCTGCCGATACCTGGCGTTAGTAATTAATCAGCCTCTAAATCTTTAGCATTACCCCCAATGTTAAACCTGCTTCATAATATTTAGCATATTAGCACAGCCCTCATACACTTATGTACTGTGGGGGGATGGGGGCTGAAGCTGGGTTGGAATGAAGCAGAAACATTTGGGTGTGTGTTACTGTACCTGTATTCAAAATAGCAATCGCTCTTCAGGAAAGCTGGAAGTCTTTCCTTCTTAATCCACTGAACACCTTGCTCCCGATTCAGACACTGGAAAAACCAAACCAGACTAAATTATGATCAAAAGGTACAGTAGCAGAGATAGACAGATAGATAGATAGATAGATAGATAGATAGATAGATAGATAGATAGATAGGAAACCACCAGGATAGTACAGGTAAAGCTCCAGCATGGGTTGCTGAAAGAAGGTATGAATAAGGAATGGTAGGGATGGCAGTAGCATGTTCTTTGGTGCACAAGGAGGCCCAGATGATATACGTTTGTTGCAGGGATTGCTTGCAGGGTGGTACTGAGGAAGTTTAGGCATTACAAAGTGTGATATAAATAAGCTTTTGGTTGTATGGGTGGGTTAATGGGGTGTATAAATAGGCCCTTGGTAGCATGGGAAGGTTCCACCAAGCAAGGGGTTTCTGTGCTTATATGTGGGATACCTGAAGTGTACAGGGACAGCAGGGCACACAGAATAGGGGGTGTAGATGGGTGTAGTGGGTCATTAATTGTAAGGCAGGTAACAAGGTCTCCAAACACCCTAATAACTTTTGGTGCCCATAAATGGTGGCCCTGCATACCGTTAAACCGGCATCATTTAATGAAAAGGCCAAACCTTTAAAAAACGATTCCGTAATGTAATATATATTTATATATAATATATATTACATTTTTAGTCACTTGCTTATTCTTTCCCCTACTTGGCTGCTGCTTTGTTCAGCACTCCAGGATACGGGCGTCGCCATCTTGCCTTAGAAGCTTAACATACTGAGGAGAGGGGGAAAAAGTACAGGGGGCGAAGTAATAGCTGTGCTCTGCACAGACAGAGCAGAGCCGGGGTCAGGAAAAGGACAGCAAACCCAAGAATGCAGAGCGGCACAGTCAGAAGACACTTCCTGTCTGCAGGCAGCCTGCGACTCCATTTGCCACCATTTCGGATATTTAAAGGTTTAGAAAATGCAATAGATGCAGGTAGGATTATTTTTAATGTAAGCAATCTGTATGTACAGGGTGTGGGAAACATATAAGATATGCTCTTATTCAGGGTGAAGGTCTGGATTAATGTAAGCAATCTGTATGTACAGGGTGTGGGACACATATAAGATATGCTCTTATTCAGGGTGAAGGTCTGGATTAATGTGGGCAATCTGTATGTACAGGGTGTGGGAAACATATAAGATATGCCCTTATTCAGGGTGAAGGTCCGGCTTAAACAGATGGCTGGATAGATATGTGGACAATGGACCAAGTGTAAGCTTCTGACAGGTAGTCTGTCAGGACATGTCAATCACACATGTTTAGCACCCCCACTCCATTTAGTTCAATGATCCCACTGAAGAATTCTCTGGTGGGCCACTCCAACACTGAATTGATCTATGTATGTAACAACAATAGATACACAGATAGATATATTTAATAACAGCAGACTATAAAACAGCTTGGTAAAATCATTGATAGCAGGCTGCTGCCAGCATATTCATAGGATTTGGGCAGCTCTCCCCGGCAGGTGCTTCCCATCCTGGAGAGCATATGACATTGGTGCCAAGCCTAGAAAGCCTGGCCAGGCACTGGCAGTGTTCCTGTATCTAGTAGCTGCCTGTAAAATATACCATGAGAGCAGCTTACCATAATGCTATAATTGTTATCGATGTTTATCTGGAGATCATTAGCTGCGATTCTCTTGGGTTTCAGTCCAGAGGCTCTCCTGGTAGCATTATAGATGGGATTTATTGGCTGGTACTCCCGCAACAAATGTTTAATCTGCTCATTAATCTGATCCGGGAAATCACTGATCACTTCAAAGATCCCATAGGTTTGGTTGAACTTGATAGCTTCAGGAAAAGTCTGCAGAATGGACAGAAATATTTGTTAGTAACACAAATGGTTGGCATGGAAACACTGATTAGAACTGCAACACTTACAATGACCATATTTATTGCCATATAAGACGCACATGCCCATATAACATGCATGTAGGATTTAGAGGAGGAAAATAAGAAAAAAATATTCTGAACCAAATAGTGTGCTAAGATAGAGGCATACAGCTTACAGTTCACTATTGGCAGATGACCAGACATGCATGAATATAAGTACAGCAGTATACATTCTACGGTATGACTATAACTCAGTTCTGGTTATCTAGTTATTGGGGTGTGTTTTTATCAATGTTGTGTACCTTTAATAGTGTCATGAATTTTTGCTATCAATAAAAATTTCGTTTTGTAATGGCCATGCGGCTGTCTGATGGTATTGGGCCAGTTCCAGCGAGTAACCGAGTTTAAGTGTGTGTTTACTGTATTTCAGAGGGTTAGCTGGACGCCAGTATTTCTGGCAGTGCTCATACAATATTAAGTAGGACTCCCCTTACTTTTATTATTCAATACTATCTGCTGCATGGTCTATCTTTATGCTCTAGTCACAAAATCATCCTTGCAACAAACCGAGCTTAGTTCATGGCAGCTGCTATTAAATGCATTATTTCCTGATGTAGAGAAACCAGATGCACCTGCACAAATTCAGTGGCCTTGATTCAATAAGAGTAAAAAAAAATCCTCATGGTCATAAAAAATTCACTTTATGAGAAAAAAGTATGAGAATGTAATGGTTGTTAAATCACCATATAAGTAGACAATGTGAAAGCCAATGGCACTTTTTACTACAGAGTAAAAAGAAGTAAAAAGTTCTCTACAGGAGTAAAAAGAATACAACTTTCATTGTTTTCCTAGCTGGTGATTCAGAAACCCTGAAATTCTCAGGCTATTTTTTCATAAAGTAAGTTTTGTACTACTGTGAGAATTAAATCAAGAACACAGTATCTGTATTAAATGAGAACATTGGACAGTCTGGGGAGTTTTTGAGAACCCCCCAAACTCCACCATCCATTCCCTATAATCCTCTGATTCACCAATTGCCACTTTAAACTTACCTATTCTAAGTATGTCACACACCCCGCTTCAAGAATCC
Source organism: Gastrophryne carolinensis (assembly GCA_027917425.1). Classification (NCBI taxonomy): domain Eukaryota; kingdom Metazoa; phylum Chordata; class Amphibia; order Anura; family Microhylidae; genus Gastrophryne; species Gastrophryne carolinensis. The sequence continues at coordinate 387,312,880 of CM051239.1, forward strand.
ATAACATGTGGGTAATATCGTCCTGAAGAGGCGTTCCTGCAGAGATGATAGTAAAAAGAAAGCCCCTCCCTGATCCATAAATACCTGGGACCTCCCACTCACTACCCAGTTTTCCATCTCTGCAAGACGGCGAGCAAGTCAGAAGATGATGGCTCCTCCTTGCCTGGGGGAGTTTCAGGTAGCCGGGGTAACTCCCGGCCCGTTTATTGAATATTCCCGTTCGGCCTTCTTTACTGAATAATCCCTGATACTATATGCCTCCTCAGTTTTGGCTGCGGGCCCGAGCGAGGGTATGCTAGCACCTCTGGTGCTTAGGAGCAGTGCTCCCCCCGTGAGACCCTAAAATAAGAGGGTAGGCGGTGGTCCCGGGTTGGTGATCCCGGTTTGGGATGCCCCGTCCCTTGGTATTGCCCCTGGGTTTGGGTCCCTCTTCAGTCCTCATTTTATTCCTCTGTGGGGGTGGGGGTCTCCCTCCCAGGGCCTGTAGTTCCCGCTGTCCCTTGTGGTGCTGTAGTCACTTGGGTGGCGGCTGGTGTATGTGTGGTGATTGTGCTACTGTTTGAGCGCCGCGACCGCCATGTCGGCCGGGGCGCCGGGTGCTTTGCAAGATGACTGTACTTCATGTTGGGGGCGGGGCCGGCCCGCGGCGCGCTGCCGCGGCCGAGACCCCGCTTCTTCTCAGGCCAGGTTAGGCCGGACGGGTGCGACGCTGGACTCGGCGGTCGCACCCACCGGGCGTGTCAGTTTGTCCGGCGCCGCTACTGCGGAGGCGCCGGTTCTCTCAGTCCGTTGGCGGCAGAGGGTGTTGCGTCCTCGTCGGAGGGGGGGGGGGGGCGGGGCCGGGTCTTTCGGGGCGTCGCCGCGGCTCCGCCCCTCCCTTCTCTCTGCTGCTGCTGGCGCCAGTGCGGAGCCTTGTTAGTTCCGTGCTGTCAGGGAAGGGGCGTTTTTTCTCTTCCTTCGCGCGCTCTGCGTCTTGGCCACGCCCCGGATTCCTTGCCTGCGTCTCTTCATGCTTGTGGTGGACGCCATCGTTCCGTAGGATTTGTGAGTGGCCCTGTGGGTCCTATTTATTATACACTGTTTTGTTGTCTCTTGGTCTTATATTTAAGGGGTTCTTTCTGTCTTTCAGGCGGTGTATCCTATCGGGAGTGTCATCTTTAGTAATTAGAGGGTTTTCTCCCGGTCCTAGATCCCTGGGTTCACTTAGTCTTAAATCCCCCCTACTTGGGACATTAAAGGGGCATCCCGGGTTGCTTATTGGCGTAATTCCCTGGGTCATTGCGACCAACAAAGTTCACCTTATGGAGGCATCCCCGGATATTGGGGCAGGGGCCCCTTCGGGGCATCCCAAAAGGTGCATGTTGTGTGGTGCATCCATTGCAGGGGACGATGTTCTGCTTTGTATACCTTGTGCACAGCAAACTATTGCGTGGCAGTCCGGAGCGCAGGCTTCTGGATCAGCTCCGCCAGCCGAGTCATCTCAACCCCCCTCCCTGACACGCGCTCCGCGTGACGTTGTCATGGGCAGGGATCTGCAAGCTGAGATGTGCGCCAGATTGGCCAACCTTGAGAAAATTGTTTCCAAGTCGGCCGCCCGAAAGGCCCCGGCCAAGAGGAAGCATTTGTCCCCGGCCTTGCCGGCTGACGACCTGGACGAGTTTAATAATCTGGATTGGTCTGATTATTCTGGGCTAGAGGAAGGTGAGGTTTCTGAGGGCTCAGAGGTTTCGGATGATGCTCAGTCCGTTGGCGCTGATGAGGAGCTTAGTGAGTTGGGGAGATCCTCGGATTCCTCTCACGCGCTGGCACTGATGTTGGAGGTTCTGAAGATTTCCCCTCCCGAGGTGGCGTCACAGCAGGAGGGTGAGTTGTTTGAGGAGTCCAGGCCGCGCTTGGAGTTTCCTTCACAACGGCACTTTCACAAGATCATTGATAAGGAATGGGACAGGCCGGCTAGGCTCCCTGGCGTCCCTCAGGGGTGGGACAAGAAATACCCTTTCCCTTCGGAGGTGGTTAAGCGCTGGGTTTCCCCTCCCGAGGTCGATGCTCCGGTTCTGGGGTTGTCTAATTCCTCGGTTTTAAATAGGCCGGATTGCTCCTCCCTTAAGGATGGGGAGGATAAACGTATTGACCAAATGGCGTGTCATGGCTTTACTAGCATTGGGTCAGCCATACGGCCTGTGTGCGCTTCTGAGCTTATGGTCTTGGCTGCCAGGGCTGTGGTCAGGGACTTGTTGTCATCTTCCGGACTTCGTCCTGGTAGTGCTGAGTTCCTTAGTCTCAAACGGTGTGAGTTATTTTTGTCCTTTGTATTGACTGCCTTGGATGACACCCTGATGATGTGTGGCAGGACATCGGCCTTGTTGGTGACTATTCGGCGGTCGGTCTGGCTGCGCCAGTGGGCGGCCGACTTTATGTCTAAAAAGTCCCTGACGGCTTTACCTTTTGTTGGGTTGAGGCTCTTTGGAGAAACATTGGACTCCGTCACCAAGGGCGGTAGGTTGCCTCAACGTAAAAAGCAGCGCCGTTCCTTTCGGGGGGCGCCTGCCTTTACAACTTCCTTTCGTGGAGCCAGATCTGGCAGAGGCTCTGCATTTCCCTCTTCCAGAGGAGATTCCGGAAACAGGGGTAGAGGACGTGCCCGTTCTGGATACAGTTGGGGCTCTAAGCCCAAACCGGCTGTTAAGCCAGTTCAGCAATGAGGGGGCGCCCTCACCCTTGCGGGTGGGGGGACGGCTGAGACACTTCTCCCAGATCTGGGATCAAGAAGTCTCGGACAGATGGATCCGGGAAGTGGTGTCTTCCGGTTACAAGCTAGAGTTCGAGCTCCGCCCCCCCTCCAGGTTCTTCAGGTCTCGGATGCCTTCGGAGCCTCTGGTGGCGCAGGGGCTCCTGGTGGCAGTACAGAATCTTCTGGACATGGCTGTCATTTGCCCAGTGCCCCCCTCGGAACAGGGCAGGGGCTTCTATTCCAATTTGTTCACGGTTCCCAAGAAGGACGGTTCGGTCCGTCCTATCTTGGATCTGAAGTTTCTCAACAGGTTTATTCGGCCGCGCAAATTCCGCATGGAAACGCTGCGCTCGGCCATTCACTCTCTTCGTCAGGGAGACTTTCTGACGTCCATAGACATCAAGGATGCTTATCTACACGTTCCGGTTTTTCCAGCACATCAGCGGTTTCTCAGGTTTGTGGTGGAGGATCGGCACTTTCAGTTTGTGGCACTTCCTTTCGGTCTCACCTCGGCCCCTCGGGTTTTCACCAAGGTGCTAGCGGGGGTGATGGCACTGCTCAGAGTTCAGGGTATCCGCATTGTGCCCTATCTGGACGATCTACTGATCATGGCCTCTTCTTTCAACCAAGCGGAGTTGGACACCGGAGTGGTGGTGTCCACTCTGGAGAGGTTCGGTTGGGTGATCAATCGCCCCAAGTCTTCTCTTTGTCCGTCCAGAGTTGTGACTTTTCTGGGGATGTCTCTGGACACCTCGCAGGCCAGGGTGTTTCTGCCCCAGGCCAAGATTCTTTTGATTCAGGAGTTAGTTCAGCTTCTCTTGTTGGCTCCTCATCCGACCATCCGACTAGGGATGAGGCTGGTGGGGCTAATGGTGGCCTCTTTCGAGGCAGTTCCCTTTGCGAAGTTCCATACGAGGGCTTTTCAGCTGCATCTGTTGACGGTTTGGGACAGATCGCAGTCGTCATTGGACCGGTCCTTCCGGTTGACTCCCCGAGTTCGTCGTTCCCTACAATGGTGGCTGGGGTCTGTCAATCTGTTGATAGGCAGATCCTTCCTGGCTCCACGTTGGGAAACGGTGACCACGGATGTCAGTCTGTCAGGTTGGGGGGGTGTTTGGAAGGACCTCCAGTTTCAGGGTCTGTGGAGTCCTCAGGAGGCTCACGAGCCCATCAATATTCTGGAGTTGAGAGCCATCAGGTTGGTTCTGTTTCGCTTGACTCATCAGTTGAGAGGTCTGCCGGTTCAGGTCCGGTCGGACAACAGGACGGCGGTTGCTTACATCAATCACCAAGGAGGGACTCGCAGCAGGAGTGCCCTCAGGGAGGTGTCTTTGATTCTGGACTGGGCCGAGACCCACGTCCCGTGTATCTCAGCAGTCTACATTCCGGGGGTGGAGAACACGGAGGCGGACTTGCTGAGCAGGGCCTCCTCTCGTCAGGGGGAGTGGTCTCTCAGTCCCAGGGTGTTTCGTTCGATATGTCGCAGGTGGGGGGTCCCAGCGGTGGATCTCTTTGCCTCTCGTCACAATCACAAGCTTCCAGTCTTTGTGTCTCTCTCGCAGGATCCTCTGGCTCTGGCGGTGGATGCCATGTCTCTGTCCTGGAGGGATCTGGGATTCCTTTATCTGTTCCCTCCGTTTCCAATGCTAGCCAGAGTGGTGCGCAAACTGGCCTTGGAAGGCGCGTCGGCGATTCTGGTGGCCCCGAGGTGGCCAAGGCGCGTTTGGTTCGCAGATCTTGTAAGGCTGGCAGAGGATCAGTTCGCTCTGCCTCTGCTGCCGGACCTGCTCACCCAGGGTCGGCTACGCTATCCCAATTTACCGTCGCTGGCTTTGACGGCGTGGCTGCTGAATCCGCCATCTTGAGGGAAGAAGGTCTTTCTGACGCGGTGATTCAAACTCTTATCAGCGCCAGGAAGCGGTCTTCCTCTTCTGTTTACTACAGGACCTGGAGGTCCTATATTGATTGGTGTGAAGGTAGGTCCTTCTCTTGTCGTGAGTTCTCCATTCCTAGGATTCTGGAGTTTCTTCAACATGGTTTGGATCTGGGGCTCCAAATTAGTACCTTGAAAGGGCAGGTTTCTGCCCTGGCGGTGTTTTTCCAAAGGTCCTTTGCACTTCATCCTTTAGTCAGGACCTTTTTCCAAGGAGTCACGCATGTACGTCCGCCTAGGAAGTCCTTGGTTCCAGTTTGGGATTTGAATCTTGTTCTCTCTGCTCTTCAGGGTCCTCCGTTTGAGCCCTTGAATGAGGTTGCCTTGTCTTCGCTTACTCAAAAGGTGGCCTTTTTGGTGGCTATCACTTCGGCTAGGCGTGTTTCTGAGTTGGCAGCTTTATCCATTAAAGCTCCATACTTTGAGAAGCATCAGGACAAGGTTGTCTTTCGTTTCAAGCCGGATTTTCTTCCTAAGGTGGTTTCGGCTTTTCATCTGAATCAGGACATAGTTCTGCCCTCTCTATGCCCTAATCCTAGCAACGACAAGGAAAGGGCGTTGCATTCCTTGGATGTAGTTCGTGTTGTGGAACATTATCTTGAGGTTACGTCTTCCTTTCGTAAGACGGACGCCTTTTTTGTGGTGCCCTCCGGGCCTAGGAAAGGTTTGGCTCCTGCCAAATCTTCCATTAGTACGTGGATTCGTCAGGCCATCATTGGGGCCTATTCTGCCAAGGGGAGGAGTCCCCCTTTTCGTGTTACTGCTCATTCTACTCGTGCGGTTGGAGCTTCTTGGGCTTTTCAGCACCAGGCTTCTGTTGAGCAAGTTTGTAAGGCCGCTACCTGGTCGTCTGTTCACACTTTTTCCAAGTTTTACAAGGTTGATGTTTGGGCGTCCGCGGATGCTGTCTTTGGACGCAAAGTTTTGCAAGCTGCAGTGGTTTGAAGTTGTGCATTGTTGACTAGTTTTGGGTTCCCGCCCTTGTTTCTGGACACTGCTGTTGGATGTCCCACATGTTATGGATTCTTGAAGCGGGGTGTGTGACATACTTAGAATAATACCATTTTGTGAATACTCACCTTGTAAAATGGGTATTATAAGTATGTCACACACCCCGCTTCACCCGCCCTTTTCTGTTTTCAGGATCCTCTATTTTGTGAACTTTGCGTGGTTGCGTTTTATATTTGCCTCTTCCTGGTCCCTTATCTTACTGCTTCTGTATACTGGGTAGTGAGTGGGAGGTCCCAGGTATTTATGGATCAGGGAGGGGCTTTCTTTTTACTATCATCTCTGCAGGAACGCCTCTTCAGGACGATATTACCCACATGTTATGGATTCTTGAAGCGGGGTGTGTGACATACTTATAATACCCATTTTACAAGGTGAGTATTCACAAAATGGTATTGTCTTCTGCCCTTCCCTCTGAGCTCATCCATCCTCCTCCAGGTGCTTTCCATAGGGCAGCACCATCTTTTCTTCCATCTTCAATCCCAGGATGCATTGTGCCACCCTGATATCTCGCACCTGTGCAGTGTATTGTCTGCGCTGCTCATCTCCGGCTACAGGACACAGAAAAGCAGCGAGATTTCCAAGCAGGTACCGAGGCGCGGGAGGCAGCACAGCAGAGACCCCGCACGGCTAAGCTCTCCGGGGTCTGCCACAGACGGCTAAGGTGTTGGGGGAAGGAAAAAAAACAGCAGGAGGTCCGCGAACTGAAAGATGGCAACTTTCAAAAGGTATACTGTATGAGATTAATACAGCTCTAAAATAAACTGGATATGTTACGTTACCTCTATAAATGTCTGCTATTGATTGATTGTGTTGTTACTCTAACTATATTCTTGCTACAAAACTGTTTTGACTAGAAAACTGTTCTTGCTACAAATGATCCTTGCTACAAATGAGTCTTGCTACAAATTATCCTTGCTACAAATGATCCTTGCTACAAATGATCCTTGCTACAAGACTCTTGATACAAATCAGCCTTTACTACAGAACTGTTCTTATTACAAAACCAATTAAAATCAGGGCTGTCCTTGCTACCAAACCATCCTTGCTACAGACTTGCACTTACTATATAATTTCTTTGATATATGACAGTATCTGTATTACAAACAGTTACTGTATCTGCTGCAGAACTGATTTTACAGCACTGTACAGAGCACCAGCCTTGTTTTCTATAAGTATCTATATCTATTACATTGTGACATCAAACTCCTTCTACCTTTCCTTATTGAATTCACTATTTGCTGTGAGGTTATACCACTGTAAAAAGAATCTATTCTGTTTTATAGCTTCAGGCTGACTTGGACACTTTAAGTGTCTGGGCATCCACTTGGCAAATGAAGTTCAATGTGGAAAAATGGGGTCTAATAACCTGAAGGCCACATATGTCCTCGGGGGAGTAAAACTGGGAGAGTCACTTGTTGAGAAGGATCTGGGGGTACTGGTAGATCACAGACTAAATAACAGCATGCAATGCAAAGCAGCTGCTTCCAAGGCCACCAAGATATTATCATGTATTAAAAGAGGCCTGGAATCACGGGATAGAGATGTCATTTTGCCTCTTTACAAGGCACTGGTGCTTCCTCACCTGGAATATGCCGTCCAGTTCTGGGCATCTGTTCATAGAAAGGACGCTCTGACCCTGGAAAGGGTGCAGAGGAGAGCCACCAAACTAATAAGGAATGAAGGATCTTAGAGGCCGATTCATTAATAGCGCCGGGTAGCGACAGATGAGCGACAGTAGCGTTATTTTCACAGCACCCGCTAGTATTCACTGTGCTTGGCCGTTGTTCGGCTGTTGAGTGCGACTCAGTCGGTGTGCGGTAATGTTGAATACGGGTTAGGAGTCGCTGTTTGACAGGTTCCGCGCTGTATGGGAGCGCATGACAGCGAACGGCCATAGCGAACGGCTCCCAGCATATTCATTAACAAATCACGCTCCAAAAATTCTCGCGCTGTGAAATGCTTGTTTAAACCCCATAGCGCTGGCGGCGATGGGTTAAAAGTAGTTTTTTAACCCCCAAACAACCATATTTTTAGAAAAAAAAAAAACATGTTTTTCAAAACATTTTGTAATATGAATACATTAATATCAGACCTGTAATATCAATTCTGCACAAATGTATTTATTTATTTTTTTTTACCTTAAAAAAAAATCTAACATTGCAGAAGTGGTCACAGAATTTTTGACATTTAAAAAAAAAAAAAAAAAAATTAATAGCAATTAATTATGAATAATTAAAGATTGCTCCATTGAAATGCATTGGAGAGCGCCAGGTAGCGATAGGTCATACCTGTCGCTGTTCAAGGTCGCTCGCTGGCGCTGTGGGGTGAGGCTGGAATAATGATGAATGATTCGCTATCTGGCGCTCTGTCAGTCGCTAAGCAGGATCGGCTTGATAAATGTGTGATTGCGGAGGGGAGCCGGCGTTCTCTTGGTCGTGAGCGTCATTACCGTTCGCTCACCATTCGCTACCTGGCGCTATCCCTTGTTAAATAAGGGCCTTAGTTATGAGGAAATATTACGAGAATTAAATCTGTTTAGTCTTGAGAGGAGACGGCTGAGGGGGGACATGATTAACTTGTATAAATATATAAATGGCCCATACAAAAAATATGGGAGAACACAATTTCAGGTAAAATCCTCTCTAAAGGCAAGGGGGCACTCCCTCCCTTCGATTGGAAAAAAAGAAATTTAGTCTCCAGAGGTGACAATCATTTTTAACCATAAGAACTATAAATCTATGGAATAGCCTCCCACAGAAGCGTGTTACAGCATCAACCGCTGACAGCTTCAAAAAAGGATTAGATACTTTTTTAGAAGAAAATAACATTAACAGTTACTATTAGCGGTTATCAGTAAAAAAAAATAGCTTCCCCTATAAAATAAAAGATAATTCCCCTACCCCAACACTCTTGGTTGAACTTGATGGACATATGTTTTTTTTCAACCGCATTAACTATATGTATGTAAATATATGATATATTTTTGATAATCTCAATACACTTTCTCTTTGATATTTAACTACAAAAAAAAAATGTCAGCTGCTCATTTCTCTTTTTTGTGGATCTATTGTGACCACCTTTTGGTTAGGTAGTGAGTAGCCTGAACCAAGTGACCTTATCTATTGTGGTTACTAAAAAATTATTTAATTTATTCTGTGAACTTTAGGTGGGCATCTATGGCATGATTGTGTATTAGGAATCCCCCCACCCCAAATTTATTTTTTTTTATTTGCCCTTAAAACACACTAACATTCCCCTAACATCTTATAGGGCAAAACATATGGTAGCATTAACTACTGTAATGTAAGTGTCAGACCATGCTGACAATAAACACACGTTGCAATCTCTGGTCAATTTTCCCGTCCCGTTCCATTTAGATAAGTATTATAAAAGTAAAATAACCCTGTGATGACATCATTGTAACCAAAATCACACTATATGTTTCCTTAAGTCTGTGACAGGTTGTGGGATTCTTTCATATAAATGAGACAGTGGTAAGTGGGTTTGAGATCGAGATAACCTAACAGCCCAAAATTGAGTTATATATTGAATTGCTTTAAGAGCACACTAGACAAACTATATACATGCAATGGACAGATACATATACAGGTTAGAATGGCAAATACGAATTAGTAAGTAAGTGAGTACGTTACAATCAGAGTTAGCAGTAAAAATGTCACCGTATTTGCAGATAAATGTTATGCAGCTACAGGGGGTGTGTAGAGCCCGCTGAAGAGATGGGGTGGGTTGTGGGGCAGAGGACTAACGTCAAGTCACCTGCTATGCTGGCAGGTAACTTGCTGCCCCCTTACCCTTTGAACTAGTAGAGGGGTTCAAAAGTGGGTGGTGTTTCTACTTTAACATTATATATATAAAAAAAAAACTTGAATAGGCAAATGAATCATTTATTGATTCAGATCTGCATGTTACACCCTGTAGAGGGACAAATGAGTACAACAAGAAACAGGGGGGCCTGCACAGCTGGGGGCGTGTGCAATTGGTTGGGTGCATGGGGCTGGCTTGCATCTCTCATGGCTATAAAAATGAGAGGGATTAGACAAATAGAGATAACACCTCAGGGGTAGTTCTACTAGCAAGTTATTTTCTCTATGTACCCTTCTCAATGGGAACATATCTTGACCAAAGGTAAAGGTTATTCTCACAAACTTTCAATATTTTGGAATGTCTTTCCATTCTGAAACTATTTTGTATGAATAATGTCTCTAGTTTCACTTGCAATACAAATGTGTTGTCAGCAGCACTATTGTATAGAACATGGAGAATAATGTGTTACAGATAATAGTGGTAAATAAACACTTACTGGAAGGCTGAGGAATTCATTGAAGTAATCAACCAGCAAGTTGTCTGTTGCCAGGAAATCCTCCTGTGTGGAAAGAAAACAGATGAAACCCAAACCACAAGCAACAGGGGCCAGTCAAGATGGAAGTTACAGACTTCTGTACATGAGCCTAATCATTGTAACTGTGCATTTGGTAGATGTGTGCTGTTGTTTTAGAGGATCAGATTTGGTGGCAGATGAGTTTCAAATCTCTGTATTTCCAAAGTGGACCAAACCCTGGTATTTTGCCCCCTGCTTCCTGAACCCCCCCAGCTGGCTACCTCGTCCCAGCAAACCATGGCGCATGTGTGGGCATCTGGATGTCAGCAAAGGCCCGTCCAGGGGCCATGGGAATCACATGATTACCAGGGTTTTGATCCAATTCAAGGATACATTGTATGTGTTTTGGAGCAGCTCTGCACATTAATGGGAACAATCTAGCACCTAAAGCCTCTCTTCCATGCTACGTTGGAGGGTTGGCTGGAGGACACATCTCTCTCCAGCAGACATTCTCAAGATTTATTACAGATACGCTCATGTAATCCACGTACCCAGGTGGGATATAGAACATAGAACATTCCGGGTGGGGTATAGAACATTGTTTCTCAGGGGGTACACGTCACAGCACAGTGGTACGCAGTGATTTTCAGGGGTGCACCAACATAGTAGGTCTGATGGGTTTGGTATATTATTTTAACAGTAATACATTATTCCTACTTGTTTCAAAAGTATTACTATGCCCATGGCCAACTTATTTTGGTAACATTTATAAGTGATCCCAAACTTGGGGGTACTTGGTTGGAATTTTTTTGGAGCTAGGGGGTACTTAGTTAGGGTTTCTTGTTGCTAGGGTTTTTTTGGCGTTGAACAGTTGAGAACCACTGGTATAGAAGGGATCACCACACCACTGGATTATTCCAAAAAAAAGTAAAGGCTTTTTTGCATTTTCAGCAATACCAAACAAGTGTAACTTCAGAGGGCCGACAAACCTCAGCCACCGCACTGGAAACTTTCTATCCTGAGGTCCCGTCCCAGGACTCACATGTTTTGGGCCTCCCCACTGCAGCAGGTCCTCAATAACTCCTCGGCCTCTGGGGGTGTATAGTGGCACACAGGGGCCTACCTTCTCCGGCCTTGTGGTCATCACCAACTCTCTGCGTGGCCAGCCAGCTTCTCTCTGGGGGAAAGGAACAATGCCACCTTCCTCCCCCACACTGCACCGCCGGTCGATGGCCCTCCCGGACTTCCACTCAGTTCCAGGATGCTTTCAGGCCTACTCCTACAGGACACCTGCCCCTAAACCCTTTGTGGCCAAATCCCGCAAGATCTCATAAGTCCTGGCCAGCAGAGGTGGCTGCCCACATCCAAAATGGTGGTGTTGGTGTCTTGGCTGGGCACCGCTCGCCAGCCACAAAAATACAACAAATTGGATACTCACCTGTCCTGCACTCACAGAGGGCTATTTGAAGGACCAAGACCACATGCAGAAGATTTCTTGAGTTCAGTTAGTTGGAAATATCAGTGTGTATATAATAATATTTCAAAATGCCTTCCCCCATTTGATTCACTCAAAACTTACCTTTTCAAAAGAGCCTATCATTTGGTTTAAACAATGCACTTCACAGAGAAGAAGAAAGAAAACTAATGGTGAAACTATTGGAAAAGAGAAGAATAAGAAGAAAGTTCCAGAGAATGTCTGAATGGTTCTCCTGCCCCCTCCCCCCTTGCAGAGAATTTGCACACCCAGAATGCCAGACATATTTCTAAAGTTATTCTATAAGATGTGCAAAAGGTAAAGCATTAAATGCTGAAAAGCAATGGTGTGTTGGCATTGGAGTTCAATTAAACTGACCATTTTGAGGGCAAAAAAGTAGGATAGGGACCAGTTTAGATGTGATGGGCATGGTGGGGGTGTGGCTTTCTGCAGAATGTTATGCTACTTCTCCATGTGTAGCATATAGCTACAATATATGCAATACAATATTTACAATACATGGAGCTGCAATACAATACAAAAATAGCACTGTCTCTGATCCATAAAGGACGTTTTGGTGATTGCCATAATCAGGGCCGGCATCAGCACCCGGCAAGGCGGGACAGCTGCCAGGGGCCCCCTCCCTCCTTTGGGGTGTGCAACGGCGCTTGACCGGCAGCGGACTGGGAGGGTACCGCCACAGCTGGTGCCCACATCTCCTCGAATGGGGGCGTTCCACACAACAGGGCATCTTGACTTAGATTCCAGGGGAGGGAGTGCTGGGTTTTGTTCTGTTATTAAGTTGCCCACTCCAGCTGATTTCCTATCCCTGGAGCATCCCAATCTGTGATACCCTACTGTGTGAAACCCCCTGGGATCCCTGGCATACCCACTATGCAAGCAATTCCACCCCTGGGTCTTGGCCCGCTTTATAGGGGCATCTCAATTTGGGATGCCCCTGTTTGTGACGGGGGGGTTCACACTCAGGGGTATCCAAAATCAGGAGAATCTAGATTCGTTTAGACTCTGAGGTCAGGTTTAAAGGGTTTTGGTGCACTTCAATGTAGGCCAAAACTAGAGTTTTGGTCCAAATAGCATGATCCTTAGGGGACATCCAGATTTGGGACGTCAGTGATGTGACGTGACTCTTCACCACAAAGGGGCCCACTGAGACCATGCCGCCCAAGGGCCCACATAAACCTGGAGCCAGCCCTGGCCATAATGTTCAGCCAATGCATACATTCCACTACGTTCATTCAGCCAATGACCGAGAGCTCAACTGACGAGACATCCCAGATTTGCTCTTTATGTTAGCAAAGTGGATGTTTAGGCGTCCCCAGAATTTACGTGGGGACAGTGGGACAAAAAGTCAAAGTGGCACTATCCCACCAAAAGTGGAGTATCTGGGCAGTTTAAGAAAGTCCCTAATGTTGGAAGCAGCAGTTTGCTCACAGCCTTGAATAGACAGTAACGCAGCATTCCAGCACCACCATTTGCGTGAGTTTTTCTTTGCTTTGCTCTTTTTCTCTTGTCATTGGGAGGATGGATGATTGCTGGGTGGTGGTTGAACGTCTGGTTTCTCCTGGCAACCATCTGGTAATGTCATTTTGACGATGTAGGTGGAACTGATGAACATAATCTGTGTGTCTAGTGTACATAGCCCCGGCGTTATCTCAAAAGACAAACAATTCTATGAGGTTCTCGCCTAGCGACACACACCCAACACAGTTAACGCTTTTCTAATGTGCTATAGAAGCGAAATGATATCTGAACGTCTAAAACACTCAAACAAAGAGCGCAACAAGTCTGCAAACAACACCAGGGTCTGATGAAATACATCTACACACATAAGGTGCCAAAAGCCATCAAATGATCCTCGCCTTATTAGAACACACCTGATCCCATGTGACCTCAGAAGATAAGTGTTGCCGAGTTAGTAACTGGATGTGAGACCATCTCATGTCTGAAGGAAAGGATTAGAATTGAATGCCATCATACAATTTCCGCATAGTGGGAACTAGGCCATAATTCTGATTGGGTAACCCCAAGCCTGTGTCTAAAACAGTAGTCCTCAAACTTCCTCCTCAAGGGCAGAGACATGCCAGGTTTTGCAGCTCTCCACGCTACTCCACAGGTGAATTAACTGGTGCTCAGACAGAGCTATAGCCCTAATTATTACATCTGTGCATCAGCATAGAGAGCTGCAAAACCTGGCCTGTCTCGGCCCTTGAGGAGGAAGTTTGAGGACTACTGGTCTAAAGCATTCAGCTGCAGACAGAATCGGATTGTGCTGCCAGAACCCCAAGCCAACAAGTTCTGGGGAACATGTTGCCACTGCAGTACTAAGTGACATTTATTTTATTACATTAGCCATTGGTGGCTCAGTGGGTAATGACTGCACCCCCCCCCCCCCCCTCCGTCTGCATGCACTGTCTGCCATTAGTTTGGATGAGCGAGTGGCCTTGGCACCACCCACTGCTGACATCCCCCCCACCAGGAATCTTCACTGAAGAAGCTGGGTGCTGCTGCTGAAGCTACTTGTTCATTTAGGGGGTTATTTATGAATAGTACAAAGTATTGCCAGCCAAAACCGTTTCCTCATTAAAGCGGACCAACACCCACGGGTGATCGGCCCGGGAATCTATAAGATTCCCGGGCCGATCACCTCCCTCCCCGCGGGACATCCGAGATCGGGATGTCCCGCGGGGTGAAACCCCCCAAACACCCCAAACCCCCTTACCTTATCTTCGCGCCCGTCAAGAGGGACGCGCGGGAGGCGGCGGCGGAGGAGCCGCTTGTCCGGGACTGTCAGATCGCTTGTCCGCGGCCACGTGGGAGCGGGGAGAGGTGAGTTTTCCGGGTGATCGGGGGGGTTTCACACAGCGGGGCACCCCGATCGGGGGTGCCCCACTGAAGTGGACCAAGACCCAGGATAGTCAAAATCCTGGGTGTTGGTCCAATTTAAAATCCAAAGACCGTTGGAGTGGAGCGCTCCTGCCAAACCGCTTGGATTTTCCACTTGGATTGTGACTCTTTTCATGCTATGGTCCGTTATTTAAGAATAGTGCCATGTAGCATCTCGTAGCGTCGGGTGAACGCTGGGTGCTGTATGTGAAAACCATATATATGAAAGTCAATCTGGTGAGCGTCTCTAATAGCGCCATGTAGCGTCACATGTATCACTAGCGGTGACTCAGTGTAAAACGCCGGTGCTGTGTGTTCAGCAGCGCCATGTAGTACCTGTCGGTCAGTAGCACTCTCCCATACATTTCCATAGTGTTTTATTTGGTTGTGTATAAATAGCGTTTTCCTAAAGTAATGTTCAAAATTTTTGGTTCAAATCATTGTGTGGCGTCTCCTGCCCAGCAACCAAACACTTTTATTGTGATTTTTTTTAAATTTATGCAGAATTGTATGTGCAGGTCGACCATTGCAGTGTCATTGCTACAATGTTAAAACAATGTTGTTCCATATGTTTTTCGCTCTGGTGCTGGTGTGTATGTATTTAGAAACAGACTTTTATCACATCGTTTCTGGCGCTCAACGCTAGAGCACCCAGTTTTAGAGCACCGGTGCTGGTTGTGTGTATTTTATTCTTAAATATGGGCTTCAGCGCCGAGCGCCGGATGCACTTAATTGGCGCTACCTATCACTCACTGCAGCATTGTCCTGTTGTTAGATGTGTTGTAGTCTTTGACCTCAGGACACCGCCTAGTGTTCTCGTTTGGCTCTGCCGTGAATCAGGGAGAAGCTTCTATAGCGCCCTCCAGACATCACATTTATCAATGCTGGACAGGATAGTACAGTGCCACTTGTCCAGCCGCTAAGCTAGGTTATAGCGCCCGACACCCACTTGCAGCGACCACTTGCGGACGCTCTAAGCGCAACTATATAGATGCTCACATGCGCTAGTCTTAAATTAGCCTCCCCATGTTATGATAGACAGCGTGCTGGGGGTGGCGACCATTAAAGGAGCCCTAGCAGGTAGAAATGGCCCAATTATAAAAAATACATATAAATATGCTGGATGGAGGACGGAGGGGAAATATACACCTGGCATCAAGAAATATCCAGCCAGGCTTGTTTTTTTTTTTAATCTTAATTCTCTGATTGGAGGAGAGCCCGCATATGTGCCACTGGACCGCAGAAAAGAAGACTAATTACCGGAGCCCTGGGTGGGGGGGGGGGCTACACAATGGGGCATCCAAGTGCCCAGGGGGATAGCCAGCGGCCAGATGCAACTGGTTTTGTTCTGCTTTAAAGTGGACCAAAACCCACCACGATTCCCTCCCCCCACGGGGCATCCAAAATCGGGATGCCCTGCTGTGTGAACCCCCCCCAGGTCGCCCCAAACACTTACCTTCTTTCCCAGTCCAAAGGCACATGTGCGAGCCGCATCCCCGCTATCCCTCTAACAGGGCGCATGCCCACGCCAGGCATTTTTGAATGGCTGACACGGGCACGCTCCCTGTTAGAGAGTAGCGGGCAATACAGCCGCCAGCAAGCTCGGAGCTGCTGGCCTTAGACGAAGTCTTAGACGATGTGACATCAGCTGCTCCGGGCACGTTGATTAGACAAGCAACCGCGCATGTGCCGTAGGAGCGGAAAGAGGTGAGTTGGCTTCAGGAATCTGGGAAAGGACCAAGACCCAGGATAGTCAAAATCCTGGGTTTTGGTCGACTTTAACTCTTGTATGGGGTAGCACAAGCGCCGTGTCTAGAATCAGATTATACAGCATTGCACATACATGTAAAATTGTTTACTTACAAAAACATCTTCTGTTATATCAGGAGGTCCTGGATAATAAAAAATAAATAAAAAATAGATGAATACATACAAGTCATATGCTTCACACATATAAACAAAAATAAACTGATTATTGATTGAGGTCTATGGTATCCAGTGTGCCCTGCCCTTCACCATAGGAAATACCTGTGACCTAGGTTTTCCATAGATGTTACAGGCCCACAAACTGGACTGGCACATTATAGACGAAGCTTTCCCCAATGAAGCTTTCCCTTGAGGTGCCCCGCTGTGTGAAACCCCCCCAGGACGCCGAGACCAGCTCACCTCTTCCCGGTCCCATGGCGCGTCTAAGAGCAGCTGCTCTGACTGTGGCATCTTCCGCTTCCCTCTAACAGGGAGCGTGCCCGCGCCGGCCATTAACAAATGCCTGGCGTGGGCACGCGTCCAGCTAGAGGGATCGCGGGATGCGGCCGTGGGACCGGGAAACAAGGCAAGTGAATGGGGTGACCTGGGGGATTTCACACAGCTGGGCATCCCGGTTTTGGATGCCCCGGCGGGGTAATGTTCGGCACCGGGTCGATCGAGCTGGAGTCTGCGCCGTGGGAGCGGATGGAAGGTGAGTGAAACCGGGCGACCTGGGGGGGGGGACACACAGCGGGGCATCCAAATTCGGGATGCCCCCACTGAGAGGAACAACACACAGGAAAGTCAAATTCATGTGTGTTTTTCCTCTTTAAGCAGACCAAAATCTGGGTGGTGTGTGCAGCTGGAGGGAGCCCCCCAGCAATCCATTCATTGAGGAATTAATTGCCCAGCATTAAAATGCTTGTGTGCATGTGCCATGGAAGGTGGCATTGAGGTGAGTTAATCAGCGAAACTGGTGGTTTTCACATACATATCAGGCATGAAAATAGGTATGTCCCTGTCAATTGAACCAGAACCCAGAAGAGTAAAACTCCAGGGTTTTGGTCTGCTTTAAATCATGCCCTACTTTGGAATAAAGCAGGAAACAATCCTTATGTTTATAAGATATATTTAAACAAGTTTAAAGCGGACCAAAACCCTTAAAGTGGGCCAAGGCTAAAAATTTCTTTATGGCCCGTTTAACACTTCCCAGGGGAGCATTCCAGTTTAATTTGCCCCTAAAGTTAAAGATCCTTAGGCCAAAACCAGGAATTAAAGTGGACCAAAATCTAGGATTTTGCCCATCCCAGGTTTTGGTCCTTGCCCCCGGGGCACCCTGATTCAGGATGCCCCGCTTTGTGAAACCCCCCAGGATGCCCATTAATCTCACCTCTCCCTGGTCTTACAGCCCATGTGCCGGTTCTTGTCCAATCAGTGTGCTCGGCTGTGCTCGTTAAAATCAGCTAACACTTGGCTAAAGGCTGCTAAATGTAGCAGACACCAGATGGATCATGAAGAAGCAGTTTCCTATAGACTCCGGGGCCGTATTTGGTCCACTTTAAGCCCTTTATGATGGGGGCAGGAAGTAGCAGCACACTTCAGTGAAACATGGATGAGCTGTGGTTCCACATATGTGTGCAGCTATTAACTGTTCCCCAACATATGCAGGTGTGCCAAGAAAAAGTCAATTTTGTTTAGTGCCCCTGTGAACCAGGAACCACTCTGGCACATAGTTGTAAGAGAGAGTGTAGGTCTACTTTAAGTCCAAGTCTTTTAGTTCAGGTGATTCCCTGTCTCTCATGACCCCCCCCCCCCCCCCTTGGATTTGCCGTCTCTACTTACAGTTGATCCCACGGTGCAGGGGCGGGTTGCGGTGGAATCACTAGTTTCCCTGATGCGTGTACCCATAATTACCAACTTTTCAGGTTGGTAAAGAGGGACATTTGTTAAAGCAGAACTTGTGAAATACATTTGGCTGAAGCCCCTGGGCACTGGCACCTTGAGAAAGTGGTTCGCCACGGAACGCGTGGGGGATACTTGGTCTGGTCGGTACAGCGGCATGGTCTCCTTAGGGTGATATTGTTCTTTATTCATAATTTTCTCACTGAGCACGGCCTATTGGCCTGCTTAGTTGTTGTTTGATTTCTCTTTTCTTTGATCATAAACTCTTGATTATCTTATGCAAGAGCACTTTAGCACTAGGTCACTTTATGCCTCATATGGAAACAATGTAAGTCAATAACTATTTATTATTATTATTATTGTATATATATTTTTCTCCAGTTCTTTGTGTAATCATAAACCATATATATAATCATCTCTACATAAACACATACGCTGTCTACAGAAATGACGGACTCTCACACTGAGGAAGCCATAGGCGAAACGCGTCTGTGAAGGAGTCCCAACAATTTTGCTACAAACCTTGAGGAAAAACAGTTTGCTACAAACTGAGGAAAAATCACCCACCTATTGCTACAAACGGAGAACACCAACAGGAAAAGACAGTATATGGACGGGCAAGTAACCAAGCCCCTCCCACTCATTACAGTCCCACACAGAGACTGACCATTGGACATTGAGCCAATAGGCTAAAACACTACTTTGTTGTAAATATTTAAAATAAATCGTGCAAAATTATTATTTGAACAAGTATTATCACTCAATGTACTGACAACAGAATATGATTGTGAATTGAATGTAACTAGTCAGAGAAAAGTTATAGAGGTGTCTCTTTTTGTCCCCCCAAGGGGATCCCCGCTTGGACATATTCTACCACCCGGGGTCCTATTGGGGTATCTCGTGGAATCCTCAAAAGGAAAAAAAAACCCTCGTCCACTTTATTTGTACTTGTTTGCACAAAGAGATTGGAGGTATATACTTTTATATATATATTTTTTTTAGAACTATATTGGATTGTGTGGTTGGATTGCACATTTAAAGGGGACATGACCGCTGTAAAAGTTTTTAATATGGAATGTTTTGTATGTTATGTCTTAGATGGAGTATTGTAAATATATATATATGTTTTTTTAACTAATTAAATAAATGATGATGATGATTTGACCATAAAGCTTAATCAGATCTTTTGTGCTGGCCTAAATATATCTGGTGGTAACTGGAACCACTCTTTCTTGTCAGAATTGTCTGCAGTTTATGCATGGTACTGAGATTTCTTTGGGCCGGGCACAATTATATTGTGCAGATTTAAGGTGGTGCAGGATTATTTGGTCCTTTTTTATGCTGAAGCCCCTGTCGACACTCCCTTCTTAGGGTGTAAAACTAGAAATTGCTATTTTCTCTCTTTGAATCGTCTTGGAACACTGTTTTTTTGCCGTCCCGCTCTGTAAGCAATCAGTCATTACATCAGTGTGGCAATGACATAATTGCCACACACAACAGTGGCAATGAATGGAGGAGGCGGGGCTTTACAGCTAAAACAGGCGGCATTAAAGCAGACTAAAACCCACGAAACTTTTGAAATACATTTGACCAAAGCCCCTGCCAATACTCCCTTCTTAAAGCGGTCCTTCACTCTGAATAAGAGTCTATCTTATATGTTTCCCACACCCTGTACATACATATTGCTCACATTAAAAATCATCCTACCTGCACCTACTGCATTTTATGGGCATTTAAACATCCAAGATGGCGGCTCATGGAAGCCGCCATCTTATCAGGCAGCCTGCAAACAGGAAGTGCCTCCTGACTGTGATGCTCTGCATTCTGGGACTGCTGACCTTTTCCTGACCCCAGCTCTGCTCTGTCTGAGCAAAGCACAGCTATAACCCGCCCCCCTGTACCTTATCCCACTCTCCTCTCCTCAGTAAGTGTGATGCTTCTGAGTCAAGATGGCGGCACCCGTATCCTAAATTCCTGAACAGAGTTGCAGCCCAGTGGGGGAAAGAATAATAAGTTAGTGACTAAAAATGTAAAATATATTAATTTTTGATGCTGGGGAACCGTTTTTTAAGAGTTTGGGCTTTTCATTAAATCATGGTGAAGGTCCGGTTTAAGGTGCAGAACTAGAAATTGATATTTTCACTCTTCGAATCGTTCTGGAACATTGTTTTTTTCCCATCTGAGGAAGTCAAGTCAAGTCAGGGGACTGGTGCAAACAGTCACATTAAGCGGCCCAAAACCTGAGGTGGTATGTGCAAGCCATTCATTCAGAATCCAATTGCCCAGCATTAAAATGCACTTGTGCATGTGCCGTGGGAGTGGGCATTGAGGTGAGTTAATCAGCAAACCAGTGGGTTTTACATACAGGGGCATCGTAAATAGGTAGAAGAATAAAACTCCTGGGTTTTGGTCTGCTTTAAATCATGCCCTAATTTGGAAGAAAGCAGGAAACAATCCTTATGTTCATAAGATATTTGTAAACAAGTTTAAAACGGACCAAAACCCTTAAAGTGGACCAAGACTCAAAAATTACTGTATGTCCCTTTTAACACTTCCCCATGGAGAATTCCAGTTTAAGTTGCCCCTAAAGTTAAAGATCTTTAAGAAGCCAAAACCGGGCATTAAAGTGGACCAAAATCTGGGATTCTGACCATCCCAGGTTTTGTTCCTTGCCCCCTGGGTGCCCTGATTCAGGATGCCCCGCTTTGTAAAACCCCCCAGGATGCCCATTAAACTGACCTTTCCCCGGTCCTACAGCCCATGTGCCGGTTCTTGTCCAATCAGCGTGCTCGGCTGTGCTCGGCAAAATCAGCTAAGGCTTGGCTAAGGGCTGCTAAAGGTATAGCAAACGTCGGCCGCCGCTTGCGCATGCGCCATTGGATCATGGATAAGGAGTTCTTATAGACTCCAGGGTCGTATTTGGTCCGCTTTAAGCCCTTTATGATGGGGGGGGCAGGAAGTAACAGCTTCAGTGAGCTGTGATTCCGCATATGTGTGTAGCTATTAACTGTTCCCCAACAGATGCAGGTGTGCCAGGAAAAGGTCCATTTTGTTTATTGCCCCTGTGAACCAGGAACCACTCTGGCACGTGGAGGCTGATTCACTACTAGTGCCAGGTATTGTCAGTGACCACTAGTAGACGCTGTAAGCGGGTATGGGGCGCTGTAACCTAGTGTACCGGTCGCTGTAGTAACCTGGCCGGCATTGATGAATGTGATGTGTGTTGGGCGCTCTAACAACAGCACAACGCTGCAGCGAGTGATAGGTAGCGCCAGCTCAGTGCGTCCAGCACTCGGGCGCTCCACACCATATTTAACAAAAAACTACACACACACAGCGCCGGCGCTCTAAAGCTGGGCGCTATTGCATAGAATTCCAGACGCTGTGTGATCAAAGTCTGATTTTGAACACATATCCGCCAATAACAAAGCGAAAACACATGGAATTACATTGTTTTAACACTGGGACTATGACACTTTAGAGCCAGACCTGTAATGACAATTCTGCATAAAAATATAAAAAGTAAAAAAATAAATGATAAAAGTGTTTGTTTGCAGCCAGAAGAGGTCACTCGATGATTGGAGCAAAATTGGTTTAAACACAACCAAATGAAAGCTCATTGAAATGTATGGGAGAGCAACACTGAGCGAAAGGTAATACCCCCTTTTGAACCTAGAGCGCCGGCGTTATGCGCTGAGCCGCCTGTATTAATACATGGCGCTGTTAGAGGCGCTCACCAGATTCGCTTTCTTAAAGTGGTCCTTCACTCTGAATAAGAGCATATCTTATATGTTTCCCCCACTCTGCACATACAGATTGCTCATGTTAAAAATCATCCTACCTGCATCTACTGCATGTTATGAGCCTTTAAACATCCAAGATGGCGGCTGATGGAACATCAGGCAGCCTGCAAACAGGAAGTGCCTTCTGACTGTGTTGCTCTGCATTCTGGGATTGCTGCTCTTTTCCTGGCCCCAGCTCTGCTCTGTCTGAGCAAAGCACAGCTATAACCCGCCCCCTGTACTTTATCTCACTCTTTCCTCTGCAGTAAGTGTGATGCTTCTGAGTCAAGATGGCGGCGCCCGTATCCTAAAGTCCTGAACAGAGTTGCAGCCCGGTGGGGGAAAGAATAATAAGTGACTAAAAACGTAAAATATATTAATTTTAGATGCTGGCGAATTGTTTTATAAGAGTTTGGGCTTTTCAATAAATCATGCTGAAGGTCCGGTTTATACACAACCAAATGAAAGCTCATTGAAATGTATGGGAGAGCGACACTGAGCAAAAGGTAATACATGGCGCTCTTGAACCAAGAGCACCGGCGCTATCCGCTGAGCCGCCTGTATTAATACATGTGACGCTACATGGCGCTGTTAGAGTCGCTCAACAGATTCGCTTTCCTAAATGTGGTTTTGCCTACAGCGCCCGATGTTCACCAGACGCAACCTGCCGCTACAAAGCACTACCTGGTGCTATCCCTTCTTAAAGTGGACCAACACCCAGGGGGGATCGGCCCGGAAATCTATAAGATTCCCGGACCGATCAGATCCCTCCCCGCGGGGCATCCGAAATCGGGATGTCCCGCGGGGAGGAACCCCCCAGGAGGCCCACAATCCTCACCTTACCGGCGATCCAACGGCGCATGCGCGAGACGCGGCCGCGTCTCTCGCTTCCCTCTAGCAGGGCGCGCTCCCGCGCCAGCCGTTTTGTGAATGGCCGGTGCAGGCGCGCTCCCTGTTAGAGGGAAGCGAGAGACGCAGCCAATGACAGCGCTCTGGTATGCGCGTCCAAGCGGCTTTGGACGCGCATACCAGAGCTGCTCTGAGCGCTGTCATTGGCCAGACGAGGTCACGTGGGAGCGGGGAGAGGTGAGTTTTTGCGGCGATCGGGGGGGTTTCAGACAGCGGGGCACCCCCGATCGGGGTGCCCCACCTAAGTGGACCAACACCCAGGATAGTCAAAATCCTGGGTGTTGGTCCACTTTAAATAACCCCCTACATGTTTAATGAAAAGTATATATTTTCCCATATAAGTTGAGTCAGAGGACTGGTCAGTATAGCTGTCACCTACCTGTTGCCAGTCGCTTGTGCCCCATAGTGAGTGGCAGTGGCGGGTCAGTGCCGGGCGGCAGGGTGGCATGGGTCAGGACGGGTTCTGTCAGGTGTGGAAGCTAAGCTTTCATCTCTCGGTAACCTGGAGGGTGAGCACTGATTGCTGGGAGCCGAGCGCGTTACTGGCTGCCTCAGCTGCCTTTCCGGGTGTGTGTGTGTGACTACAGGTTGCCATGGCGACACTCACTATTGTAATGAATGGCGAGAGCTCCTCACCACCCACTGCCTTCCTGAAAGCACAGCCCAGGTCCCAGCAGGAGCCCAGCCGCCCTCCCCGGGGTGTCATTAATAGACTTCAAATGTCCCTCCTATATTTCTTTCTTCTAACTTGTCCCTCTTTTGCATCTGGGGCCTGATTTACTATTTATTTGACAGTTTTACATTACACAGGGCTTGCTGAGGTAAACACTAGTATGCTCAATTCTGCTGGTTTGCATTATGTAACTCATCGCTGTAGTGTAGTTACCACCGATGTCAAACTGGGGTCCCGGGGGTCCACCAGTAACATGCAAATAATTCTGGCTTATTTTTAAAGTGGACCAAAACCCAGAATAGTCAAAATCCTTGGTTTAGGTCCACTTTAAGTCTCAGTCATGCGCACAGTAGTGTGTGTGAGTGGATAACCTGTGCTCCCCTGCCATATGCCAGTGACCTCTACTATCATAGAAAAATGGACAGCACAGTATTTGTCATCACAAGTGCACCATCCCTTTGGGGGCCCCTCAGTAAAGGGGCCCACCCGGGGATTCCCTGGTAACCTGCTGGGCCAGTCTGGGCCTGGTTATTACATTGCTCAAATTTGTAACCTATATTTATCCCTATTCCAGCAGGTGGAATATTGCACATACACTTATAGAGAAAAAATATACTTTTCGATTAGAATTAAACAATTTACACTGGACCAAAACCCAGACCGATCGACTCCCTCTCCCCAGGGCATCCAAAATCGAGATGCCCCGTTGTGTGAAACCACCCAGGTCGCCCTATACACTTACCTTGTTTTCCGGTCCAATGGCACATGCGCTAGCCGCATCCCCGCTGCCCCATAGCAGGGCGCGTGTCCGCGCCAGACATTTGTGAATGGCTGGCACGAGCACGCTCCCCGTTAAAGGGAAGCGGGAGATGCGGCCGCCAGTACACTTGCCGTTGGTCTTAGACCAAGCGTAGACGACGTGACGTCAGCGGCTCTGATTGGACGAGCGGGCGTGCATGCGCCAGAGGACCGGGAATAGGTGAGTTGGCATGGGCGATCGGGAGGGTTTCACACAGTGGGGCACTCCGATTGGGGGAAAGGACTCAGTATAGTCAAAATCCTGGGTTTTGGTCCACTTTAAGCACTGGCTTTCGTCTAGTGAGCGCTACCTGATGTGACTAATTTGCAGATGGCTCCCATAGACTTGAATAGGGAGCGTCCTATCAGCAGCCTATCTGAGTGGAGGGGATGCGGGGGTGCCCTGGGAAATTTCACAATGCCGGGCATCCTAATTCAGAATGACCCAGGGAAAAGCCAGGGGAGCGACCCTTTTTAGATTCAAGGGCAGCCGCTGGTAGGGGGCATCTGTAATCGGGATGCGCCCTGCGCCTGGTACAACACCCATTTTGTGAAAATGTAATGAAAAAGTAGATCTCAGCCCATTAATCTAATTATCATCATCTAATCAGGCATAGTAAGTGATGTACTGTATGTGGAGAGCCAGTCTACCCCTGCAATGGGGACTTAGTGGTAAGTGGCATATAGCCCCCCTTTTTTTACTCTAATGGGTTCAGATAAATAAATGTTTTCTTTTTTGTTAGTTTTTCTGTTGTGGATTTTAATTCATAGTGTGATCTTGGGGCTATACATTGTATCAGATCTGAATCACTTGTCACAGAGTCACTTGGATCACATCATGGTGATGACAGCTTTCCAAGTGGATTTAGTACAAATACCGTATCTCTATTTTTGCTACATACCTCTTGTCACACATGTCAGACACTGCTGAATTTATAATATACTATTCCTTTGGAAAGTGTTAAAATATATTCTTTATTATGTATCTGAATGTCCAGACCTTATTACTTTGTTTAAAACCTAAATACAATTCACATTTTGCATATTTTCATGTCTATGGTTTGTATCTGTCATTCCTTTTTTGTTGTCTATATGTACTGGATGTCTCCTATATGAAGGAAGTTTATATAATAATTGTACCAGGGGTGTGCATGATACAAATTATATACAAAGGACTATGGCTCACCAACTAAAGCTGCAGATAACCCTTTATCACCATTCCATGTGCCTCTCTGAATCGCTGGGAGTGGGAGCATGCCTCAGCCACAGGGTTTTTGCACATAAGGGAGTTAATTCCTAAGAATTAATTATAATTAATTAATTGAGTTAATTCCTAAGAGTATAAAATACATGAAATAGTGATATTGGTTCACATAATCCTCCTGGCCGCTGGATGATGAAGAAGAAAGGGATAAATGCATGGCACATGCAAAAGGGGGAGGGGCTGCTCTGATGACATTACCCAAGGGGACGAAACACACGTCAGCAGACTTACTTGAAGGAATTCTGACCACTTTTAAACCTGGATTTTATTTTTTTATCTTCTTTTTTGACTAAATTAAAAATACAATTCTGTGATTACTCACCTGTAGAATTGGTATTATACGTATACAGCACGTCCTGTTCCAGAATATTCCTTACTCTTGGGTAATACATCCACTAGATGGCGCTGGACTGCAGAGACAGAAAAGTGGCTCCTCCCGCCCCCTTAAATACCAGGGACCTCCCACAAATTCCCCAGTATTGAAATGCAGTTAAAGCATTAAGCCGGGAGAACTATAACCATTATCAAATATTGAACATAAGAACAATCACCATAAAGAGGTAACTAAGAATAATGATAACAAGGGCGGGGTGGAACAGGACGTGCTGTATACGTATAATACCAATTCTAATTGTAAATTGTATTGTTCTAAGTATACAGCACGTCCTGTTCCATAATATTCCTTACTCTTGGGACATCCAATAGCAGTGTCCGTAAGGTAAACCACTGCCGCCTGCAGAACTTTGCGACCAAAAGCAGCATCAGCTGAGGCCTTAACATCAACCTTGTAAAACTAAAAAGTATGAACAGAAGACCAAGTAGCGGCCTTGCAAACTTGTTCAACAGAAGCTTGGTGCTGAAAAGCCCAAGAGGCACCAATAGCACGAGTAGAATGAGCAGTAAGGCGGAAGGGAGGCTCCTTCCCCTTAGCAGAATAGGCCTGTACCACAGCCTGATGGATCCACTTGCTGATAGTGGACTTAGCTGGAGCCCGACCTTTCTTAGGTCCAGACGGGAGCACAAAAAGAGCATCAGTCTTCCTGAGGAATTCAGTAGTCACCAAATAGAACTTCAGAGTCCTGACTACATCCAAGGAGTGTAAAACCTTCTCCTTAGAGTTACTAGGATTAGGACACAGAGAAGGCAAAACAATGTCCTGATTGAGATGAAAAGCAGAAACAACCTTAGGCAGAAAGTCAGGCTTAAAACTAAACACCACCTTGTCCTGATGTCTCTCAAAGTAAGGGGGTTTGATGGAAAGCGCCGCCAACTCAGAAACACGCCTAACAGAAGTAATAGCCACCAAAAAGACTACCTTATGCGTAAGAATGGACAAAGGGGCCCCCTGCAAGGGCTCGAAGGGAGACCCCTGCAGGGCAGATAAGACCAAATTTAAGGCCCAGACTGATAACATAGGCTTACGTGGGGGACGCACGTGAGTAACCCCCTGGAAGAAGGTCTTGACCAGGGGATGAGCAAAAGACCTTTGGAAGAAAATGGCCAAGGCAGAAACATGACCTTTCAAAGTACTGAGCTGAAGACCCAGATCCAAACCTTGTTGCAGAAACTCCAGAATCCTAGGAATAGAAAACACACGACAGGGAAGTGACTTAGACTCGCACCAGTCAATGTAAGTACGCCAAACCCTATAGTAGATGGAAGAGGAGGACCTTTTCCTAGCCCTGATCATGGTATTAACACCCGAGGCAGGCAGCCCCTTTTCCATCAAGATGGAGGTTTCAGCAGCCAGGCCGTCAAACCAGCGTTTGTAAACTGGGGTGGCGTAGGTGCCCCTGAGTGAGCAGATCTGGAACCCGGGGCAGGGCGTACTGATCTACTGCCAGCTGCATGACGTCTGTGAACCACACTCTTCTTGGCCAACAGGGGGCCACCAGCATGGTTGGCACCCCTTCCTGAGCTATCTTGCGCAGCACCCTGCCTAGCAGGGGAAACGGGGGAAACACATACAGAATCATAGACACTTCCCTGAGGGCCCTCCTGCTCCGGATCCCATACTGACAAGTCAGGTCAAGAAGTCCCCTGGGCGTAGAGAATTCACAGCGGAGCGCAGAGTCTCCATGCGAAAGTGTCTGAATCTGACAAATTTGTTGAGGCGCTTTAAATCCAGGATAGGTCTGATGGACCCATCCTTTTTGGGAACAATGAAAAGATTGGAATAGTAGCCTTTGCCCCTTTCCTTCAAGGGCACCCGGCAGATGACTCCCAATTCCAGAAGGCCTTGGACAGCAAGGGACAGACCCTGAGCTGACAGGGAGTTTTGAGCTAACCGGGATCTGATGAATCTTGGGGGCGGCCAGGCTGCAAACTCTATCTTGTAACCGGAGGACACTACCTCCTGAATCCACCGGTCTGAGACATGACGCCTCCAGACGTGAGCAAAGAGCCGAAGCCATCTCCCCACCCGGATGGGTCATGCCTGAGGGGGCTTGGGGGAGGACTTAGGCTTGGGACCCCAGGAGCGACCAGGGCGGCCACGTCCTCTGCCCCTGCCCCAAAAATCTCAGCGGGCTCCAGCAAAGGAAGCTCCCCGTCCAATTCTGGAACTACGGAAGGAAGGAAGAAAGGCACCTGAACCCCGAAAGGCACCTGAACCCCGAAAGGACCGGGGCTGCCTTCTACGCTGAGGTAACTTGCCTCCCTTAGCAAGCAAGACCACATGTTCACCAAAGAGGCACAGCCCCTTGAAGGGAAAACCAGTGAGAGCCTTCTTAGCAGCATTGTCAGCTGCCCACTGGCGCAGCCAGACAGAGCAGCGTATCGCCACCAACAAGGCAGATGCCCTGCCACACATTCTACTGGTATCATCCAAGGCAGAGAGAACATATGCAACGAATTCCTCACAACGCAGAAGAGCTCTATACTCTTCACTACCTGCATCATCAGGGACCCCATCAAAGATAAGATAAGATAATGGCAGAGGCACAGACTGAATGCAGCGCGGTCCCCACACAGGCAAAGGCATGGCAAGCCAGCTGATCTATGCACCTGTCCTCCCCATCCCTCAGTGTAGTAGAGTCAGGGGAATGCATGACGGATGTATAGGACAACCCCAGAACTGGTGCATCCACCTCAGGAGGACATGACCAACGTTTAACCGTCTCAGCGGGAAAGGGATACCTCTTATCCCAACTCTTTGGTACCCCGGTTAGCCGGCTAGGCCGTTCCCACTCTTTGAGCACCAGATTATTAAAGTGAGTTTGTTCAGGAAACTCCAAGCGTGGTTTGACAGTATGAAACAGCTCCCCTGCTGCCGCGGAGCCACGGCAGGAGGAGAGATACACAGTACTTCAAAAATGTGAGCTAAAAGCCTGTCAGTATCATCTGAAGCCCATTGGTCAGAACCAGAATCGGCACCATAAACCTTAGGCTGTTCCTCAGATGATTCTGAATCAGAAAATAATTCCCCCTCTTCCAGGGGGGTATAACCGGTAACATCAAAAAATTCCTCAGCCTCCATAGGAAAGAGAGTAACACCAGGTGATAAATGCCACTTCTTAGCAGAAACCTTACGCGGGCCAGACCCAGCAATATGTCTCTCAATGCTGGCCACCCGTGCAGCCAAATCAGGTTGAGACTCCCCACTGATATGCACCTTACTAGGAGTCAGATGTAAGCGTGGGGGGGTAGGCGAAGCCAGAGGGGTAACCCAGACTGCAGACCAAGCGTCTGCTGGGCGCAGGGTACACATACCCTGACATAGTCATTATAGGGGATACCCCACACGCCACACACAGCGGGCTTGTCCCGAAGGAACCCCAAGCACATTATCCTGAGAAGCCTCCATATGGTGATTATTGTGGCACAACAGGACAATTGGGATTGATGCTAATAAGGCTACCCGGGATGCCCCAATAGCCCGCTAGGAAAGTGGGAGACAATGGATCACAATAGTACTCCAAGAAGGAGTTAACGCTAAATAGAGGGGATAGGATCGGGAGAAACCACAAAAAAGTTTGACCCGCCTGCAAGACATAAAGCAAAGATCCCGTAAGCATAATGCAATGAAATACAAGAAAAGCCAACCCGCAGGGGCACTTACGGACCGCGATAGGGAGACGCCGGACACGCAGCACAGGAGCTCCAAAATGGCGCCCACATATACCTCGAGGGGCAGGCCGTGGAGAAGTGATGCGGAAAAACGTTATCCACCAGGCTCGCCCCGCCTCAAAGCGGGATCACAACATAGATAAAAACACAGTTAATACATACACCCCCCCTTCCCGAAATCTACCCAGGGAGAGCAAAGGGGAAGCAGCGGCCAGTCTAAGAGGAGCCTAACTGAGGGGACAGGGGGCGAAGGGCAAACGGCCGCGGGAGGGACATCCCATAAGGTTCACCACGGGCCTGTACCGCCTACCCTTTGATGGGGGACTGCAGTTGGAGCAGCGCTCCTTAGCACCTGACAGCGGTGCTGCCTACCATCACCCGACCAGCGCAGCCTAAGCTGGGAGGCAGTGAAAAGGAACGGGTGGGAATAGTTCTACAGGGCCGCAGGCTAATAAGTCCTGCTCACCTGCGAATAGAAAGAGCCATCTTCTAGTCATCGCAGCCCAGACTGCAGAGAAGAACTGGGGAATTTCTGGGAGGTCCCTGGTATATATGGGGTCGGGAGGAGCCACTTTTCTCTCTCTGCAGTCCAGCGCCATCTAGTGGATGTATTACCCAAGAGTAAGGAATATTCTGGAACAGGAAGTGCTATATACTTAGAATAGCGTTATTGGATTTGAAAACCGGTGGAGATGGTATCTGTGACGCATCATACTAGGCAGTTTATACTACTTCTAGATATGGCATAACAGCCGGACCAACAGCACGTGGCAGACATTGGAAGGACAAGGTCAACAACTGGCGGCTGCAGAGGTGCTATACAGCAGGTTTAATGTGGAGGGTCTGGGTCTTCTTATACTGAGAGGGGGGTGAGTCAACCGAGAAAGATGGCGAGTGTGCCTATTTTCTACTAGTTTGAATGTACATTAATGATTTGGATTTAATGAATAATTCCAGGTGACAGGTGTCCCTCAAAAAATAAAGAAAGTGGTGGGAATTGGCAGGTTCACCTACTTCTGGGTAGTCGCATAATGACAAACAAAGGGATTAACAAAGAGGGTTAATGAAATTTGTTACATGAAGGATTCTTTGGGGTTAAACACGAAGATATTAAGTCCCTAAAGCAGGATAGATGGCCTATCCACATACAACACATCATGCCCTGCAGGTAGACTCACAGAGAGCAGGAATACCGCTGCAGGGCAAAGCACCTCTGTTTGAGATTGCATTTGAACAGTGTAGGATCCCGGAATTAGACAAGTATGTGATTCAGACTGTGGGGGGTCCTTAGGGGTTTGGACTGGGTTTTGGACTTTGATGTGTGAGTCGCTATAACACCAGTACAGCACTATTAGGGAGCGAACGGTAGCGACAGGTCAGTGTGAGCAACTCAAACCATATTCTTCAAAAAAACTGCCTCACACAGTGCCGTCGCTGTCGCTGTAGCCCAGAAGCTGTGTGATTAAAGTCCGTTTTTGAACACATATCCACCACTAGTAACAAAGCGAAAACACATGGAATTACATTGTTATTACATTGTGACATTAACACTTTAATACCAGACCTGTAATGACAATTCTGCATAAATTCTGCTGTTTAAAGAGAAGAAAAATACAATTCTGTGAGATACTCACCTTTAGAATTGGTATTATACGCATACAGCACGTCCTGCTCCATCTATAATACTTACACATGGGTAATCCTCCGCCTGAGGGCGCTGTTCACTGCAGACATGCAAAAACAGGCTCCTCCCGGCCCTACATATACCGAGGGACCTCCCACAAATCCCCAGCATTGAAAAGCAGTGAGAAGGAGAAGCCGGGAGAAACCAACCACCAAACTGGTAATAATAATAATAAAGATAACAATCACCATACAGGGGATCCAGAACAAAGTGAAACCAGGGTGGGGTGGAGCAGGACGTGCTGTATGTGTATAATACCAATTCTACAGGTGAGTATCTCACAGAATTGTATTATTCTAAGCATACAGCACGTCCTGCTCCATCTATAATACTTACACATGGGACATCCAATAGCAGTGTCCGTAAGGTAGGGTGGGATCCCCAACAAAAAAGGCAACAGCGAGCAGTTCAGACTACTGCCGCCTGCAAAACCTTGCGGCCAAACACAGCATCAGCTGAGGCCCTAACATCAACCTTGTAAAACTTGAACAGAGGTATGAACAGAAGACCAAGTAGCGGCCTTGCAAACTTGTTCAACAGAGGCCTGGTGCTGGAAAGCCCAAGAAGCCCCAACAGCCCGAGTAGAATGAACAGTAAGACGGAAAGGGGGAGTCTTCCCCTTAGTAGAATAGGCCTGAACCACAGCCTGACGAATCCATTTACTGATGGTAGATTTGGCAGGAGCCAAACCCTTCCTAGGCCCATGAGGCACAACGAAGAGAGCAGCAGTCTTCCTGAAAGCCTTAGTGATAACTAGGTAATACTTAACGCACCTAACCACATCCAAGGAATGCAAAACCCTCTCCTTGGGGTTACTAGGATTAGGGCACAATGAAGGAAGGACACTATCCTGATTTAAATGAAATGCAGACACCACTTTAGGCAGAAAGTCTGGTTTGAAGCGGAACACCACCTTATCCTGGTGTCTCTCATAGTAGGAGGGCTGAATAGATAAAGCAGCCAACTCAGACACACGCCTAACAGAAGTGATAGCTACAAGAAAAACGACCTTGAGCGTGAGAACAGCGAGAGCAGCCTCCTGAATAGGCTCAAAGGGAGCACCCTGCAGGGCAGATAAAACCAAGTTTAAATCCCAAACAGGTACCATAGGTTCTCTAGGGGGACGCACGTGAGTGACCCCCTGAAAGAAGGTCTTGATCAGGGGATGCTGGGCAAAGGTCTTCTGAAAGAAGATAGACAGGGCCGAAACCTGACCCTTCAGAGTACTAAGCTTGAGACCTAAGTCTAGACCGTGTTGTAAAAACTCCAGCACCCTAGAGACTAAGAATTCCCGGCAGGGAAGAGACTTGGACTCACACCAGTCAATGTAAGAACGCCATACTCTGTAATAGATAGCAGAAGAAGTCTTTTTCCTGGCTTGTACCATAGTAGCCACTACTGATGCAGACAAACCCTTCTCCATCAGGATGGAGGTTTCAATAGCCAAGCCGTCAAAGCCATAGTTAGTAAATTGGGATGGCGTAGAGACCCCTGAGTTCGAAGATCTGGCAATCTTGGCAGATCGTACTGATCTACTGCCATTTGAACCACGTCTGCGAACCACACTCTTCTTGGCCACCTTGGGGCCACCAGAATCGCGGGTACCCCTTCCAGAGCAATCTTGCGCAGAACTCGAAGGGGAAATGGTGGAAACACATACAGGAGCCGAAACTCCCTCCAAGACATGGACAGGGCATCCATGGCCAGAGGATCCTGAGACAGGGATACAAAGTTCGGGAGCTTGTGATTGTGACGGGACGCAAACAGATCCACATCTGGCACACCCCAACGGTGACACAGGGACTGGAATACCCTGTTGCAGAGGGACCACTCCCCCTGATGGGACGACCCCCTGCTCAGAGCATCTGCCAGCAGGTTCTCCGCCCCCGGGATGTAGACAGCCGAGATGCATTGGACATTGGCCTCCGCCCATGTTAGAATCAGAGATACTTCCTGGAGAGCCCTCTTGCTCCGGGTCCCTCCCTGATGGTTGATGTAGGCAACCGCCGTTCTGTTGTCTGAGCGTACCTGAACCGCCAGACCCCTCAGGGGTTGGGTCAATTGTTCCAGCACCAATCTGACTGCCCTGAGTTCCAAGACATTGATAGGTAGATGGGCCTCCTGAGGGCCCCACCTCCCCTGGAAACGCAGGGACTTCCAAAATCCCCCCAGCCCGACAGACTGGCATCCGTTGTGACCGTCTCCCAGGAGGGGGCCTGGAAGGATCTGCCCCTTATCAAGTTCCTGTGGTCCAGCCACCACGCAAAGGATTGTCTGACCGAGGGGGGGAGCAACCAGACCTCGTCCAAGGACGCTGGGTTCTTGTTCCAAACTGACAGAAGGTGAAGCTGCAGAGTTCTCAAATGGAACTGGGCAAAGGGCACCTCCTCGAAGCTTGCCACCATCAGGCCTACCAACTGCATTCCCTGCCGGATGGAGGGATGAGGGCTTGAAAGCAGGGACCTCGCCTGCGTTGTCAGAGCTTCCACCTTCTGCTGAGGAACGAATATCCTTGACTGAACTGTATCCAGAATCATCCCCAGGAACGGGGTCACAGAGGAGGGGGACAGAGAGGACTTTAGGTAATTGATCACCCAGCCGAAGGACTCCAGGGTGGACACTACCAACCGAGTGTCCAGCTCTGCCTGCCGCAGAGACTGAGAGGTGATGAGTATATCGTCCAGGTAGGGCAGCACACGTATGCCCTTTAGCCTTAACAGGGACATCACCCCTGCCAGCACCTTGGTGAAAACCCTGGGAGCCGACGTAAGGCCGAATGGCAAGGCCACAAATTGGTAATGCTGATCCAGCAGCGCAAATCTGAGAAAATGTCCTGTAAACACCGGAACATGAAGGTAAGCATCCTTGATGTCTATGGATGTCATAAAGTCCCCTGGGCGCAGCGAGGCGATGGCCGAGCGCAGTTTCCATACGAAAATGTTTGTTTCTGACAAATTTGTTGAGGATTTTTAAATCCAGAATGGGCCTGACTGATCCGTCCTTTTTGGGTACTGTGAAAAGATTGGAATAGAACCCCATGCCCCTGTCTCTTAAGGGGACCTTGCAAATGACCCCTAGATCCAGAAGGTCCTGCACAGCCAGCAACAAGACCCGAGCTGAGGCAGGATCCTGTGGTATCCGGGACCCAACGAATCTGGTAGGGGGCCGTACAGCAAATTCTATCTTGTAACCGGAGGACACTACCTCCTGAATCCACCGGTCTGAGATGTGGCGTCTCCAGACGTGCTCGAAGTGCTGCAGACGTCCCCCCACCCTGATGGGCGAGGGCGCCCCTTCATGCCTGGGGGGTCTTGGGAGGGGCTTTGGGCTTGGGACCCCAGGAGGAACCGGGACGGCGTCCTCTGTTCCTGTTCCAAGAATCTGCGCGAGACCCAGCGAAGGACACTCATCTGCCTTGCTTAGCCCCACGGTAGGGGGTCGATAGGGAGCTTGGGCCACGAAAGGGCCGCGTCTGTCGCCTGCGCTGGGGCAACTTGCCACCCTTGGCAAAGATGTCTAACCTCTCCCCAAACAGTCGCAGCCCCTTAAATGGAAGCCCCGTAAGGGCCTTTTTGGCGGCGTTATCGGCGGCCCACTGGCGCAACCAGACCGCACGGCGTATGGCTACCACTAGAGCAGAAGATCTAGTGCTCATCTTAATAGCATCGTCCGATGCAGAGAGGATAAAGTTAAGTCTCACAGGTGGACAGAGCATTGGCAGCATCAGAGGGCAACTCATCCGCGCCTTCCAGAGCATTCCTAACCACAGTCCTGAGCGCCACTGCCGTAATGGCTAAGGCGCAAACCGGGCGGAGCGTCGCTCCCCCAAATGCAAAGGCATGACATGCCAATTGGTCAACACGCCGGTCCTCAGAATCCCGCAGTGTAGTAGTGTCGGGGGAGTGCATAATAGAGGTGTTGGACAGACTTAAAATTGGGGCATCGACCTCGGGTGGCGATGTCCAGCACTTAACCAAGTCAGCAGGGAAGGGATATTTCTTATCCACGCTTTTAGGCACCCCATGAAGTTTGCTGGGGTGTTCCCATTCTTTCAGCACGAGACTATTGAAATGGGTTTGTTCAGGAAATTCCAAACGCGCCCTAGCGGCGTGAAGCTCGAAGGCGCGTAGCCAATCAGAACAGCAGGTAGTAACGCCTGAAGACAGATCGAGTGAATTACCTCAGAGACTAAAGTATGACAGACGAGAGAATACAGGAAAGAATAGACGCTGTAGCGTCCGCGAACACTGCCGCCATACGTGCCATGTAAAATACAGTAAAGGTGCTGCGGCTAACATTACAACCAAATAAAAGGCGCGGCTCTGACACCCGGTAAACGTTAAGGGCAAATTAAGCTTACTAGTGTAATAGGGCAAGGTTAGACCATCGTACACACAACCCCCCCCCCCCTCTTTTTCCCCCCTATAAGGGGGGGGAACTAGGGAGGAAGGTGACCCGATACATGGGGTTCACCTGCTACACGGGGCATGGGGCACTGATGCGGGAGGGGCATCCTCTGAAGGCTCACCATTAGCCTTGACCGCCTACCATATGGTGGGGGATTGCGGTGGAGCATGGCTCCGTAAGCACACACGTTGCTGCCTACCTTCACCCGACCAACGCAGCCCAGGCTGGGAGGCATTACTTCACAAGGAGGACGGGTGGAAATAGTCCCACAGGACCGCGGGCCCTCCCTAATCAAGAAACCCCCTATTTTGAATTCAAAGTGGCACAAAACACATAATTTCCCACCCGCGACACCCCAATCGGTCCCCTCCACCCAGGGTATACAACAAGCAATGTGTCTGGCTTGGCTGTGGCCCGGTTTAATAAAAAATTTTTTCTCACTGCTGTTGCCATGCCCACCTGGCACTTTTCCGGCTGATGTGACACAGCCTGATGGCTCCTTTCCTCTGGACTCCCACCCCCAGCCTATCTGAATGTCTGTGTGCGGGGGTCTCTAGTGCCTCAGCTACAGTGAACCTCTCTAGTGACCACAAAGTGCACGCAGAGACCACCAGCCAGTCAGTGGCTCGGGCTCCATTCAATTTTTACTAAGCCACTCTGATGTCAGCTACTAAGATGTATGGCGCACACATTGCTCCACCAAATCAGCCTCCCTGGAGATTTTTAGACGTGTTCCTCTTAAACAGCCCTGTATGTCTGTGGCATTGGACCATTTTTGGGCAGTGAAGGAGGTTCTGGTTGCGGCATAGTGTGCTATGCAGTGGTTTCTGGTCCTCCAGGGTTTGCAAAGGGAAACGGGGGGGGGGGGGGGGGGCTTTTTCCCAGTTGTGAAGACAGATCAGTAAATTATAAATCGTGGTTGGTTGCGATGGTCTACAGCACTTTATGATGAATGGATGACTACAAGCACCAGCTAGCTGCAAGTTGGGTCAGTGTTATTAGTAGAAGGTGACGATAACTGTGGATCGGGTTTCTAGACCAGGAATCAGGTAACTGCATTAATGACCCCTCCAGGCTCATGTTCCAGAGAAGACAAAACCAATGCAATTAGCCTGCAATTATTATTAGGAGTCCTTTTCTCTGTATGCTGTAATTTGCCTCATTGCTCTGCGTTTAGTGTGATACATGCTGTAACAAGTCCTCGTTATGGACATTTTGCATGAAAGGAACTCTCATTGGCGCCTGCTCTGTGTTTGCCGAGTTACCTGAGTTTCAAGGGAGATCTTATCCAATGCAGATCCTTATAAAGCCCAATAGTTCCACTGCCACATACTCCAATAAATGTCTTTTCTCTAGTTAAACAAGGCCAACAGCCTGGCACAGTTTGAAAAGAAAGCTAGTGGCCATTTTTGGAGCATCCTCTTCCAACTGACATAACTGACAATGCACAGTAACAGGAAGCCCGGCAGCACTTCCTGTTTGCAGATGGCCTGCACATGCATGAGCCACCATCTTGTTTTTAAAACTTACCACAGCAAGAGTTAGAAAATGGTAAATGTATTTTTATGTGCAGCAATCTAAATTGCCCTGGAGAGGGATGCCTATGAGCACTGTTTGTTGTGTTGGTCCGCTTTATTCAATGCTCATGGGATAAAAGATGACGAATCTCATAGAGGAACAGGTTTCATCAAAGAAATTCTCCCCCACACCTTTATTCCAAAAACACTCAATAGAAGAAAATACAAAGCCAAAAAAATAACCACGTTTACTACCACAGTTCTAATTTGTCATCGCTGTCCTGTAGTGTACAGGGTAAGAGGACAGTAATCACAATTAAACCAGACCTTTACCCCTAAATAAGAGCATATGTTATATGTTTCCCACACCCTGTACATACAGATTGCCCACAATAAAAATCATCCTACCTGCACCTACTGCCTTTTCTGAGCTATTAAACATCAAAAATGACAGCACATGGAGTTTCAGGCTGTCTGCAGATAGTGTTTTCTGACTATTCTGCTCTGCATTCTGAGATTGCTGTCCCTTTCATGACCCTAGCTCTGCTCTGTCTGTGCAAAGCACAGCTATAACCCCACCCCCTGCACTTGCTCCCCCTCCTGCTCTCCTCAGTATGTGATACTTCTAAGGCAAGATGACAACCTAAAACTTAAAGTATATTCATTTTAGATGCTGGGGAACAGTTTAAGTATTCAGGCTTTTCATTAAATGATGCTGAAGGTCCAGCTTAAGAACTTCTGACACGGGATGCACAATAACCTGGCCACGAATTTTGCGATGCAATGCACTGGTTACGCCGCACTGTCAGGCAGTGGCGAAAGCAAGCAGAATACTTGGCTACAAAACATCACCACCAGCAAGAGGGCGGTTGTAATGCCACTGTATAGAGTTCTGGTGAGGCCACAGCTGGACACGAACTGGACATGATTAAATACCCCACCCTTTCCTCTAGAACCTGTGTTTTTAAAGAAGAATCCCAGAAGAAACATGCATATATCCAAATATCATATACTTAGCCTGGGCAGGAAGGACGACTACCGGAAATTCCATTAGCAGTAAGCTAATTGGGGTTTTCCCAAAACGTCCTCCAGAGCTGCCCAGGCGCAGATTAATGAGACCTACTAGCGTCCTACCTTAGGGATGAGAAATCATCTGTAGAGTCTTCATGCCAAACACCTGTTTAGCATCAGAAGAAAGATCGACTCTGTAGTGCTTCAAGAATGTGTGCGGGAAAGCCCAAGTTGCTGCTCTGCAAATCTCCTCCAGAGAAACTCCTGAACAATTAGCCCAGGAAGCAGAAAGGAGGCCGACTCCCAGGAGATTCATAAGATAACTGGATGGCTTCCCCAATCCACCTGGCAATAGAGGTCTTAGAGGCTTGCAGACCTTTTCTTTCCTGCCAAAGAAAGTCACAAATGATCGGATCTCCTCCAGCCAGAGGTGCAATTCAAATAAGTCAACAGAATGCTTCTAGCATTCAACAGATGCATCTCCTGCTGATCCATAAGGTCCTCTGGTCTGCGACCTGGTAGGTAGAGCTCCTGGGACCTGTGAAATTCCGAAGCAATCTTCGGCAGGTAAAGCGGATCGGGTCTGATAGTGAGATGATCTGAAAAAAACCCAAATATGGCTCTTTGATGGTCAAGGCCTGTATATCACTAATTCTTTTAGCCAAAGTAATGGCCAATATAAAAGTGACCTTTAGCACTACCTCCTTAATGGGCTCTAAGGGGAGCCACATGATACCATTACAGACAATGGAAAGGTCCCAGAGAGGGAAGGCCTTAGGATTCACTGTCGTCCTCTAGACAGGGCGATCCAAGAATACCAATAGAACCAGCACCTGCACCTTTAAAGGTACTGATGACTAGTCCCATGCCTGCCCCTTCCTGTAACAATTCCAAAACTGCAGCCAGACCTGAACAACTCAGATTATGGCCTGTACAAAATGAAGAAAACTTCTTCCATACTTTCCCATAGATCTTACCGGTAACCATTTCCACTCTGGAGAAGGATTTTAATGACTCGACAAGAAAGCCTGTTAATTCTTAGCAGGCCCCATACCGTCAAATGGATGCTCTGACCAGAGGGTGAAACATTAGTCCCAGATGCAGCAGATCTGCTGTCAGAGGACGAGTTACTGGAGGACCCACACATATGTTTTAATAGGGAGAACCACAGGCTCCTGGGCTACCAGGGGGCAATCAGGATCAGCCTTGTCAAGTCCAACTTTATCTTCCTTATGACTAGAGAAAGAATCTGGAATTGGGAGGGGGGGGAGGCGTAACAAAGATTGAACGTCCCCCAAACCTCATGGTTGAGATAAGCCAGCACTGTGGCATTATCCAAGACAACAAGCACTTCGACTCCATATAATGTTCTCAAAATACTATATAGGGCTAATTTAATAGCTTTTAACTCCCAGAAGTTAGAAGATCTTTGTGTCATGTTGCCAGCAAAGGCTCCCTGGACCTGGCAATGAAGAGTATAGGCCCTCCAGCCTTGCGCCCTTGCATCCGTTGTGCTACAGATTGGGTCCACCTGATGCCAAGGTCTCCCCTTGGATAGATAACCAATGACCACCAAGGGGTTGACAAACCCAATCTGGAAGTGTATCCAAAGTCTAGATCTCGGTTCCAGGTGCGCAAAAAGGTCTAGAGGGACCTTGAGTGTAACTGAGCCCATATGACTGCTGGGATGGCTAAGCAGCAACAGAGTCTTAGAGATATTCTGGGATGTTCCTGAATGTAAGAGGTTAGGGAGACAATCTTCTCAATCTTGGTAAGTGGAAGAAAATACAATTCTGTGATTATTCACCTGTAGAATTGGTATTATATGTATACAGCACGTCCTGTTCCAGAAGATATTCCTTACTCTTGAGTTATACATCCAGCAGATGGCGCTGGACTGCAGAGACAGAAAAGTGGCTCCTCTCGGCCCTATATATACCAGGGACCTCCCACAAAATCCCCAGTATTGAAAAGCAGTTAAAATGAGACCGGGAGAACTAGAACCATTATAAAAAAATTGATCACCATAAAGAGGTAACTAAAAATAACAACAAGGGTGGGGTGGAACAGGACGTACTGTATACATATAATACCAATTCTACAGGTGAGTAATCACAGAATTGTATTATTCCAAGTATACAGAGTTCCAGGCAGGGTGACCCCTAACACACCCCTAAGTTCCCCCAAAAAGAGACTTACTATTGCACTCAGTTAATGTCAAAAAAGGTAAATCGCTTTATTTTGTTACAAATTTTAAAACCATATTTAAAAGCACCAAATTCCGGCCATAAGCATGTTACAGACACCGGGGGGCGCAACTGCTCTGTATATTACAACATAAATGTGCACTACAGTGATAAAATGTAACTAAATACACCATTAATACATAATATGCTATGTGCAATCCACCAATCTACTCTATACTTATATCCAAACAATCAATCTCTCATAAAATCAATCACAGTGATCCTAACCAAATTCATTACTTTAAAGTGTCAGTGCCTCTGTATCAAGTCAAAAACTGTGCAAAAAGCAATCAAAAATATTCAATGGAGGAGAGGTAGCTAAGGTTACACATATACAAACAAGTGCTTACTGATCTCCAGAGCAGGAATGGCCCACCCGGGCCCGGACCAACGCGTTTCGAGTTCTAACGTGAACTCTTTCTCCCGGCCAGTAGTATCCTACAATGTGAGGCTGGAGGCATGGTGCACCCATGCCCCTTAAATACGCACCTGCCCAACCGCTCCCACGCCCGGCCCCAGGTTGTGAGCGGGACGGCGCACTCCGGCCGGAAGTGCGCGCGCCACCCCTCACAGTAACCACGTGACTGCGCTCCACAGTGAGACGCACGTCACGCTCAGGAAAGGCGCTGCCCCCACCGCCTGTGGATGTGAACAGCGGTGGAGTGACGCAGCGCCTGTCAGGGGCCAGACGCCGTTGACAGTGAGCAGCTGCGTATCGCAGCCTCACATCTTATCTTGTTACAATATATTATTCTAATCCACATACTCTATTTACAAACATATTATTGAGAAATATTAAATCCTAATAACACACAATTCCTTTGAAGAGGGGGATATGGCTATATACAAATATCTTACTATACTCTTATTAACAAACGGCACCTTACACCATAAATCAAGATTATGACGTTAAAGATTTCATGGAAATGGCGATATATACATGATTAACTATATATACAATATCACAGGTGGAAGAGAGGGAAAAAGGGGGGGGGGGGGAAGGGGGGGGGAGAGAGAGGGAGGGTGAAAAAACGGGGGGAGGGGGGAAGGGGGGGGGGGAGGAAGGAGAAAGGAGGGACAGGGGAGGAGCGGGAAGGGGAAGGGGAATGAAGGGAAAGGGGGGGAGGGGGGGGGAGAAAGGGAGGGTTTTGGGGGGGGGGGGGGAGGGGGGGAGGGAAAACAAAAAATCCCAAATAGGGCAATCACAGTAAAAGAAGATGGAGGAGACAGGTGGACCTAAATTGGGCCAAGGGAGAGTCACCAATTTCTTAAAGCAGCATCCCACACCCAATTTTAGGGTACTTAATTCACAACTCATTTTCTTCAAATTTCTTCCTTTCTTTCTTCATTCATGCTACTCTTCTTGACTCTTCTATCCTCTTTTCCTAGCCTCTGTGTACAAATCACGATATATGTTTCCTTCCTTATTCTCCACCTTAACGTCCACCCAACATTCCAAGATCTATCACAGGGACACAGCGGACCACATTTGGTAAGTATGCATATTCCATCGATTCCTCTGGGGCATCCCGGTGTGGACGTCCGCCTTATAGATCTAAACTTTTGGATAACAGGGCAACACATTAACTATTAATACACCACCATCAACAAAAGCAAAAGAAGAAAAATGTGATAAATTACTGCACATCTGCATCCACTGTGAAGCATCACTCCAAAATGATCTAATCCCAAATAATTGAACCACCCCCAACCCCAACACCACCTGAACGAACCCCCCCCCCCCCCACATCCTCCCCGTGCCCAAATTAAATAACAACCAACCCTTCACCAAATAAGGGACATGTGGTCTAAAACCCACTATGTCCTGAAATCCTAACAATGTCTTGCTAGTTATACAATTACAACCCTGTGTGTGTGGTGTGTTATGGTAAAATGTGTAAACCAACTGTTTTAACCTAAGTAAGGCGTGAAGGCCACATCCTCATTTAAGCCCCAAGGGGCTTGTGTGTCCAAATCGTGGATCACCGCAACTCTTTTGCTGTAGCCTTTTCTTTACATCCCCTCCCCTTATCCCCAAGGTTACCCTCTCTAATCCAACTACCTGTAATCGGTCCACATTACTGTTGTGTTTCTCCAGAAAATGTCTCGCAACTGGGGACAACATTTTCCCCTGATCCCTATTCCTTCTGCTAGCCGGATGGATGATAGGTGCGCCTGTAGACGTGCCTTAAGCGCATTTTTTGTTTCTCCCACATAGCTCAGCGGACAGTCACAGCTCAATAGGTAGATAACTCCCGCCGTGCGGCAGTTTAAAAATTCTTTAATCTGAAACTTTCTCCCTGTACGTCTATTTTTGACCTCTCTTGTGTTGCACATATGCCGGCACACGGAGCATCCCCCACATGGGTAACTCCCTGTGCCCGTGGACCTTGGTCCAAGCCACGTTTGGGGCCGAGTGTAATGGCTCCTGACCACTCTGTCACGCAGGGTGGGTGCCCTCTGTGCTATCATCCTTGGGCCCCGTCTGGTCCATCTGGCCAAGGCCGGGTCACTCCTTAAGATGTCCCAATGTTTATTGAGTATAGTTCTCAGTTGATTCCAATTTGAATTATATTTGGAATAAATCTCACCTCATCCATGTTTCTTTTCCTTTCCCTTGGGATTAACAAAGTCTCGCGCGGTGTATCACGTGCCCTTACCGCTGCCTTCTGTATCGTTCTCATCGGGTAACCCCTATGTCGAAATCTTTTCCTAAGGCCATCAGATTGTATTTCAAATTCCTGTACTGTAGAACAATTTCTTTTAAGCCGTAGGAACTGCCCCACTGGAATCGCATCCCTAGTTTTCTTCGGAT
Source organism: Gastrophryne carolinensis (assembly GCA_027917425.1). Taxonomy (NCBI): domain Eukaryota; kingdom Metazoa; phylum Chordata; class Amphibia; order Anura; family Microhylidae; genus Gastrophryne; species Gastrophryne carolinensis. The sequence continues at coordinate 387,356,094 of CM051239.1, forward strand.
GGAAACTTGAGTATTGTAGTAAACTGTTGGTTGCCGTCTCTTTCCTATATAAGGTAGTTTGTAGACCCCCATCTTCTAACAGGTTAATTGTGAGATCCAAAAAGTGTACCTGTTCAGCTGAGACATGGGAAGTGAGGAAGATGTTATAGGCATTGTCGTTCAAAGCATTGAGGAACTCTACACAGAGCTCCTCCGTTCCCTGCCAGATGAGGAGCACATCATCGATGAACCTGTACCAGCCCCTACTAGTGACCCTTGATGCTGAGGCCCTGTATACAAATATTTCTCATGAGATGGCCCTGAAGACATGTAAGTATTTTTTGAGAACAGGTACTGAGGGGGATGTTGAAAAACAAGATTTTGTGCTCCAGTTATTAGCATTCATATTGTCACATAACTACTTTGTATTTGATGGGGAGTTTTACCGACAAGTATGCGGTGTTGCGATGGGGGCACGATGTGCACCGTCTGTGGCCAACCTCTTCCTCGGTTGGTGGGAGAGGGAGGTCGTATTCGGGGCGGCGATGAGCCTGTACCAGCCCCATGTCATGGGCTGGTACAGGTTCATCGATGATGTGCTCCTCATCTGGCAGGGAACGGAGGAGCTCTGTGTAGAGTTCCTCAATGCTTGAACGACAATGCCTATAACATCTTCCTCACTTCCCATGTCTCAGCTGAACAGGTACACTTTTTGGATCTCACAATTAACCTGTTAGAAGATGGGGGTCTACAA